>CM070030.1:28742645-29261651 GCA_036247105.1 Cirrhinus mrigala | reverse complement strand
TACTTATCTAGCAAAACGATTGGTTATTTTCATAAAAATAATACAATTTATATATTTTTAATTTTAAATGCTCGTTTAGTCTCACTCTGCCTGAACTGTTTTTTTCCGGTTCATGACAATTAGGGTATGTCCAAAAATTCCCATCTCATGTTCTCCCTCAACTTCAAAATCGTCCTATATTGCAGTTTTACCTTTTTTCTTAAGGGTGTTTGATCTTCTTTGCATGATTTTTGAAGTTGAGGGTGAAAATACAATTGGAGTTTTTCGACATACCCTGACTGTCTTGAGCCAGAATACAGAGTTCAGGGAGAGCAAGACAAGATGAGCGTTTGAGATTAAAAAGTATTTAAATTGTCCTTTTTTAATGAAAATAACCAATCGTTTCACTAGATAAGACCCCTCTTCTTCGGTTGAGATCGTTTACAACCGCATTTGGGACCGTTTGAAGCTGCATTTAAACTGCATTTTGGAAGTTCAAAATTGTCAAATAGGATGGGCTTCATTCATACTGGACGCCAGTGGGCGCCCTCGTGCAGAAAATCCACATATGCGCCAAAGATGTAGCACTGATTACGTTCTGTTCCAGCTAGGAAATCTCTAATATGGATAAAGACATCGCTATCGCTGTAACTGAATAAAAACAAGATATAACGTTAAACGTTTTGAATGATGAAATTTAAGGACAATAAACAGTCGTCTGCAATAATATACGGTTTATCTGTGTTCTTCAAGCCATCTTGTGTATTTTCATAATGATTAAGTATATCTGTAAGCCATTGCTAATCGACATACATAGAATATGAGTATAGAATATATTGTCTGATTGTCTGATTTAAAAACTCGACTGATGTTATGAATTAAATACGAGCTGTAATGTTTTTTGTAACTTTTGTTTTTATAACTCTTTTGTTGGACAACAGAATGGAAGATGCTCTGCGTGTGTTGCTTCTTCAAATATAAGCGGGGAAGCGTTTCCTCATCTCAGCACGTGAAATCACGGGCACACCCAGCAAATTCTGAGAGAAATAAAACAATGAAATTACCGTAAAATCACAATTCACAAGCGCATATTGAACCGTTGATGTTGTATTGAATGGTTCGATATTATATTGAGAATTGTGGCATACCTATAATGTCCACCCACCTTTACATGAAAATTAAAGATGCCACATCAGTAGTTTATGAAACTATGCCATAGCAGTCTACAAGAAAGGAAATGTTTGTTTCTGATGATTCCAAATGTGTGAAACAAATTCAAATGCAGCATTTACCACCATATGCCTGAAAATATCACATTATATAGTTTTGTTTGAATATTTTATTTGCTTACTAACTACCTAAGTAGCAAATTTTGTCAGATCCAGTGACTTGACCGTTTGCTTACTGTAGCAGCCCGGTACCCTGTAAACATGACTCTGCTTTCACCCTGTCTGAATAAAAACTTGCATAGTTCGTCTTTTTGAAAGTTACATAAAAGCCAGGCAGTCAGATTGGAACGATTTTAGCCAGTTATTTTTGTTTATATATATATGAGACGGTCCGTGGGCAGTTTGTAGGAGGTCCGTGGGAGTGCTGTCTGAGGCTAAGACTGTGTGTAAGTTTAAAGTGAATTCTGTTATTGTGAAAATGTGAATTAAGGTGTTTTTTTCTGACCTTGACCTGCAGGCACAGGATAAGAGGAAAGCCCTGGAGGAGACCAAAGCCTACACCACCCAGTCGCTGGCAAGCGTGGCCTATCAGATCAATGCCTTAGCCAACAATGTCCTGCAGTTGTTGGATATCCAGGCCTCGCAGCTGCGCAGGATGGAGTCCTCCATTAACCACATATCTCAGGTCAGATACGTTCGGTTTTTAATATATCTTTCTCTCGATCTCATTTCCCTTGCTTCTGTCTAGAGATTTCATTAGTTGGTTCTTTTAAGGACTGTCTCCATGTGAATGAATATCTGTCTCTCACAGTGACTGACTAGTTAATATCTGTCCTGTTTTCATTTTGCCTCTTTTGTCCCGCGTTTCTCTTTCTTCTTCGCATATGCGTCTCTATAGTTAATTTGGTCATCATGGAGACGCAAAACTCTCCCATGGAGTTCTTGTACAAACCTTATTCCACATCCGCTACAGGCTTCAGTCAAACTCACTAGTTGCTGGTGCCATTAAATAAAGGTCTGTGACCTATGGCCATAAGACAGCTGTGCTTGTATTTAGAACAACACTAGGTGTCTCAGGGTGTATTTAAATGACGATGTATTGAAAACTGTTTTTTTTTTTTCCCCTGTGCATTTTTAAAACATTCTGCATACAAAACGTCGCCTTAGAATTATAAGGTTCTATCTGACATTGTTTTTGTCAAAATTTAGTTTTTTTACATATTCTTATTCGGTGGCTTATTTAGATTATGTGATGTTTATTTTGTAAGCTGTGTACATTTTGGGCCTTTTCTTAGAAAACAAAAATAGTTCTATCTACAGAAGTCTATGGGTCACAAAAACTTTGAAGCTCAATATCTCAAAAATGCTCAAAATACAGATAGAACCTTATAATTCTAAGGCGACGAAATGACAACATTATCAGAACAACCCCCATTCAAGTGGATCTGCAAAAACAACTAAAATTGCTGTATTATGCATGCCAGGCCAGTAGTTGGCGATGTCACTTTGTAAAGAAACACTACGGGCTTGCGCACATAGGCTACCTATAGATTGAACACATCATACGCATGCATATGACATCACCGTTTTCAAAGATTTGTGTTTTTGTAGTTTACATGGAGACGATAATAGTATTATTTTTAAAAACATGTGCTTCTATACATGTTTTTAAAAATGTGTATTTTCAGGCCCCCAAAACATAATTGTTGTGTAAATGAACAGCCAAAATGCATAAAAAGTATTCAGTTTTTATTTGAAAATGATGCCGTGTAAACACCCCCTTATATATATATATATATATATATATATATATATATATAAGGGCTGTCAAACGATTAATCGCGATTAATCGCATACAAAATAAAAGATAAAAGTTTGAGTTTGCCTAATAAATGTGTGTGTGCTGTGTGTAATTATGTATATATAGATACAAACAAATTCATGTATATATTTAAGACAATTATGTCATTCATGTACAAAATATTTTTATTTATAAATAATATAAATTATATAAAAATTATAATAAATACATATACTTGTAAATATTTCTTAAATATATACATGAATGTGTTTGTTTATATATGCATAATAATTACACACACTACACACACATTTATTAGGCAAACTCAAACTTTTATTTTGTATGCGATTAATCGCGATTAATCATTTGACAGCCCTAATATATATATATATATATATATTACACACACTTGAAGTTCGAAAAGTTTGCAGCGAATTACAAGGGTGTTCACTGTGAGCTGTTTACATTAATCTCATGTCATAAAAGCATTCTGAGCCAAGCTGCAAGCATTTATAACTTAGCCGAACGCACAAATCGCTCTTCAGTGCTCTTCTTCGTGAGCATTTCAGCGTACAGATAAAAAAGAGATTACAGCGCCATCTGCTGTTAAAAATTAAGCTCAGAATTGATTCCAGAAAGAATCATGATAATTTCAGAAAATCTCTGAATTAGTGTTGTCAAAAGTACTGACTTTTGGTACTGGAATTTTAGAAATGTCCAATCACTGTAGCCAATCACAGTCATATCTTTTGAGCGTGTGAACACAGTAGGCAAGCAGCACTGTTTAAGAATCTGCTCCAACAGCTCTCAAATGTTAGTGGGAAATGGATGTTTTTAAAATTTCAGTACCAGCTGGTACCTAACTCTGTACTCTGACAACACTACTTTGAATCAATCCACGAATCGATCCGGCATCGATTTATTGTCGCATTTTTTGTACACCAAATGTGAATTTCATACAAAGTCAATGTAAAGACATGAATAGATGCGAATCTATGCCAGGCGACGCAAATAACACGATTTGGGTGATGTGATTGCTGCAAACATGCGATATTCACCTCAAAGGTGTCTTCTGCACAAGTTGAAAAAATTTAGGTCAAGCGGCAAATTTGAACAACACGTTTGGTTTACGCCATATTTGGGACTTCAGCAACAGGTACAGAGCAGCAATAGTAGTTACCTCCAACATGGTTGATGCCAGGAAAAAAAAAAAATTGTTGATGTGCATGAAGACTCCGAAAAAGCATCCCGCGAGTAATCTAGAGCAAATAACATGATGTGAATATTCGCTTCGCTTTTACACACACCATTAGAGTTAATGTTGTGTTGCTGTAATAAATTTGAAAGCACATAAAACATTCAGCTATTGGATAAAATAGTGAAAGGTTTTTTTTTTTTTTCTTTTTTCTGCTGAATGATTAATGAAGATTGTGTTTAGTCTTAGTCTAGCTCATCATAATGCGTTCATGCAATTACTATTTTCCAAAACAAAGTGTTGAAAGTAGCATAGTATATTACTACTTTAACAGGGCTCTACAGTGCGACCGTGCAGCTATGAAAAAATATTTAGGAGCACCATGTGCGACTGACCCGATCAGCATATTTGTGTTTGCGCTGAGGGGAGCTTCGAAGGTTTCTATGTGTTTTTGCAAAGTTGAGTAATGTATCGCAGACATATCTCACAAATCCTTTCATAACAAAGTATAGAGAGAGTGTAAATAAGAGACTCATTGTGTAGTGTAGAGAACCTTGTTGATTATATTTCAACTTTGTGAGATCGCAATGAACTAAGATGAGTGTCAGCGTTTAATGATTTTTAATGGAGTTTGTAAATGAGATATCGAAGTTAGTATTAAGTGACTTACATTGTCTGACTATAACACTATTGCCTGATTTTGCTCTATTTCGTCATCAAAAATAGTTTGAAACAAGTTACAACTGAGCCGCTGCGCATCGCCATTCAAACACAGTGGTGTTTGGTTTATGAATAAACGTGCATGTTTAAACAAATCCAGTGAGTCAATGATTCAATTTCCCATTCATAAATAGTCACTTGCTTTATTCCTGAATGAATCAGCCGTTCGAATGAATCAAATGAATGATATGATTCAGTAATTAAATCAGTGACTTGCCGGAGATTTTGTTTCATTTTTAAAGTATCTTTTCTGTTATTTAAATTGGTTATTTGAAATATCTACATATTTCTGTATTCTAAATGTTATATTTAAAACATTAATCTCAACATGAATTTATGAATTTGACTGCACTCATGCCACCTCTGAGCCTCATTAAACATATGAAAATACACCTACAAGCCACTTTTGTGTTCTTCTATGCTACCTCTGTAGTACAAATGAATTTTGTTCATACTGATTTCATTTGATTGGTAACTTATTCTGATTCTACTTGTTCTCATTCTGTTGTTTTAATTAGAAAGTTTAAAAAGCTTAAAAAATATAATTTTTAAAAGATTTGACATAAAAGATGACGTACTTTTAATAAAGTTAGAAAAATGCCATTACAAAGGTAAAAAACAAAATTCCCCTATAAATCACTTTAAGGAGTCAAATATCATCTCGTAATTGAAAGGCTAATTTGTGATCAGATTTTTGGATTATTGATTAGCTCCTAAAATATTGACTGTGCTCCTAAATATTTTTAAAGTACGAGCACAAGTGCTCCTAAAAAGAAAAGTAAGCGTAGAGCCCCGTTTCATATACTGATATTTGCAGCAGTGACAGTAGGTAGACAAAATTCTGTCTTTCTCACCCTCGAAGCACAAACACTGCCCTCAGTGAAGCACTAAACCCAGAATTACTAGGCTGATATAATCTGCCAATCACATTAGAGCTTTAATCAGCAGATGTTGATGGGATTAATCGGCGTACACTGGAGCGCATTTTCAGGTCTCGTCTCCATTCATATGTGTGTCTGGGAATGACAGTGGGCTTTATGAATGGCTCTAATGGCTCATTAAGATGGTCAACAGAGGCCTGTTCTCTCTTCATAATAATAGAACAGTTATGTTAAAAACAGGGTGCTGTCTGTGAGCTAGCTTTCTGTTGTAGCATGTTGTACTAAAGGTGGGAGAAAAACTTATTCTGAGATACATCAGTATTCTGAATCACTCCACAGAAAACAGAGGTGGAGTGCCATGCTTTGCTTGCTGCCAATTCCACACACAGACACACACACACAAAGTTCTGGAAGTATCTAAACTTCCACAAAGTTTGGAAAAAAATCAAGCGAATTACTTGGGAAAAACAGGATTTGTTGAACAGGATTTGCACCCCATGCCATCATGCCGCATTGTCCATTACTACTGCACGCGATGTAACTGATTAGTGGCAACTTGTGTGTTGCGTACTGTTAGTTGAGCAAAACCTGTGGACATATCATGTTTCTGGAGGTCCACTTTCCAGCAAAGTTTAGCTCTATCTGTAAACACACCTGAACCTGCTAATCAAGGTCTTCAGGATTACTATAAACTTCCTGGTTAATGTGTCAAAGCTAAGAAGCAGAGCCGGACACCCTGTCAAAATGTTTCTCAAAAAGACTCTCTGTCTGTGAGAAACATCTAGTCATCTCCGCAAATAGTAGTAGTTCCCAAAAACAAACCATAATTCTGTAGCCTTAGCGGCATTAGTCACTGGAAGGTGACTAATGGCTATAAAGTGACTGTAATCTCTCGGCAGAGGCACACCCAGAGCTTTGCTGACAGAGGATGTTCCCGTCTTTACAGCATTTCTCACTGTTCTCTCTTCCTCTGGCTGCCTATTAGACAGACCGCACTGCCAGCATGTGGCCAAATTAGATTAGAACATCAGTGCAGCAGACTAATGGGCCGGCAAGCCGGGCCTGGAGTTCACTGTTTTCATCACAGCTCCACACTGAATGTTTTGAGTCGTGCTATCACGGATGTGTCGCGTTGGAGCCGGCCCTGACCCTGAGCGTGGGAGGCTGAAGTGCTGCTACCTAGACCAGCACATGAAGTGGCTGCTAAGAGACTGTGAACAGTCAGCGCTTTGTCTGGCCAGCTGAAGACTTGGCAGAACACTAGGAGTCTCGTTTTGCTGTTTTCCCTCTTGGTAACTACGAGTAAATCCGTGTCTGTCTGTTGCATCTCAGACGAGCTACAGAGGTAGCTAATTAAAGGCAACTCCAAGCCAAGTTCTGAAGCAGCATGCTTGGAAAGGATTCCATGGGTATCTCATCAGCGTCTATGGTCTCCCATTAAGTCACAATGATAGGTTCCTCTCAGGGCAATTGAAGATGACATGACATCCAAATTGGCCCGTCTTAATACATGTTCCTTGTTTGTGCAATTCATCAGTAACATTTTTCCGAAGGAAATTAAGTAGCACGTTCATCTTGTGCACAACCGTTTTCAACCTCAACAGTTTCCATCATGCTACATTCCAAACCAGCTCATCTGATTCCAAGCCTCCAATACTGGGATGAGTCCAAGTCAAAACCTGAAGAGGGTCTGAATGATTCAGACAGCATAAACATCCTTTCCTTTGGGGCGAATGAAGCCTGGTTAGGGCCCGAGCACTGATGGTGCAAAGATTTTTTGTACCATTTTCAGGCGTTGTATTTTAAAGAACTCCTTTGAGAGATTTAAACAGATCAACATCAAATTTGGTCAGTGTAATCTAAAGCCCTGTGTGACTTTAAATTGCGAAGATCTTGACTTTTTTGTTGAAGGGTGTGTCCGTGGTAGCCTGACAAACTTCGATGTCCGATACAATGTCCGATCTGCACCAAAATTCAAATGTTCGATAAGACTCCTGTCCTGAACGCATGCCCATTAACATATTCGGTTGGTGCCATAGCGTCACCCGCTGGCTACAGGAAGTGCCATGTTTTATGCTCTAATGAACTCCTCATAGAGGTTTAATGACAACATTATGTTTGGTCAGTCTACAGGCCTTTGCAATGTTAAATTGCGAAGATCTTGAGTTTTCGCTAAAGGGCTTGTCCGTGGCAGCCTGATAAAGTTTAATGTTTCACCATGGGAATAGAAGGTGTTGTAGCATATAATGTCTGATCTGCCCCAAACTTCACACGCTCGATAAGAATCCTGGCCTTAACACCTCTAAAGGCTAATATTTTGCTATAAACATAGCGCCACCTGCTGGCAACAGGAAATTACTTGTTTTACACAAACTTAAACATGCAATATCCAATCTGCACCAAACTTCAAATGTTTGGTAAGAGTCCTGGCCTGAAGACATCTAACGGCCAATATTCAGTTATAATCATAGTGCCACCTGTTGGCAACAGTATACATCATACTTTGCACTAACTCAAACATACCATGTTCAATCTGCACAAAACTTCTTATGTTTTATAAAAATGCTGGCCTGAAGACATCTACATGCCAAGACCGAGTTATAGTCATAGCGCCACCAACTGATAGCAGGAAGTTTGGCGCATATAAATGACTTTAACATATTCCATCTATATTTGCAAATTTAAATGCATATTGCCCACAGTTCGCTGTTTTCCTAAGGCCACTGGGTGGTGGTGAGCCCGGGTGCAAGGGCCATTTCAACGCTGCTTGCAGCTTTAATTTTGTATGTATCTGTAATATTGTAGTACTCAGTCTCAAATCCAAACACTCCCAAGTAAAAACATGGTCTTGGACTCCAGTATAAGAGTCCGGTATCAAAGACTACACAGCTTCTACCATCTCCTGTTTTTCACTAAATTTAGGTTTGATTGATCTATCCCAACTTTACATGTTGTATCTATCCTTGGGTATTTTCAATTTCAAGATCATAGATTTCCAAGTTCTGAGTTTTCTAGAATGTAGCGATACTTGTTTATTCCCTTTTATGTGAGGAATATTCTCTATTGAGCTTAAAGCTCTACTTGTGCTGCATCTCCATTCATTTTCATTTTCATTTTCATTTTCATTTTCATTTTCATTTTCATTTTCATTTTCAAGTTTATATTGCACTGCAGAATTTATGCCATGCAGGGAGGTTCTGAACACTTTGTTGTTGGATGTGAAATGTACAGTAAATAAATTTTACCCCACAAATTGAGTTAGCAAGTTTGATTACAAATTCTTTGTGTGTTGTCTTTTTTTCTTAATCTCTGACTGTCTCCCTTGGTGTGTTCTTGGCAGATGAGTTTCATACAAACAGGAAATGAAGCTCCAGATATGAGATTGTAGAGAAAACCTGCCTCCCCTGTGTTTCCTGACAATCGAGTATGGCCAAAATGTGTCATTTTGGAATGAGATGATGTAAACTGACAATTAAAGAGGTTACTTAGGGGGCCATCAATCATGACCGACTGGATCTTAAAGTATTAGTCCACTCCAGAATGAAATTTCCTGATAATTTACTCACCCCTGTGTCATCCAAGATGTTCATGTCTTCTGGAGTACGATGAAGAATAAAGAAGAACTAACCTCGTGTGACCTTTCCAACATGATTGCGTAATGTGTGAAGTTGTAGATGGACAGAGATAGTGCAAGATGAGCATTTGTGGTTAAAAAGTATGTTTTTTTTTTTTTTTTGTAAAATGACAGGCCGTTTCAATAGATAAGACCATGATAGCTTGGCTCAGGTTGTGTAGAGCTCTTTGAAGCCACATTGAAACTGCAATTTGGATCTTCAACCTGTTGATCCCCTTTTGAAGTCTACTATATGGAGAAAAATCCTGAAATGTTTTCCTCAAAAACGTTAATTTCTTTTCAACTGAAAAAGAAAGACATGAACATCTTGGATGACATGAGGTGAGTAAAGTATCAGGAAATTTTAATTCAGGAGTGAACTAATCCTTTAAATGGAACATGCTTCCCACTCAACCTACAAATCTCTGAAACGTCTTATCTTCTTAATCGCTAGAGATACAGAGAACAGTTCTATAACTGTCCAACACATTTCCCACTGGAATGACTTCAATCCATTTGGCAAAGAAAAGCACAAAGAGTTCACTGAATTGCTTTGGGGTGCTGTTTAGATTGTCCCCATATCCTCATTTTGACTTCAGAGATTTTAACTTTGGAATGGAAACCTCCCATGCAATTTCCACACAAGTTGTAGAAATAGAGAGAGAGAGAGATATTAAGGGTTCCTCTCAGGGCAATTAAAGTCAAAATGACATTTAAACAGACTCTAAAATGACTTTCTTATTGCATGTTCATTGTCTTATTTTGCATGAAGAATCACTTCTTATAATTGCAAAGAAACAAGAGCCACCACAGATTTCAATGCCAAAACTGATTTCCTCCTAACAGGCCTAATGGATTTGTTAAAGGGCATTGGTTAGTCAGCTAGTAAATTAACAAACAGTACTCTCGTGAAGGGTTTGACTATCGATGCTTCTGGAGACTTTTGGTAGTCTGTCTTCAGTCTGTCAGTCTCTTTTATCCTCTGTTGATTTCTCAGTCTCACTCATGTTATTCACTTGTTTGTGTCTAATCTGGACATGTTAACCTTGTGCACTTGAATTATTTTCACACAGGAGCAACAAGAGATTATTTTTGTCTCAGCGAGATTACACTAGTCTTAGCTATTCACTGTTGGAAAGCTCAAATCCTTCTTATCAGAATATTATGTCCAATTGTTTTTTTTATAGTAATCAGAGAGTTTAGATTCAAATGGAATCCATTTTCAGTAGACCTGATAAGTTGTAGTGGATTTTGCATTTATCTTGTATGGCTAAAGGCTCAGCTTGTAGGTGTTTCTTCAACTTTGTCATGCATGAGGTGAGAACCATTTTCTCTCAGTTTTGAAGAGGCTGGCTTCTCATTCATATTACTTACAGCAAGCATTCATCTGGCTCGCTGCAGAGATAGCAGCCCTCAGATGCTCGCGGTCACCCTGTCGGAGAGAAGCCAAAGCCAGATGGAGCATAACACAGCCGTAAATCTGTGAAAGGAGCGCCTGTCATCTCCCTTCAGCTGTGCTCGTAATGTTGTTAGTGAGCTGCAGTCCAAACTAACCGAAGTGCGTCCTTGCTTCTAATCACCAAGTGTTTCCGTTTAGCGCTCGATATGCGACAAAGAGCCGTGCCACATGTTTAGTTGCATGCGTGACTCGTTTTCTTTCTCGCTTATGTGCTACAAATGATGATTCACGGTATTTAGCCTGCTGTGGGGCTCCAATTGTTACAGTAATAAAAGCATGAAATGTAAAAAAAAAACAAAAAAAAAACAATTGGCTGGCAGCCCACACATCAGGGTGTGGTCCATTTCTCATTTCAGAAATAATCGTGAGGTTTTGTGCTATTATTAAATGCTGTGATGAAAGTCGTATTTACATAACCACACAAAGTTGGTTGTGTTTGTGTGTGTGTGTGTGTATGTGTTATTCAGGATGTGTGCTACAGGCCGCTGTTACTCAGCCCTCGCCTAAAGATATGCGCAACGCGTCTGTCTGTTTGTGCATAGCTGGCTTTTCCGGAAGCCATGCCACTCCTGGGGTCGCTTCGTTAAACTGCTGAAACGACTTTTTTCTTTTTTCCTGTCAAATGCTGAAGTGAAACTGTCTGTCTGACCTGTATCAATGCCTCTCTCATTTTGTTTGTATAGTTTCCACAGTGCAATTGGAAAATCTGCTAAATTTAATTCATGTACTTGTTCATTTCAAATATACTTTACATTGAAAAATTCTGAACAGGTAGCACTTCATTCTACAGTCCTGTTCTTCATGTATGTGCTGTTTAGTTACTATAATAACTACTTAAATACATTTCCAATTATATAGAGAATAATGATGTTAGGAGGTTTAACAAAAATGTTTTTAACTTTTTTGCACCACATGGCATTTTTTTTTTTTTTTTTTAAATGTATATATTATTATTATTTTATGTATATATTTTTATTTTCACTTGAAAATAGTACAACAGCTTTTTTGAAAACATATGAAACCAACATGAATACAAATAGAACATTTTTAAGAAATTTGTGTATGTTTTTTTTTTTTTTTTTTAGGGCTGTTAAACGATTAATCGCGATTAATCGCATACGAAATAAAAGCTTGAGTTTGCCTAATATATGTTTGTGTGCTGTGTGTAATTATTATGTATAAATGCTTACAAATTATTGTATATATTTAAGAGAACTATTTATGTACAAAAAATTTTATTTATATATAATATAAATTCTATAAAATTATAATAAATACATATACTTGTAAATATTTCTTAAATATATACATGAATGTGCTTGTATTTATATTTACATAATAATTACATAGACACAGTACACACACATATATTAGGCAAACTCAAACTTTTATTTTGTATGCGATTAATCGCGATTAATCGTTTGCCAGCCCTAGTTTTTATACTAGATTTTTCTTTGTTTCTGTCAAACAAAAAGAAAATATGTCATTGACTTCTCGGCAGAACCTACCAACTACATCCGATACGCAGGTGCTGACAGCAGATGCTTGAAATGCTCATATGAATATATGCTTGTGTGTGCTGTTAATAGTATATGCAGTAATAGCCTGGCTGTGTGCATGTCGGGTAAAATGTTCTTCTTGGTCTAAATGCTCAGTTATTAATGTCAACACACTCTTGTTCAGAGGTGCTTTAAATATGTTCTGTCATTTTCTGAAAACCGTTTAAACCTAACGCAGCAGTTTCCATTTCAACTATATTTATATATATGCGGCTTCTATCTTTTTCTCTCTGAGTATGCTTGTGTCTGTGGGAGACAACACCTTTACTCAAAAGGTGATGGGAAAAAAAACCCTTTTAAAACAAAATAATGCAAAGTAACTAACACACTACTTTCCATACAAAGAAATAATTGAAAGTAATTGTGTTAAATGTTTTTTTTTTAGGAGAAGCTGCTTTTTAATTACAGATTTCTCAGTCAAACTATAAAATTATATAAACATAAAAATATCTCTATTTAAATATCTGTATTTATCTTTGTTCTGTTGATTGGAAAAAAAGTTCAACAGGATTTACTTAATTTATGTACTAGTTATTTCACAAATACATGATCTGTATTTTATTGGTCAGTGTTACACGGTACAACTTTTCGTTGTAAATTTTCAGTAAAATACTGGCAGCTGGGTTGCCAACTACTTACTGTAAGCCACTTACGGTAAACCTAATTTACAGTATAGTGCTGTGAATAAAAATATCCTGCTGTAATATTAGGTATTTTACAGTACTACACTGTTTTGTCTACAGCAGTTCTTTGCAATGACTGATTTTCATTCTGTATTTATATTTAATTTGTCATTAACAAGGGCAGCAGAACGATTAGTTGCAATTAATCGATTCAAAGTAAGTTGGTTTGCATTAGGGTTGCAAAAGGGTGGAAAATTTCTGGTAAATTTCTGGAAAGTTTCCAAAATTTTTTGGAATGTTTCTGAAATTTACTAGAAATGTTTTGCCTTTTTGCAACCTTAGTTTGCATACTATATGTGTGTTTACTGCTGTGTATATTTATGTATGTATGTATAAATACACATATGTATATATATAAAAATATATATATATATATATATATATATATATATATATATATATATATATATATATATATATATATATATATATATATATTTGTATGTATTATGTATTTGTATGTAAACAATTGTATGCTTTACATATATATCTAACCTTTTAATGAAAGCAATAGTTGAAATGTCAACTTTCAAAAACCTAAAATTACAGAATACAGCAAAAACACAGCAATCTTACTGTAACATTCTTCCAAATGTGGACTAAAAACAAAAGACAAAAAAATGAATAAATAAAATAAACAGTATACATTGATATCAAAACTTGAAACCTTTTTTTAAAACTTTTTTTTTTTTTAAATAAAAATTTTTTAATTGCATCCAGTTTTTGCTGTGGTTTTGAATGCAAATACATTGAGAATCATGCAGATACATAGGTATATAGGTATTAACTGCAAAGACTGATGTTATAGGGACGACGCTACTGGGGTTTGTTTAGGTCACACTGATCACAGCCTTTTGACCTCAGGCATGCAGAGAGAAGCAAGTCTGGCGAGGACAGTTTCCCACTTTTACAGTGATGTTTGATTTGACTGCTGAGCAGTTTCAGAATGTGGTGTAAGTAGAAGCATCCTCTTGTCGTCCTGTGAGAGTGGTGAAAGACCCTTGAGCAAGACATTGTAGGACTGTCCCTGTAGAAATTGTACAATGATTTTCTTAATATGGGAAATGATCTACTAAATGACAAATAACACATTTCACACAAATTTTGGACACATTGTTTAGCCCTGCAAACAAGCACAGCAAACCCATTTTTATTTTTTTATTAAACTTTATGCGAAGTTTAGTCTTGACATTTGTGTTAAAATCGTAATATTTTTGATAATGTCTGATAATTCTTTTTTACATAAACATAGACTATATTAGTTGAGTAATTTCTGCAGAATCTGCTTTAAAACAATAGAAACTAAAAAAAAACTAGCACTGTATCTTTGGGAATTTTTGAAGCTTTTTAAGCAAACATAAAGCAGTTCCTTGGAATGCCCCGTTCTGATTGGCTGGCTGGGTGCAGTGTGCTGGAGTGCTGAAATTTACTTCAGAATTGTTTGTATAAAACATTTACACAGAAATGTATCTGCTTGTATTTGAGAGCCAATGAACACTTTCATTGAAGAATTAGTGGCTATATTATTGCCAATGTGTGTGGTTTGTGGAAATGAATGTTTGAAAGACTTTCAAGAGTTATAAGGAGCAAGTAAACTAAATGTCATTTTGCCAGATTATGCAAGATTTACCCACTCTGAACATCAAGTTAAAAAAAAAAAAAAAAAAAAAAGAACTTTGATTGGTCGGTTCGCAAATTAATCAGTGTCAGCGGTTATTGGCCTGAATAAGCTGCAATGTGGACCAGACTTCATGCCAGCTCTCAAAAGTCTGGCTTCAAAAGACTGTAGAAAAGATACGGTCTTGCCAAACTCAGATGACCTACTGTGATTTGTAATTAGTTAGATCCACATGCTGATTAGCAATGTGTGAAAGGCATTCAGGGCTCAGGGGATGACTGTGATTGAGTGTACATGTGATCTGTTTTGGCAGCAGGGTTGGCCTTCAACATATGATGTCGAAATACTCCCAGTTTGAAACCAGACGAGGCATTTCGCTTAATCCTAACCCTTGTCAATCAAAAGAAAGCTCTTAATACTTGCATCCAAAACAATGGCACACGTCATTGGATTTTTTTTGAAGACATTTGATAAAGTTGGACCCGCACACATTGTGCAATATGTAGCGGCACATTTCAGCACGTCTATTTTTCAGCTAACAGGAAGGAGATGAAGTCAGTTTGCGCTGCCCTCCCACTTCCCCAACGCCAGCTGCACTGCTGATTGTAAAGCTCAGCTCACTCCAAAAAAGAGCTGCTGCTTTTCACTAACAGCACTTCTCTAAAGTCTATATCTGTTTTTTGCCCATCAACATTTACAACTGGAAAAGAGGCTTATCTTTTTGTTACAGCATACTCTGTGGATGCGTGTATGAATACTAAAGGCTAACCCTATTTTAGTCTTAGCTGCTATTAATGCAATAAAGATGTAGTGTATACTTTTTACAGAAAAAGACTGTAAATGCCACAATAAAAACCTGTAGATTGCTTAGCCGTAAGTTACCTCACCATATACGGAGAAAAATTGTAAATGGTCACATTATATAATTTGTCATTAGGGGTTATTGTAATTGTTAGAATGGTCACAGATCAGCGATCCTTACAAAAAACTGATCGTGCAGACCAAACCGTAAGTAGTACTCACACCGTCTACAACGTGACCAAGGCTCGCCCCAAATGGCCTGATGGGGGCGCTACAGTGATCAAAAGTACAAAATCGCTCATAACTCCTAAACTGACTCAAGTGTCTTGGAATCCTTGGGGCACGCCTCAGATTCTATCATAGTTTTTCAAGCTAAATTTTTGGGTATTTTGTATTTTTTGAAAAACCTACTTTTGCGAACTAGTCCTAGGTTTTTCACCCAATTGGAACCAATCTCTGGAGAATTGTTGAAAAAGTTGAACTTTCGTTCAGTCTGAGGCTACAGGAAAAAAATTGCAGAGCTTAGCCAAAAAAAACAAAAAATGGCTATAACGGTGTAACCATTTGGCCTATCAATATGAAAATCGGTGTGTACATTTTTGGTCCGAAGTTCAATAAATGTTTACAAGGACATTTGCATATCTCAAAAAACATGGCCGCCATTGGCTGACAAATTTTGAGCACCTGTTAGGCAAGGTTAACGGAGGCCAATCAGAATGAAACTTGGTGGGTCTGTTCGACTCACTGCCTCAAAGGTCTGAGAGAAATGTAAAAGAAATTGGCCACTGGGGGGGCGATATCACATTCTTCAAGTGCGTAAAGCAATAGAACGTCGCACATTTTTGTGCGTTTTTTGCACATATGAGCGATATTTGTATCAAACGATAGATCTCCTCATTTTGGACAACTTTGCCTCTAGAACCACTGCTGTCAATCTAATCGTTTGTTAAATGATTGAGAAGATGTCAAAAACGTAGTTTTGCGAACTAGTTCTAGGTTTTTTTTTGTTTTTGTTTTTGTTTCTTTGTTTGTTTTTGCTCAATCTGGGAAAAAAAAAACACTGCAGTAGAATTCTGTGGACTCTCTAGGTCAATGATTATCAAAAACGTTGGGAAGCTATATTGGGGCTGTTTAGCAAAGGGGCCTGTCCAAATTTAACCAAAATCCTATAAAGCCTAAAAGAAAACTCAAAACTTTACGAAACCTGCTGAGCACATGTGACAGGTGATTTTAAACAAGCATGAAACGTTTCAGGGAGATCGGATATAACAGTCTAATGCTATAACAGTCATAACTGTTAAAAAATGTAATCTTTCTGTGGTAAATTATCTGGATTTGCCAAAAATGCTTTTTTAAATCGTTGATTTAGCAGGTTACAAGCTTGTTAAATGATGTATTTTTTTTTAATGTGCTTAAATGCCTTAAAGCACTTGAACACCGGTAATCGCTGTTTGCAGCTATATTTTTTTAGTCATTTTACTCTAAAGTATATATATATATATATAATATATATATATATATATATATATATATATATATATATATATATATATATATATATATATATATATATATATATATATATATATATATAACCCTGGACGACAAAACCAGTTTTAAGTAGCACGGGTATATTTGTAGCAAAGGTCAACAATACATTGTATGGGTCAAAATTATTGATTTTTCTTTTATGCCAAAAAACATTAGGATATTAAGTAAAGATCATGTTCCATGAATATATTTTGTAAACGTCCTTCTGTAATATATCAAAACTTAATGTTTGATTAGTAATATGCATTGCTAATAACTTCATTTGAACAACTTTAAAGGCGATTTTCTCAGTATTTAGATATTTTTGCACACTCAGATTTCAGATTTTCAAATAGGTGTATCTCGACCAAATATTGCCCTATCCTAACAAACCATACATCAATGGAAAGCTTATTTATTCAGTATAAATCTCAGTTTTCAGTTTCAAAATTACCCTTATGACTGGTTTTGTGGTCCATGGTCACATATGTGTGTGTGTGTGTGTGTGTGTGTGTGTGTGTGTGTGTGTCTGACACAGTGTCCCAACATTTTTTACAGTTAATTTCTGGCATTTTTTTTTTTTTTAACCATAATTTAAACAGGATATTTTGGTATAATATATTTTATATTTTATAATATTTTTTTTGAGTATATAGTATCTAGGGTTGTCAAAATACATGAAAAATAAATAAATATTTTTAAAAATACATACAAATACCAGTGAATTTCATGGTTTTTAGCATTTATTTTAATACAGCACATATTGGACACATTTGAAGTAAAAGTTTAATTTAAACTGTTAACAAATTAATAAAGTTAAAGTAATGCTTAATTTAGTAATTAAACAAGCAACAACACTGTATTTTATTTATTTATTTATTTATTGTGCAAGTGCAAGTACTTTTGACTATAATTTAGTTCAATTAATTTAGTGCAATTTTTTGGAGTTCCACAGCTGTGAGTGTAAATCAAGAGCTCCTGTATCTAATATTACGTCAGTAGTGCACCAGTGTGCCAGCGTCTTTTGAGATGACTAAGTAATAAGGAGATGAATTTAAAACTCAGAGGTTTTGAAGAGCGCAGTGCACAAGCCCCCTTCTTCCTGATGTTGAATAGGAGCTGGAGCTGCTCTGACTCCACATCTTTGAGAAATGAATGGGATCCTCTGTGTGTCTGCGCAGCAGACACTACCGGCCTTTCATCTCCGACAGGAGGCCTGCCGCATCTGCTCGGAGTCTCTCGTGTGCCAGAGAGAGTACTGTTCCCTCTGACAGCACTGCATGGAAAGAGAGGCTTCAGATCAGGCGGATGGCAGTAAACATTTTAATTGGTGCTGTATGGTGTGTTACTGGTAAGCTTGATGCCCATGAAGCCTAATTGAGGAATCAGTAAAACTGAGCCTTTATGGGAAGCTGAAACCCCAGTACTACTGACTACAAGTTATGCGAGCCGTTCAGATAGATACAGAATTTGTGTCAGTCTTTTGTGCAAGTATTTTTTTTGGCTTTTGGATAGATTGTACATGGGCAGAATGAATTGAAAACCTCATCTGCCTATTTTTAAAGGGATAGCTCACCCAAAAATAAATTTTATCATTATTTACTGCTTATGTTGTTCCAAACCCATAAGACCTTCGTTCATCTTTGGAACACAAATTAAGATAATTTAGATGAAATCCATAGACAGCAGGGTCAGAAATGGCTGCAGAGGCTGAAGTTTCCACAAGCCTAAAATAATAATTTCATTCCATTGTAGTACGTCTAATACTGAAGTACATTTAATGTGTAGTACAAGTAGACAAATTGAGATGCAGCGTATGGTTTCTGTGCCCTATTTGTCTGAGAAATAGTGACTGCCTGCTGTTTTATACACCATTAGGGGTATTTTTCTCTTTTAATGGTGTCTCTTTAAGGTCAAAAGTGTTTCTTCACAAGCTTCTTTAAAACACCCAGAGTCATCTCGTCCAGCAGGGTACAGACACTGCAGTGAATCACACCGCTGAAAATAATAATAATAATAATAATAAATCAGTGTCCAGCATTAGAGCTGCACACAGCTGTCCACATCGTACTAATTTCACAACAGCACTTCAAGCTTATGGTCTTGTACATTGCATGTGTGCACGGTCAGACTGTCTGGCATGTTTAGTGTATACAGTGTGGCGTAATTAAGTGTATACAGCGGTGCTTTATGACAAGCATGTAGTCAAATCATAGACTGGGTTTCTGGACCTTGTTGTCACCCTTTCATCTTGTTTTTGTTTTTTCTTGCATCTTTATTAGACTGTGGACATCCATAAGGAGAAGGTCGCCCGTCGAGAGATCGGCATCCTGACAACCAATAAGAACACATCAAGGACTCATAAGATCATCGCACCAGCCAACATGGAGCGGCCGGTGAGGTACATCAGGAAGCCTATCGACTACACAGTGCTGGATGATGTGGGCCATGGAGTAAAGGTAAATAAGTTGACATCATTTAAAACTTATTTATTGCTTCCAACCCTGCAAAGAAGCCCATGAATCCTAGGAAGCATAGCTTGTTTTTCTTTATTTTCAAGTGTGACCATATATCTGAGTCAGAGTTTATGCCAGATTTAGTTTGATTCTCATGTGAACAAGCTTGTGAGTGTGCAGTCTGTTCAATATGTCAGACTGTGGTGTACCTGGAGTTGATTGTTTATTATTTAT
Source organism: Cirrhinus mrigala (assembly GCA_036247105.1). NCBI lineage: Eukaryota > Metazoa > Chordata > Actinopteri > Cypriniformes > Cyprinidae > Cirrhinus > Cirrhinus mrigala. The sequence continues at coordinate 29,241,953 of CM070030.1, read as the reverse complement.
CACAATATTACCTATTTCTGTTGGGTGAGTTATTTTTTTCTATACAGCAAATGTAAACAGCATGGCTCCAAAATGACAAAAAAGTAGTCCAAATGACGAAGTAGGCATGAAATGGAAATTTACCCTAGCTATTTTCTAAATGCATGTTATTGATCTTATTGCAAATGATTCATCAGTGCATATGTCTCATTTTAAAATGAGTCAAAATTTTATCCATGCATATGTTCGTCAAAAAATCTTTTGATAAAACATCAGACATCTCTCCAGTGAAGTATGCTAGACTTCTTTAATAATAGGCTGCTTAAACCCCACCTCTTTGTTATAATTGACTGCAAACTCGCACTCAGATCCGCCTCCATCCAATCAGCAACCGATGTTCAGAATCAAGTCCCTGCCCTAGATTTTTTCTTTCTCAGTAGTTTTCTCAGTAGTCTTTTTTCGTTTATATGGAAGAAAAGTTGTGTCGCTGCTACTTTTTAATCTCGATTTTAAGGCAGTGCACTAGGACTAGTTTGTGTAGGGCCCTATGAAATGTGTTTTATTTTTTCCCAAATTCTGTTTTATTTATTTATTTTCATTTTTTCCATTTACATTTTTCTGGATTTCATGTTTTTCCGTTTAAATTTTTCTACACTTTTGTTTTAATGGTTAAATTCAATTTTATTAATCAAAAATTATGTCTAATTAACTGAAATCATAAAACTCACACAGTTTTAACCGTAATTTATTAGAAGTTTATGATAATAATTACATTTTTAAGGCCCTATGAAGTACGTTTTGTTTTTTTCTCAAATTAAATTTTTATTTTTACTAAATTTCCATTAATTTTCTGGATTCCAATTTAATGGTTTCCTTAAATTTAAATTATCAAAATAACAGATTTTATTAAAAACACACACAGAACTAATTTATTTTATTTATTTAATTTTTACTGTGTTGTGTATTTACATTTTTCTGGTAAATAAATTCTGGTGAATAATTGTTTGGTAAATATTTCTTTAAAATACTGTTTTAATAATAATGTATTAGTAGCAGTACTATGATTTCATTAAGTAATTTATTTCTGTGTAAGTTTCTCTTTATATGATATGGCGATTAAGAAACGGTAAAATGCACATGAAGTGACTCTTAGAGCAGTTCCAGAGATTGTTTTTGCGTTCATGTATGTGTGTAGCTTACGAAACCGTACGTCTCTGCCATTCATTCAAACAGAGACATGCAGAATTCATATTTAAATAAAAAATGACTATTTTGCGGCTTAATATTCACAGACACTAGTCCATATTGTGTACTGGCCTACTTTTGATTTATTCAACTAAAACTCAGCAAATTCTGTGACATTCCGCATTATACAGTAAACTCCATTTTCATGACTAAATTCCGTGATTCCATCCGTGTTTTCCGCATCGCGGAAATCATACAGCCCTTTTTGTGTCAAGACACTTTTTTTTTTTTTTTTTTTTTTTTGGTTTTGCCGTTTTGTACCTTTATCATGTGATACAACATGGAGTTTCCAAGAAGTAATGTGGATAAGAGAGAAGGTCCGACAGGATCTGAATTTTACGTTGCAAATTTAATGGTGACCCAAAACAATACCAGTTTCATATAATATAAAAGAAAACAATGTATTTTTCTGTGTTTATCCTGGTTGCAATTGAATGTGTTTTTAATGTATAGACTGGGTTGTATTATCTTTTACTTTTTGCAATTTTATTCATGTTTTTCAAGGATGAGGGCTAATTATCGGCCTTATTTGAATATCTCAATAGCATGAATTTGTGCCAATTTAACATAGCTAAATGGATTAATATATGGTTAGTTGCATTTAGCATAGTATTTTGCCCTGTAAATCATTTATGGGTCACAGCCCACCAACTGAGACTATTATGGATTCATTAAATCATCCGATAGCTCTGGTAATTTTTGTCTTCAAAATAGAGCATGAAGGTTAATAGCAAAATGAGCTGAATGACACAAGATTACGCCCCACTCTGCTCTAGTTCACAGAGGGAGGCAGTGAAATAAGGCTGGAGTTTAAAACAACCTCCCATTTAAATAAAAACAATCCAGGAATGCAGTTCACATTCCAGCCGTTACAGCATGTTGACAGCATGCGTCTGTGTTATCTGAAGTGCTGAAATGTAAAAACATTTGACCCAGTGACAGCATCACCCTCCGTCTGTGGTTAATCTGGCAGGATTGTAAATGTGATGGGCATTTGCGGGGGATTAGGGCTGAAATGACGCCAGTGACCCAACAGCCAATCGATTATGAGCATTTATAATCAATATTACTGTACATGTTGTTTACATTAATTGGGGCTAAAGCTAACCACTGTGTGCTTGCATAGCTTAAGTAGCTAGTTGGACTATAGCCACTGGCAGCAAACCCCTATTAATGTAAAAAACTTCAGTGACCATGACACAAACCTGTCATTACTGCCTCTTATGTTCACCAAAGCTGCATTTATTTGATCAAAAATGAAGTAAAAACTGTAAAATATTATTACAATTTTAAAATAATTGTTTTCTATTTTAATATATTTTTTAAATGCTATTTATTCCTGTGATGGCAAAATTCAATTTTTAGTAGCTGATTTAGTAGTCTTGTGTCCAATATGCAGATTTGTTTTACAAAACATTATTATTAAAGGAACCGTATGTAAGAAATTTATTTCAGTTAATCATAAAATGGCCCTGACATGTCACTAGACATTTAAGAAATCATGTTCATTTCAAATACTTATATCACTGACAACAGTGGTCCGGCCAGGATATTGCCATTTAAAAGTGAAAGTTGCAGCCCTCAACTGATGTTGATGTTGTCATGTTGTGTTTTGGTCTGAGGCGCCACCCTCCAGCTATCTACCAATCACGAAGTCAGTAGAGTTTCGTCATCCGGGTTGCCAGCTCTGCTCTAGTTACAGCTGCAGCTACGAACATGGCGGATAAAACATGTATAAAGTTACGAAACCTAAAAGACCTCGTTATGAATCCGAAGCTTCCGTACACAGTGGATTTTCCACGGTCGCCCGTGCTAAATGCGTTCATAAAAAGCTTTATATCGCACCACTAGCACGGTATGAAAACAATCTATGTTCCAACTGAAATGTGGTACTACAGTACAACTTTACGAAATATTTGGCTAATTGCCTTTAGTAAATTTTTGCGACGCATAATTACTTCGCAAAACATCTCTCGTGAAGCATAAACATAAGTAACAGAAGAAGAAAAAACTTATTGTGTAGGACTCGTCACTTGCCATTGGAAGCTCCTTGTAGCAGCCTACGTTCCTGCGGAATCCTGCAGCTTAGCTGGCAACCTCGAGTCAGGGGGGAGGGGGAGGGGATATGCCGTTCTACAGTATTTTGAAAGTGATTGCAGTACCAGTTTTGGCCACAATCCTACATACAGTTCCTTTAACTTATTATTATCAGTGTTGAAAATAGCTGTGCTGCCTAATATTTTGCGTGGAAATTGTGATAGAATTTGTATTTTTCTAGATGAATTAATGAACAAAGTTCAAAAGAACAGCACATATTTTAAATAGAGGTTTGTGTCACCATGAATTTCTTTACTGTCAGTTTTGATCAATTTAATGCATCCTGCTAAATAAAATGTGTGTGTAGATATATATATATATATATATATATATATATATAAGTACACATTAATACCTAAATGTTGCATATTTGTAAAGGTATTGTACCGTTAATTAATTTTATTAACTTTTTCTTTTTATTATTTATTTATATGTTTGGTTATTTATTTGGTTGTCCTAATTTGGGTTATTTATTTATTTATTTATTTATTTATTTATTTATTTACTCTTGGTTTCTTTTTATTATTTGGATTCTGTATTTGTTTATTATTTGGTTATTTGCCATCTTAATTTGGTTGGTTTATTTATGTATTTATTAATTATTTATTTACCTGATTTCTTTTTATTATTTAGATTCTGTATTTGTTTATTATTTGGCTTCTTCATTTGATTATTTTTTTATTTTATTTTATTGTATTTTATTTTACTTAAAATGTGCACTTTTTTACTTTATTTTGTACTTTATTTACACATTATTTGCACATTACTGCCTTAAAGCTATACATTAGTTTTATTATTTGGTTTCTGTATTTGTGTATTATTTGGCTTCTTCATTTGGTTATTTTATTATATTTTATTTTATTTGAATGAAATTTTTTTATTTGAATGAATGACACTTGGTTTCTTTTTATTATTTGGTTTCTGTATTTGTTTATTATTTGGCGTCTTCATTTGATTATTTTATTTTATTTGAATGAATGATACTTGGTTTCTTTTTATTATTTGGTTTCTGTATTTGTTTATTATTTGGTGCCTTTATTTGGTTTATTTTATTTTATTTAAAAGGTGATTTTTTTTTTTTTTTTTTTTTCTTATTTTGTACTTTATTTACACGTTATTTGCAAATTACTGCCTTAAAGCTTTACATTAGTATGTTAAAAGTATTAATGCCTAAATGTTGCATATTTGTGAAGGTACTGTTCCAGTGACAGATTTTGTACCTTTTTTTTTCTGAGAATGTACAGTGTGTACTACTGTCATAGAATGTTCTGGCAGTGTTTTATTGCACCTTTTCTCTGTTGCATTGCTGTCGTTCAGTAAGAGAAGCCACAACCTTGAGTCACCTGACAGGGGATTACAGCGTCTTCAGCCAAATTTACTGTGTTTGCAAAAGATGAGATTTATTTTCAATGTCAGTTGACACTTTATCTAGTCAGCAGCCACAGGAATGCAGAAGAGTTTTCGGATGCTGTTTTCAAAAGATTTTTTAACTAGTTTACTTTACTTTACTTTTCCCTGTTCAGAAAAAAAAAAAGTATTAGAATTCTTTTCTTTTCCTTGTGCATCTGTTTCTGTGAACATTAAGCGCTTTTGCAGTCTTAAGTGCGGAGGATTTTGGCACTGTCAGAGTGTGGTAAATTAAGCCGTATTTCTGCCTGGCTGAGGTAGGATTTTACTCTCTACTGATTCCACTGAGATCTAACTGAACACTGCATGTAAGTCTGTGTATCTGCTTCTGGAAGTGATGTCATGTAAGATTTAGCTCACCCTAGAATCCTGTGCACTTTAAACCCCAAAACCATTCTATTGGCTGAAGGTACTTCTTAATGGTTACTCTGTTCAGTGCCTGATTAGAAATTTGTCTTTTTAAGGTCTTCTTTTTGTGTTGTGAAATGTAACCAGGGGTGCACATAAGTTTTTCAGCCTGGTTCTCTTAAGAGGACCTGGAGATTTGGTTTGGTTCTCACATTGCAGATACCGTGACCCATTAAATATAACTATAAAAAAAAAAAAAATAATAATAATAAAATAAATAAATAAAAATAATAATAATATTGCACTTTTTTTGTTTTAGAGTGTTTATATATATATGTAATTATTTTATAGTAAACTTAAAAATAAAATGCTAATATTTGCTTTTTTCATATAAATTTCATATCGGTACGCAATTGAGTGGTCTGAACTTATTTACACAGCACTTTCTTTTTTTTTTTTTTTTGTTTCCGGTGGCGCATGCGCACCTGCGAACCACTTATGTGCACCCCTGTATATAATCAAAGCTAGAAATTGTCAAATTGAACGTTTATAATATTTTCAGTTGCTACCGGTTCTGGTTTGGGATTTTTCTAGAATAAAATAATGAAGTTGCTACACTAATGCTAGCTGAATTTGTTTCCTATATATTATTATAACTAACATTCTATCTTTAGATCTGTTGATCTATTGGTAATTATTTATTCACATATTTAGTTTTATATATATATATATATATATATATATATATATATATATATATATATATATATATATATATATATATATATATATATATATATATTATTATTATTATTATTATTATTATTATTATTATTATTATTATTATTATTATTATTATATATATATTTTTTTTTTTATTATTTGGTTTCTGTATTTATTATTTGTTTTTTTTTGTTTATTATTTGGTTATTAATTTGGTATCTTAATTTGGTTTGTGTATTTATTTATTTACTTGGTTTCTTTTTATTATTTGGTTTCTGTATTTATTTATTATGTGGTTTCTTCATTTGGTTATTTATTTGGTGTCTTAATTTGCTTTATCTATCTATCTATCTATCTATCTATCTATCTATCTATCTATCTATCTATGTATCATCTATTTATTTATTTGGTTTATTTTTATTATTTGGTTTCTATATTTCTTTAGTATATGGTTTCTTCATTTTGTTATTTAGTTGCTGTCTTAAGTCAGTAATTAATACATTTATTTATTTACTTGGTTTCTTTTTATTATTTGTTTTCTATATTTGTTTATTATTTGGCTTCTTCATTCATTCATTTATTTATTTATTTATTTATTATTTATTATTTGGTTATTTATTTATTTATTTACTTGTTTTCTTTTCATTATTTGGTTTCTGTATTTGTTTATTATTTGGTGTTGTTATTTATTTATTTTACTTATAATTTGTTTGTTTGTGTCAGGTACGCTGTAACACGTTGTGCCTAACATCAGCTTTAATAGTCACAATATACCCTGACCTCAAGTGCCTTATTGCCGAAATAATATCTTGTTTACTCTCAGGTTTACACTATATAGTTTCTATTTTCTGCCTGCTTAAGCTATGAGCATTGTCTCTGTTACTTTTACTTTCATTACTCATACAAGACAGTGCATTAATAATACCACACTTTGCATGTGATGCAGAACAGTCACTGCACACACAGCCATTGTTATGATAAGAGACCTTTGTCTCTGCAGTTTTTGGACTAAGTTGTCTTCACAGAGAAGCTTGTATTCTTTTTACCCTGTGTATATACTGTATACGGCAGACAAAAGCAAGTGCTTTTGGGTGCACTAAAAGTTTCAATCCAATGGAACAGATACTTCAAAATTGGCATTTTCACCAGTGTGGATTTTAGTTTCCTAATAATCACATTGATTACACAAACAAACTGCAGGTCAGATCAAAATAATAGAGTATGAAAAGAGACCTATGGGACAGAGAGATGAAATGAACGTCTGCTTCCGACAACTCAATCAAGTGTGAAAATTGCCAGGAAAAGCGCTTTAACGTCAGCACTTTCAGCTCTAGTGAAGTGAAATGTAGGTTTCGAGATTTGAAGTGCTTTTGTCCTGCCTCAAGAGCTCTGAACTGAGACATGCCGGTTTTTGACATGCCTCTCTCTTTCTCTCCCTCTTTTTGTCTTTTTCTCTTGTGCTATAAATCACTTTCTTTTTTTCTTTTTTCTTTTTCCCTCTGCCCACGTTAGTGGCTTAAAGCCAAGGTAAGTGTACTTGTCCCATGACCCCTCCATTACTGATCAACTGATTCAATCTTCCCTTGTGATCCTGATACATGTTCATATTCCTGTGTTCATCCCTCCCTCATAACCTCACCATGTACAGTAGATCAAGCCCATTGCAAAGTGATCTGTAATAGCTGTATTATTAAAAGTTTATTACACATTTTAACACTAAATCAAGTACATATGCGACTGAAACATGCAGTTGCCTATGTAATTGAATTTGGCTTGCCAGACAAATTTTGTTTTTCTTACATAGTCATCAGTTCTGTTTGGTTTGTACTTTATTTTTCTGGTTAATGTCTGGTTTTGTGATAGACTGACATCAGTGAGGTTATTTAAGCATGTTGAGTAGGGCTGAAACGATTTCTCGAGTAACTCGAATGAAAAAAAATCATCGACGCAAATGATTTGCCTCAAGGCTTCGTTTAGTACATTTACTGTAACTAGACACGGAACACTGTTTCCCCACGGACCATTATTACTGACGCACAACCCGACAAACGCTGGACATATTTAAGACCGTAAATCAATGGTGGTTAGTTATGATGTCCCTAAGTTGGATATGTTTGGTGAAAGACTAAGTGTCATTTATGTTGATTGTCTCATTCTCTCTCTGTGACACACAGAAGTTAGAAAGTTAGTCAGTATCAAACGAAGAGTGCCTCAGCATGACTACAAATGTGATACTGATTTTATGCAACAGTTCATCAATAAACAAGAATTGAATAATAAAATACTTACATTTTAGACAGCATATTGCCTGTTTTTGCTCTATTTCGCCAACAAATAACCATACCAAACACAGCCACAGCACTGTTTTTCGTCTTTGAGCAACATGACGGTGTTTCGTTCTTGAAAGAATCACCCGTTAAATGATTCACTTCGATCGCAATGACTCACTTACTTAACAGTGACTTACTGCCACCTACTGGCACATTTAAAGTATCTTCATTTTAAAAATACATGTAAATATCAGTGTTCAATGTTTTGTTTAAAATAACAAAATATTAGTTATGCATTTGTAACTGCAAGTTGAATGCATTCATGCCCCTCTGAGCTGAATTAAATAGTGTGTAAATAGGCCTATAAATGCCTCAATTTCTTGATTATTTATTTTTATTAAAAAAAAAAAAAATAATAATAATACCCATTAAATGGGTTGTTTTCATGGTTATTAAAGTATGCAATTTCAGCAGTATTTTTTTTTTTATTTTTCTAAAAAGAAAACAAATTAGTTGTTTATTTTAAGAGACCTATCTTATTTTATCTTATATATTTAGTATTGCTCTTTAATAAAGAAAAACTTCTTATCTGATTACTTGATTAATCGATGGAAAAATCGGTAGAATACATGATTACTAAAATAATCGATAGCTACAGCCCTAATTTTGAGGTTGTTGAAGATTGCTAGTTCGTTGCACATTGTGCTTATTTCAGTATTTATTAAAAAGTGTTATTTGATAATATTTATACTTTATTTTAAATTGAGCAAATATTGTGTAAAATTACTTATTTAATTCCAATTTAAAATTAAAATAAATACTACTTTGTGCTGTCATTACAATATTTAATTATTTACCATTTTTGCCACTAGATAGTCACAATACTGGCATTGACCAATGGAAAAACTCACTACAGATCAATTTTCAATTTTGAATCAGTGGTTCTTATTCATGAAACATTTACATTAACATTACAATTTTTACAATCATTTGTAAAGCCGTTTTTATGTAAAATTACATTTGCATAAAACATCTGAACTTTTTTTTCTCTAAATGTTGACACTGCATTTTAAAAACTGCATATACAATAATAGATATAGCAACACAATTAATTAGGTAACAATTTTACTTACTTCACTTTCTTTCTTTTTCAAATCTTGTTTTAGTTTCAGTTAAATAATAATAACCTTGATGTACATCCTATATATTAATGATGCACAGGTTTAATTATAAATGGTTATAAATTGTTCAGTTTTACTCCCAAATTATTCATGCATTTACAGCAGTTTCATGAATGAGATCCGTTCATTGTTGTAGCAAACAGAACCTATGGTTGAAATGTGTTGTTTTGTCTGGTAAAGCCCTTTTCTCATCTCCATTTCTTTAGTCTTATTTATACAATCTGATGGTCAGGCTCTGTTTGAAGCCCTGCTTAAACGGATGTTTTGTTTGTCTGTTTAGCAGCATGGCAACAATCAGTCAATCAGAGGAGGAACTCTCTCCAGGACCAATCCCCCAACACAGAAACCTCCCAGCCCACCCTTGGCAGGACGAGGCACTCTTGGGTAAAATGTGATTTCATCTTTTACTTCAGTGTGAGAACAGTGAAAATGTTTCTAACCAGTCTGATAAATCAGACAGTACTTTGACACAGGCAGCAGTTTTCAGTAGCAAAGCCACTAATCATATATTATTTTAAGTATTGCTTGTAATATTTTGCCTGTTTGTTTTAAATGCATGTACAGACGTAACACTCCTTATAAAACACTTGAGCCAGTGAAACCTCCAACAGTGCCCAACGATTACATGACAAGTCCAGCTCGCTTGGGCAGCCAACACAGTCCAGGACGCACTGCGTCTCTCAGCCAGAGACCGAGAACCCACAGGTAATGTCTTTCTCTCTGTCTGTCTATTTATCTGCCTGTCTGTCTATCTGTCTGTCTGTCTATCTGTCTGTCTCTAATAATGAAATGAGAGTTTGTTTGTTTTTTTCAGATGGTTTTAGTACAGTTTTAATATTGTTTTTATTATTATTATTATTATTATTATTATTATTATTAAAAGATTAGTTTATTTATTTACGTCAAACGGTTAAGTACAAATACTGTGCATTATTATTATTATTATTATTATTATTATTAAATAAGAGTTTATTTCTTTATTTTAAACTGTTTAGTAATACTGTAATACTAGTACTACTGTGTATTATTATTATTACTAAAATAAGATATACATTTGATTGATTTGATTGATTGATAAAATTAGTTTAATTTATTGTATGGTTTAGTACAATTTTAATTAATTGTTTACAGTTGTTGATGATGATGATGATAATAATAATAATAATAATAATAATAATAAAAATAATAAAAGTTCATTTATTTTAAATGTATTAATACATTTAGTTAATATTGTGTATTATTATTATTATTATTATTATTATTATTATTATAATTATTAATAATAATATCATTAAATAAGACTGTTTGTTTGTTTGTTTGTTTCTTATATAATGCTGTAGTACCTTTTTTATTAATACTATGTAGTTGTTGTTGTTATTATTATTATTATTATTATTATTATTATTATTATGTGAGTAATAATAAAATTAAAAATACAAGACTAAATAGATACAATTATTAAAATAAGACATTTATTTATTTATTTATTTTACAAATAAACAAATGTTTTAGTATATTATTATTATTATTATTATTATTATTATTATTGTTAGTGCTATTCATATTAATAAAATAAGAGTTAATTTATTTAATTTGAACAATTTTGTATGCATTATTTGCCTTTATGCTCACATACATAAAATACTGCATGTTATATGGGCAAGGGTTTTAATAATGAATCAGATATTCCACTTTCTCTCATAATTTGGTCTTTTTCCACTTCTTCTTTCCCACACTTTTCCATCAGCCTCCACAGTTTTGTTTCTGAATGTCACAGCATTTTTGACTTCCTCTGGGGGATCTAACAATTTCGCTTGTGCGTTTCATTGTGTTAACATCTAAATTACAGACCTGATCTGGGGGTTTCTAGTTCCCAGTGTGCAGTCTGTACTCTTCACACCCACACGTCTAACATCTGTAAATAATGTCATCACACAAACCCACACCTCAACTGCTCTCCAGACCAGAGGGAATGACCCCTCATCCAGCCCTCACAGCGTTTACTAAACACAGTCAGGACCGCAGCGTTGCATGCGCAGAATGACTGAACGAATTGGCCTCATTAGTTAATGCTGACTGTGATACCATAAATAATACACAACTTTTCATTTGTGTAAATAGTGGCACCACACACCAGCTCTTTTGAGACTGGCCTGCTGAATCCATCAAATTTTGCTAGTCTTAAAGGGAAAAAGTCATAAGATTGTCTTTTACATAAAAAAAAAAAAAACAATGAAATCAGAAAAAAAAAATATTTTATAATGTATTAAAATAGAAAAGTTATTTTAAAATGTAATATTTTACTGTATTTTTGATCAATTAAATGCAGCCTGGTGACCAAAAAAACAAAATAGAATAAAATAATAAAAATAAAATAAATACTTTCGAATTGTTTTATGAAAAAGTAATGGAAGAGAACAGGGATTTATTGTTTTAATACAGGTTTTGCTGATTTATCTTTTAATTCTTTTTTTTTTAAAAGCTGTTCTTGAGTACTGACATGCAGCTGCATCGGTTCTAGCAGCATCAGCAATTTGTATATGCGCTTCTTATGTGTAATTAAGATGAAGTATGATTCCATGTCTCCACCTGAGCCATTATCTGCTTTCCAGAAGTGTTCACTGCTGCCTATTCAGCTCTTTTTATGCTGTCTTCGTCTGAACCGATTTGAGGTCTTTGGGTGCCTGATGCATTATGGGTTACGACAGTGTCAATGAACCATTTTGGTTAAATTTACGGAAGGATCTAGTGATCTACTTTGAGGTTGAGTAGTAATTACAATAGACAGTTTGTGCATAATTTAAACATTTAAATTAAATAAAAAATGTAAAAAAAAAAATAAATAAATAAATTACGGAAAAAGAAGAGAATGATTTATGAGTGGATCAAATAACTAGATATCATGTACATATCAGATTTTTAAACCACATTTGTAAGTTGTATGCCCTCCAAAAAAAACAGATCTCATGTGTTTTGCTATTTACATGCATTTTTTTTTTTTTTTTTAATTTATCAGTCTTTCAGACAAACCACAGAGCAGCTAGTTTTGAAAAGATGTAGTTTTGCACATCTTTAGTTAAAATCGAATCATTCACCTCGATCCCAGAATTCATACAATGAAACGAAAGACTCAGTGTTGCAATAATGAGATCTGTTGCAGTGCAGCGTAGGACTCCCTGCTGCTCTGGTTTCTGTGGAGCTGCATGGACACAGAGCAGACACAGAGGATCAGGGCTGATTTCTAAAGCTGTGCCCATGTGGGGGTGTAAAACTGATGCAATGACGCTCATTGCACCATAGTGTTGAATAATCCATGAAAAGATCTGTGTTGAATGTATGCATAACCATGTATGGATATAGTAGTACCATGTGTCTCAAACGCAATCGTATATCTAGGTCACTTTACCATGTAAGCCTGTGATATTTAGAATGGGGGGAAAATAGCTTATTACTTACTGAATACTCACTAAATAGTATGTACTGCTTACTGTTGTTTTTAAATGTTATGTTAAACAGAATGCATAGTGTAATGATAAATCTTTCAGACAGTAACATGCTTTATCAAGACCTCATTGTGACATCAAGTGATATGTAGCACTGCACAGTTAATTAAAAAAAACTAATTGCGATATGGCCTAGTGCAATTATCAAAATGCAAAGGCTGGGATTTAGTAAAATTAATATATTTAGGTTATTTCAAAGTGAAGCACGGCACTGTGTTCGTTTACACGCTGACAGCTCAAGATCCAGTGTTTTCAGTGTTTCATGAGCACATAAGGTCAAAAGTTTACATACATACGGTTCACAAAAACAGGAGGGATCATACAAAATGCGTTTTTTATTTAGTACTGACCTGAATAAGATATTTCACATAAAAGACGTTTTTTCATATAGTCCACAAGAGAAAATAATGGAATTTATAAAATTTATAAATTGAATTTATAAAAATCACCCTGTTTAACTGTGTTGTTACCTGAATGATCCACATCTGTTTTTTTTTTTTTTGTTTTTTTTTGGTTTAGTGGTAGTTGTTCATGAGTCCCTTGTTTGCCCTGAACAATTAAACTGCCTTTCACTTATTTTGTCTTCTGGGAAACATATATATCTTTTGTATCTTCTAAAGGGCAGTACTAAATGAAAAAAAAAAAAATGATATTTAGGCTAAATAAATGCAATGTCGACATCTTCATTCTGTTCAAAAGTTTACCTTATGTAATAGTTGCATATGAGTTCCTCAGTTGTTCTCAGTGAGAAAAGATGTATCTCAAAATCATGCATTCATTGTTGGAAAGGGTTCAAATACACAAAAATGCTGAAAAACCAAATAATTTGTGGGATCTAGAGAATTTTTCTGAAGAACAAGACAGCATTAAGAATCAAACGTATGTAAACTTTTGAACAGGGTAATTTTTATAAATTCATATTTAAAATATCTATTAAATTATCTAATTAAAGTAAACTTTTAACCTCAACTGTAGTAGGTCAGCCTGGTTTTTCATTTGTGCAAAATACACATACTACACACAGTATGCGTACTGCATACTTCAGAAATGTTATGACATGTACTATAGTATTCTAAGAGCCTCCTGTCTTTCTCTGTAGTGGCAGCAGCGGGGGCAGCGGCAGTCGAGAGAACAGTGGCAGCAGCAGCATCGGCATTCCCATCGCTGTGCCGACTCCTTCCATTCCCAACTCAGTCCCAGGTGAGCTGCAGCCCACATATACATATATCTGAAGCACAACGTCCTACAGGTTGGGGCCATCTTGAGAATTCGACATACTCTCTACATGCGTAGTATATCCTGTTCTCCAGGGTGAGAAATGGAGCAGGATTAGCTGTTCACTGTATGCCTACAGCTTTCATGGCCTGATTTTTCCAGCTAAAGGTTTGTTAAAGTAGGCCACTGCTCTGCACAAGGACAGGTAGAAATAGAGAGGAAGTGGGGAAACTCTAAAGGGTGGTCTGCCTGCAGAGAAAAGGGAAAAAAAGAATTAAGTTTAGTAAGAAAAGAGGTCACTGTCCTGTTCTCCTTCGAGATACCTGCTGGAGCCAAGAGAAACAGAACCCTCCACCCCTCCTGAATCATTACAGTCTCCATAGCAACACGGCATCAGCACCACTGATTTCCTTTTCCTGGATTAATGTTGACAAGATCTTTGAGTGCAGCGTGTCTGTCCTTGTACACTTTTTATTTCTGTTTGTGTGTTTGAGTATTAAAACGTAAGGTTTTTCCTCTAGGTTTTTTTTTTTTTTTGGTTTTTTTTGGCCAGGCTTTGATGAAGGACTGTTTTGGCATCCAAAACCTAGTGAGCTACCTACCTAGGCAACATTTTTTGCATCTGCAAAGACTATTCCAAACATTTATGCTGAGATATCTCGTTTTAGCCTTCATTAAGGTCTTGACACACCAAGCCAACGGTCAGCCATCTGGCCGTCGCTGAGGGTCAGTCAGCTTGGTTTTTGCAGTTTGTTGGCCGCTGTTGATGGCTTTTTGGCCAATTGAGCATTGTGAATTGGCATCAGGCAGTCGGTGAGAAAGATCACTCTGATTGGCTGTTCAGCTTAGTGACCCTGTGCACAAAAAAGAAAAACACAAGTGGCGAAAGCAAGCAAATAACAAAGTCAAGAGTGCACACAGAGAAGGCTGTTTTGATTTTACATCTTCATCTTACCTGAGCATTCCAACGCAGATATTTTCATAAAAACATAGCCATCTAGAATGCAAAACGTGAAGTTCTTTGATGATTTTTTAGTTCTTTGATGTCGGTTTGCTTTAGGCAGCATCAATTGTACCTTTTGTGGAGAAGATAATTAGATTGCAAACTCAACAAATTAATCCAAAATGGCAGACAGAGTTGAAAGAAATGTTGATTGTAAATATACATATCCACCTTATTCTTCAACATGGAAGTAAGCCTATGGGTGAGACTTCCGGTTCATTAGCCGCTATAGGCAAATAGTGAGAATAATGACAACATGCAGTTAACGGTAAAACTGTTTGCGCTACAAACCAGTGTGATCATAATTAAGAAAATACAATAAAATAATGTGGTAAGACCCATTTGCAATATCAAGCAGCAAAACAGCAGCTTTTTTTTTTAACAGATAAAAATGAGCCCAGAGGCCAGACCTAAAAAAATTTACAAATGACCTATAACCAGACCTATAAAATTTACAAAACCTACTCTTACAGGAAAAATAAGGTGGATGTGTTTCAGAGAGCAAAACTTATGTTTTTCAACAGAAATAGTGGACTGGATCTGTGTACCTTTGGGATGCTAATTTCAACACATTACATGGTTCGTACAGAGTGCTTAAAGTGCTTGAACTGTTTGAATTTTACTTTTTGAAATTTAAGGCCTGGAAAAAAACATCATACCTTTTTTTTTGCTTATTTCAGTTAATTTCAGAAAGCTAGCGAGCTAAGCCAGTAGTTGTACTAAACATGGCTCGTGTAAACATGGCTGAAGATACGAAAAGAGGAATAGATGAACCAAATCAATTGAGTGAGTCAAAATACTCGTACAGTAAGTCCAAGACACGCGAATAATGTGGAAAAAAAAATAAATAAAAATTGCAAAAACCAGATCAAATTAAAAGAGACATTCATTTTCAAATTTTAAAATTACTTGTAGTGATTTTAAAAAGCATGTACAGTAGTGATGGGTGAAACAGCATTTCAAAACTCCGAATCAGTGATGTTCGAAAAACTCCAATCGGACCGCGTATCACAAATCGTTTGTTTCATATCGGGACTTCGAATCATATATTGCAAATCATTTGATTTAGATCGGAACTTTGGAGCAATTTCATGAATCATTTGACTTCGGGACCTTAAATTGCGTAGCGCAAATCGTTTTAATCGCATCAGAACTTTGCATATTGTAAATCATTTGACTCAGATCGGATTGGGTTTGTGAATCATTTTGCAAATCGAATGATTCAAATCAAATGATTCGCAATACACGATTTGAAGTCCCAATCTAAATCAAATGATTTGCGATACGCAAAGTTTCAATCTTAGTCAAATGATCCACGCTCTGAGTCCTGATCATTATTATTCAGATTGGGACTTCAGAATGTGGATCGCGAATCATTTGATTTAGATCGGGATTTCAAATAGTGTATCATTTAATATCGTTTTTAATTTGAATCAAACTTCGGAGCAGGTTTGCAAATCTTTTGCTTTAGTTTGGAGCGTGGATCGCGCATCATTTCTTTCAGATCAGGATTTCAGAGAAACTTTACAAATCTTTTATGTTTATCTGCAGAAAACATCAAACCGTTAAGGCAGTACATTTATAAAAACAAAGCAAAAAAAGTATACACAAATACAAATCCCTTAAGTAAATTAATTGTGGTTTTTACTATATTTACTTGTTTTTTTTATTTGGAATTTGAAAGTTAAGACACTGTTTGTTTTTGACAGGTGAGATTTCTGATTGACTTCCTTGAAAATCAAAAAAGCAGTGCTTGAAAAGTCCTTGAAAGTACTGGAATTTCATTTTATAGCATCTGTACGAACCCCGATGTTATGATTTGGGACATGCTAATTCTAATTTTAAATTAATATAATATATTATCTGTGGTTTACACAAGCTCAAGATGTTTACACTTTCTACAACAATAAAATGCATCCTTAATACTTCACTCAATTTTTTTAAACCATTTAATTACCTTAAAAATAGTGTATTTATACATTATGCACACTCACACTGTTATGCTATATACAAAAAGATAACAGATACAAATTCACAACATATGCCTCAGTCACATCTAAGCGGATGCTGAAAAAATTTAAACTCGAGCGGGAAATTTGCATGCCGAGTTGTCACACAAGGCAATCATCAAAGAGCTTATTAACATCTCCGGTTTGACACGTTCAGGTGTATCAGAAAATGGAGGAGAGTAGGGTTGTCATGATTCAGACTTGTATTTTTATTACTATTAAAAAAATATATATTATTAATCGTCTGAATAATCGGCTGATTACTTGATTCTCAAAATAATCGTTAGTGACAGCCCTAGAGGAAAGCATTACATGATGTTTTTATTTGTTATTGACATGAAAAATCTCACGAATAATCTAGTGTGATAACGCAATGCAAATATTCACTTCGCTTTTGGTTTGCACACATCATTAGAAAATAGCTCCCAATATAGACAGTATGGAAACTTACTGGGTTTTGGAACAGAGCTTACATTTCTGTGCGATATTAATGAATGAAACGCCCTCAAGATGTGTTTTTTCTTATATGCCAATTCTGACCTGCAGCCCCACCCTTATGGGCTGCTCTCCCTGGAGCTTCTCCCCCAGCACCCCCTCCTCCACCCCCCCTCCCCGGCCAGGTCCCACCAATGCCAGCCGCTGCTATAGGTGAGCCCCGCCCCCAGTCCCGTCGACACCTGTGCAAAGTCCATCCCGGACAACACCAGCGTTCACGTCCCACCGTCCACCGTCTGTCTGTTGGGCTTCAGCATTGGTCACAGAGTTGTTAATATCTGGGCTTGGTGGTGGTGATTCTTATTTTGGGTGGTGGGTTTTTTGTGCTGCTTCAGTTTAAATCAGTGCACTGTGAAGAAGTCTCTGAACTGCCTGAGAGTATTTCCCATAATTCATAAAAAGAGTTTTATTTCATATTCAGAAAAATTTCCTGATAATTTACTCACCCCCCATGTCATCCAAAATGTTCATATCTTTCTTTCTAGAGTCAAAAAGAAATTTTTTGAGGAAAACATTCCAGGATTTTTCTCCATATAGTGGACTTCAATGGTGGCCAGTTCAAAACTGCAGTTTCAGTGCAGCTTCAAAGATACATGATCCCAGCCGAGGAATATAGGTCTTATCTAGCAAAACGATTGGTCATTTTCTAATAAAAATAACAATTTATATACTTTTTAACCACAAATGCTCATCTTGCACTAGCTTGACTTCACACATTACGTAATCATGTCAGTAAGAAAGTCAAATGTCCTTTACGAAAAAGAAAAAAAAGTAAAACAATGTTGGACGATTTTGAAATTGGAGGAGAAAATAAGAACGTTTTTCGCCTTACTCTAACTTTTTGGACTGGAGTATACAGTTGAAGAACTAACCACACGTGACCTTTCCAATACAATTATGTAATGCGTGAAGTTGCTTGGTGTTGGTGAGTCAGAGATTTCCTCACTACAAGTGCTTTAGAAAGATCCACGGTTTTCCTGCTTTGCATCTTCCCAATGTTGTTACACCCAATGTATTCATGTGGTGATGTATGGTATTAATCAACATCTTATCCCATAATTCTGTTCATTAAAACAGGAGGTTTCACTGGCTCCATCGGGACACAGCTGGAATGAGATGTTTTTGTTGTGTTTATATCGTATGTCACTGGTGAAGGCTCCTGGTGCCACAGTGATGTTTGTCAAATGTGTTTGTTGTTCATTTGGTTCCGGCCATCACTATCAGGGAGAGCGTGTCTCTCTAGGGCTTCCCAGTTATCTACCACTGTCAACAGGAAATGTCCCTATAAAGGAAATCCCATCTGCCCTGGCAGTGTAAACATATGCAGAATTATACTACAACTCACATAAATAACTCAAAAACCTGGTTCTTTCTTCTCAGGGTCTTTTCTAACTTTGTGCATTTTATTGCAGGTCATGTTGTTTTCATCTGAGGTTGGGTTTCTCACACCCAGATTTTCCTAGTGAATCTAGAAACATGTCCAGGTCATATTTATATTGAAGCTTGAAGCTTGTTTGCACCACAGCATAACTCAAACTAACAATTTTGAGGGTTATGTGATGAAGAATTTGCAATTGCCTTTATTGGCTCGGGTTTTTTTTTTTTTTTTGGTTATTTTGTTTATTTGGCTTAAAAAAATTGCTAGATGTAAACTAAAAGTCTGAATTTAGAGGATAAAATGGAATGAAAAAGTTGAAATGAGACAAAAAAAAACAGTTGCAGTTACATTTATTTATTTATTATAAATTTATTATAAAAAATATTTATTATTTATTTATTATATTTATTATAAAAGATACGTAAATATATATCTTTCATATTTAAGCCCAAAGTGAAAATAGGATACATATATATATACACACACACACACACAAATTTAATGTTGCATTATTTTGCATGAAATGTTTTAGGACCACTACAATTATTTATTTTTGTTTATTTTATTTTATTTTATTTTATTTTATTATATTTAATATCATATTCATTTTATTTGTTGTAATTTTATTTTATCATGTCATATTTTATTTTATCATATCATATTTCATTTTTTTTAATTTTTTTTTTTTTTTTTTTTTTTTTTTTACTTTATCATATTTTATTTTGTTTTAACATATTTTATCATTTTATTTTTTTTTATTTTATAATATTTTATTTTATTTTGTTTCATCTTATGTTTTCATTTAATTTAATTACATTACTATGAAATATTTCACAGAAAGTTTACAGAACATTTTATTTTTATTTTTATCTTTTATTTTGCTTTATTTTTGAGTTTCTCATTATTTTCAGTGAAGATTCTCATTAAATTCTCATCATTGCAATGTAATGTAATACAAAAGTAATACAAAAAAAACTAATACAATGATGTTTTTTAAAATGAAGAGCAGTATAACTGTTTTATGAATCTGTCTATCTATCTGTATATAATTTTATTTAATTTTTCGCCTTTTTATTTTTTTTATTTGGATGGAAAATATTAGATTTGTAATTTTTTTTTTTTTTGGTTAAAAAAGAAAAAAACTAACATCATGCAAAAAAAAAAATCCCTTTAAATATGACCTGGAAATGTGCCTGACATGTTTTGTCAGATTTTGTTAGTTTGCCTATTAGTAGTTCAACTATTAAATCTTGGGAAGCTTTTCCTTGTCTGCTGTATGTATGTCATTCACTGCCCTCTTCTGGATTTTCTCTTGTCTTTGTACCTCCTTCTCTGGGTACTAACAGCTGTGGCTGCTGGGCCAGGTCTCGGGCCCATCCCCATGTCGCAGTTCGGCACGATATCTCGACAGATCTCCCGACACAACTCCACCACCTCCTCCGTCTCCATGGTTTCTGCCACGGGTACATACCGCCGGGCGCCGTCCGTCTCTTCCCAGTTCTCCCTGCAGCAGCCGCACGTTAACGGGGGCACAAACGCAAGTAAGAGACGGAGAACGCACGAATATACAGACACGTACAAACCCACAACCAATTTAACGGTTTCATTCAGCCCTAGCTAAATGAAAGGCATATCCAAGCGTCATAATACCCGGGTATTTTTAGGCGCATCCTGTCTGTGATGAAGGGAACAGCCTGTCTCTTCCCACAGGTGTGCGGCCGTACTCGCTAATGTCATTAAGACCACAAAAGCCTCAGATTTATGAGTAGTGAGAGCACCGGGCCACCTGCTTATGAATGGAGATTTATTGTCATCTACGCATTAAAGCGGAGATTTTAAATCCCACTCTCAGATGTCCAGGAGCATTAGAGTGAATGAGCGTCACACCGGCTTCAGACATGAATGACAGAGTATTACTGTAACACAACATTCATGGAAAAAGATCCTACTCATTTTAATAAACTGGCCACGTGATCTTTCACACATCTATACAAAATTATGTCACACTGTGGAATGGTGATTTTTCTGAGATCAAGTTTTTCTGACGTTAAGTTTTAGCCTGCAAATAAGAGTGGGTAATATAAAAAAAAAAAAAAAAACTTGCACATTTTTGTTCGAAGTCAGTACAAATTTTTTTTTTTTTTCTTAAAGAAATTAATCATTTTAATTAGGATGGAAGAGAAATCAAAAGTCACAGTAAATATTTATAATGGTACATTTATAATATTATAATCATTCGATTTCAAATGAATGCTTTTTTTTTTTTTTTTTTTTTTGTCTTGGGGAAAAAAAAAAAATCAGTTTCCACAGATATATTAAGAAGTGTTTCTTTAGCAGCAATATCAACATAATAGAATGACTTCTGAAGGATCATGTGAGCCTGAAGACTGGTCTAATGATGCTGAAAATTCAGCTTATAATATAATATAATATAATTTTATATACTATAGAAATTTTACTTGAGGCCGGTTTTAGAACCGTTTTTTTTTTTTTTTTTTTTTTTGTACTGTGATAATATTTGAAAGAAAAAAGGGACGTTTTCTTTTAGAGTCTCACTACTGTCTGGCCTTTTTATTTTTGAGTTTCTCAAGAATTCTGAATTGTGTGAAAAAAGTCAGAATTTAGAGATAGCATTTTAGATTTTAGATAAAATGAGATGGAAAAAGTCAAACTAAAACCAAAAAAGTCACAGTTACCTTTACTTGTTTGCAAATTTTTTTCTAGAGTCTCACTGCTGTCCGGCTGTTTTATTTTTAAGTTTCTCTCTTCATTTAAAATTGAATGATTATATTATAAATGTAATGTTGATCACAGGAATACATTTTTGGAATTTATTACAACACTAAAGTGTTTTTAAATAACTAAGACTTGTTATTATTATTATTATTATTATTATTATTATTATTAATGTTAAAAGAATATTAATAATATTATTATTTCTTTGTTCTTTTCTTTTACTTTATTTATTTATTTATTTATTTATTTATTTATTTTTTGCTTTTTTACTGTGAAGGCCTTTCACATATTTATATAAATTTTTAAAATTATATATATATATATATATATATATATATATATATATATATATATATATATATATATATATATATATATATATATATATATATATATAATATTATTATTATTATTATATTTTTATTTATTTTTTTTATTTTTTTTCCTGGAAACTGTCTGGACATTTCAGTTCAGCTGTTTTAAATTTCAGTTGAAATGTTTTAATTTGGAGCAGTCAGGCCTGAAATAAACATGGAAATTCATACAATCTTTAATGGAAATTTCTACAATAAATGTCTAGTTATGCTAAATACAAAATATTATGTTTTCACCAGCCTGGGTTATTATAGTAAACTAAAACTTAAAAGGAAAAAAAAAAAACTTTTTGTTACTTGAAATAAAAAAAAATGTTAACTGAAATTATTATATATAAACTTAAACTTATTTAATTTCAGCAAGTTTCCAAGGCATAATTTTCATTCAGTGTAACTTGAGGTACTAAAATAGCAAAAACTACAACTGGAATAAAAAAAAAGTAACAACTATATAGACATGTTTACCTAAAAACTTTACTTAAAATTTACAATTTTAAAATACTAAAACACGGTCGCTAGTACTTGCTCGTTGTGATACAGTAATTATCTCTATAACATGATTTTAAATCCTTTTCCAGTCCATTTAGAAGTTATGGGAAACCTGCTGTTATTTGTGATCAGATCACCAGAGAGAGTCATTTTCACTCTTTCTGTATCTATGAGATCTCTGTTTCTGTAAGATTACAGCTCCCCCACCTTTCTCACGTGGGACTTATGTTTTTTTTTCTCTCTCTCTTCCTGCTTTCTCTTTTTCCTCTTTGTGTTTGCTGTGTGGTTGTGTTTTGTGATGGGTGGTGTTCAGTGTCTATGGCCCCCCCTCCTCCACCCATGCCTCAGCTCACACCACAGATCCCGCTCACAGGCTTTGTGGCCAGAGTACAGGAAAACAGTAAGTCTGATGGCCACGTTTCCCCAATGTTTCTCAACCTAGCATGTGGATGTGTTCGAGGTTTGCTGCATGCTGCCCTCATCTCAATTTCCATCCGTATGTTTGTGCCATAGTTCATTCCGCAGGTCAAAGGGTGCACGCGTATTGCCATTGTTCATTCCGTAAAGACTTTCCTAAAAGTGTGTCACACATTTACATAAGTGTGTATTGCTTTATGTAACCTGAAAGAGGCTTAATTTGCAGAAAGGCTTGTTTGCAGAAAAATTTCTTGAAAGGTACTCATTGTTTTTTAGTTTTTTTGCACATGTTCTACATTCTGGATTACATTGGGATTTAATTTTGGACGTATTCAATGGCAATAAAGCGTGTCTTGTGTATAGGCTTCCCCTATGTGTGATATTAGACACTGTTTCATTCATTCATTGGGCTGCATTTGTGTACAGATTTGTGTTTGAGTTATAGCCAGCAAGCTTCAGGTAGGGCTAAACCACACTGGTGCATCATGGGAAGAATTGGAAGCTTTTAACTGGCCCAATTTTTTGCATTAGTTAACTCGAATTCTGTTGACAGAGATATATTTAATACAAGGTCACATGAGCAACATTGCAACAAAAGCACACTTTAAATGCATTTTATTTCTCAGATTGGTTTAAGAAGCCATCATTGTAGGGTTTGTCATAACAGAAGCACAAAGTGTTTTTGCTGCCCTCTTGTGATGCATTCTGGTATTGTGATGAATTTTTGTTGAGGTCGTCTCATAAAGCTAGACTTTTGACTGAGCACAAAGTCTGATCAACTTCTTATTCAGGCCAAGAAACACCCACTTTGACAGGAAGTGATTGATAAGTCAGTTCATATTGGTTTTATGTGCCAGGGGTGAGTTTATCCGAAATGTAGATAAAATACTAGAAAAATAATGTAAAAAGCACATTCAAGGAATGAATTACTTTTCATGCAAAGACCTAATGATGTTCCTCTTAATAAAATATTAGGGCTGCTATATTTTTTAAAACATAAATAACCATTTATATTATATGAGGAAAAGGTAAGACATCATATTATGAATAATAATAATATGACAAATAACTACATATGAATAGTTGGTTTAATAAATTAATAATTATACATAATTTATATTTTTTCAGTCGTATCACTGTACTGAAGCCACAGCAAACTAATTAATTGATAATTTGTAAATGTAGTATTTGTAGAGATAATATATAATATTTTTTACCTAGTGTTAACATTGTCTAAACTAAAAACTAAAATATACTATAATATACTGTTATAATATTTTACCCTTTATAATTAGCTTTTTTCTCATTTAAGTGTAATTATACATTTTTTGTAGTTTTATGTAATTTTTATCAGGTTATTTTATAATAATAAATATCATTAATTATTTTTTCTTTTATAATAATAAACAAATAAACAATTGGTTTAGTAATTTATTATACTTTTTTTTTTAATCATGTCACTCAAGTCAGAACATAAATAATTGTCAATCACTGTTATTTTAGTATTGTTATACTATTATAATATTTGTAATATTTATAAGTAGCTTTTATTTTTCAGTTTTCATTTAAATTTTTTTTTTCATTTTTTTTTGTCATTTTTTATACTACTACTACTACTATTAATAATAATCATCATCTTTATTATTATTATTATTATTATTATTAATAATAAAATATTACATATAAACAATAGGTTTGATTATTAATTATACATAATTGTTCAATTTCATTTTTATTAGTTTATTATTATTATTATTATTATTATTATTATTATTAAAGATGATTACATATAAACAACTGTTTTAATAATTATACAGAATTGATTTTTTTATGTCGCTATACTGAAGCCAAAGCAAATTAAATTATTGATGTCTTATTGATGATTAAACAAAAATATGGATGTCAATCAGTGTTATTTTAGTATTATTCATTTACTGTTATCAATATACATAATATACTACTATTAGTACTACCATAATACTTTTAATCTTTATAATGAGCTTTTATTTGTCATTTAAATGTACTTATATTTCAAGCATTTATTTATATATTTATTTATTTGTTCGTTTGTTTTGTCATTTTATACCTTTTTTGTTTCTATTTTAAATATTTCTGGTTCATTTTTTTTCCCCCAGTTATAGCTTCAGTAGTTGAAGTACTTCAGCTAGTGGCCAAGGCAACATTTCTAATTCATTAAAGTTAAATTTTTTAACAAAATGATTTTTAATCTTTCCCACCAGAGTTTAGAAAGCAAAATCAATTTGATGAATGTGTTCAAAATATAAAAATAAAAACTATTCTGTAACCCACAAGCACTCTTTTGTGGCCTTCTAGTTTGCGTGTTTAGTGTATACTGTGTAGTATGTAGTATAGTGAGAAATGATTGCAAAATATTGTTGTATTTTGGATACTTAATTCAACTCAGTCAATTCAACTAGTCAGGTAAGTATTGATATCTATGAGTGCTCCATACATGTACAGTAACCTCCATAGATTCATAGATGTGTGTATGATTTATGTACTCCAGTAGACGTGAGCATTTCTGCAAATTTGCCGTTGTTCATGCATGTGTACTAACCAGTCTGCATGAGCATGTGTGCATGGTGAGCAGCTGGATCGCATGCCCAGCGGAAGTCGCCAACATGGAGCCCGTGGTTTTATTGTATGTCTCTGAATCTGACTGTGTTGTTTGCTGGATGTCCAGTTGCAGATACCCCGACTCCTCCCCCTCCCCCTCCTCCTGATGACATGCCCATGTTTGACGAGGCTCCGCCTCCACCGCCGCCTCCGCCAGTCGACTATGATGATGAAGAGGCAGCTGTGGTGCACTACAGCGACCCCTATGCAGATGGAGATCCTCAATGGGCCCCCAAGTCCTACATTGAGAAAGGTGAAAATTTTCTTAAACATTAATACTGAACACTACCTAGCTTTGTTCTCTACTGAAACGTAATTTTATTTATTGATAAGTAATTTGTGTAGTATTTAGTTATTATTCAATTTATAATCACTAACATTATTTATTATTATTATTAATTATTTTTATTTATTTATTTATTTTTAATTGGTGGTGTTCTGTTGTTATATTTATATTTTTTATTTATTTATTTATTTCATTTATGAACATTTATTCTTAAATTACATTTATATACACATTTGTAAACGCATATTTATAAAATTGTATTTATTAACGTAACTTTGTTTATTTATTTAATGATCTTTTACACATGTATTCGTAACGTTTCATTAACATAACTGTTATTATTATTATTATTATTATTATTACTATTGAAGAAATGTATTTTATTAACATATATGTATATTTATTTATTATAAATGTATTTTATATTTGCATAAAATGGATATTATATTATTAACATGTATATTTAAATAATTATTGTAATTTATATAGCATAAAATGGATATTATAGTCTTTGAATAGTAATAATAATAATTATTATTATTATTACTTTTACTATTTATTATTAACATAATTAGTAAAATAATAATAATGTTTATTATTATTATATTGAATACATTTATTTTATTAACAATTTTTATTTATTAATATTTGTGTATATTTATTAAGATAATTATTGTAATTTAAATGACATAAAATGTATATTTCTTAATTAGTACTATTATCATTATTAACCGTTATAATATGGGTAGTAATTAAAATAATTTAAAAATAATACTAAACCATTATAATATGGATTAGTATTATTTTTAAATTATTTACAGGATTTGTATATTTTTATAATTAATTATTAAACTTTTTTTGCTATTAAATAAAATTATTATTATTATTACTATTAAAGAAATGTATTTTATTAACATATATGTATGTTTATTTATTATAAATATTTGCATAAAATGGATATTATATTATTAACATGTATTTATGCAATATAAATTACATATGTATTTAAATAATTATGTAATTTATATTGCATAAAATGTATATTAGTCTTTGAATAATAATAATAGTGTTTTATTATTATTATTATTATTATTATTATTATTATTATTATTATTATTAGAAAAATTATCTGTGTATTTATTCAAATAATTATGTAATTACATGTAAATACATTAAATATTTTTTCAATTTTAATATTTTTCTATTATTATTTTGTTTTAGTAGTATTATTAACATAGTTATTAAAATAATAATAATATTGTTAAGATATAAATAATTATTAATAATAATAATAATAATATGTTGAAGAAGTGTATTTTATTAACATTTATTTAATTACATCACACATTTATTTTTTTAAATTTATTTTACAATATACATCTGTGTATTTCTTAAAATAAATATGTAAATAAATATGTAAACTTAGATTACATGAAATGTATATTATATTTTTGGAATTATTATTATTATTAAACATTATAATTTTATTTATTGGCATCATTTTTCATTATTTATAGGTTTATATATTTTTAATTGTTTTTATAATTATGTTCATTGAATGGTTAACATATTTAACTTATATTTAATGAAATTATTATGAATAATGCATTTATCAATGATAAGAATGTCAATAAAAATATAACAGTTACATGCTAATAAATAAAATGGTATAATAATATTGTTATTAATAATAAAGCTCTTTATTGAACGTTAGTGTCTTTTATAATGTTGTTGCCTAAAAGCACCTTTGTTGTAGCACACAGTCTGAATCTGCATATTTATTGTTTTAATAACTGAGATTTCCCACAACTTTCATCTTTGCAGTGGTTGCCATCTACGACTACACCAAGGATAAGGATGACGAACTGACCTTCATGGA
This sequence comes from Cirrhinus mrigala, assembly GCA_036247105.1. Classification (NCBI taxonomy): domain Eukaryota; kingdom Metazoa; phylum Chordata; class Actinopteri; order Cypriniformes; family Cyprinidae; genus Cirrhinus; species Cirrhinus mrigala. Next base: position 29,214,282 of record CM070030.1, on the reverse strand, counting down.
AGGAGCCATCATCTACATCGTCAAGAAGAACGACGACGGCTGGTTCGAGGGCGTTTGCAACGGCGTCACCGGTCTGTTCCCCGGAAACTACGTGGAGTCGATCATGCACTACGCCGACTGAAGAGACCTGACCGACAAATCATACATACCCTAACAATCAGATCTTGACCACGGCATAGACCGTGTACAAGCGCACGGCTAAATGTTTGTTGCTGACAAATGGCGAATCATAAGAATCGATGAACCTTACTTTGTGGTGATGGGTGGATGTGGGCAAATGGGGATGACCAACTATTCGGAGGAAGTCAGTGTACATAAAACGAAAGTTAGCCTGTGGGTGTCTATAGTGAATGTCAATCACAGTATCTTCAACAGTCAATACAACCTGTGAACATGTAAAGTAGATGATTGTCTCTGCTTTTATGACATTTCCAACTAAAAGTCTGCCATTTATTAGATTTCCTTTACCTCTTCTCTCCATTCACATTTGTTTGGATGCAAAGAAATCACTCATTCTTATAAACTAATTCATTTTAGTGTTTTATCTCAAAGCACCACATCATTGCCCCAAAGTGTATCAAAATCTTAACGTAAAGCATGCATACAAAATTGAAATATGTATTGTAACCTAAACGTTAAATTCCATTCTGCTTTCATCTTTCTATTATTTACAGTACACACTCTTTTTTTTTTTTTTTTTTTTTTTAATATAGGCATTTGTAGACTAATTTTTTATGCTCTAATTTTTAGTTTAATATTGATATAAAAAAATCTTTTTTTTTTTTTGTGATGAATGCAAAGCACAGAACTTTTTGTTTTGTCTCCCCCCCCCCCGAAGACTCAACAAAGTTGAGTTTTTTTTAGTCAGTGCCACAGTGACTAAAGTATTTGCTACGATGAACAAACATGAATTATATGTAGATAGCTTTAATATTTAGTATGCAAAGTATCTAAGTATCTAAAGATCTTTAATCAATACATACAAATCACAGTTTTTACATTGCTGGGCTTTTTTTTTTTATTTGCTGCCATGGTCCTGTAATTGCCACATTTTTTTCCAGTACCAATGCTGTGGTTGGCGCATTGAACAATGAACTGAGGAGTATCAGAATCACAGTCTTGAGATCTAAACTGGTCTAGTTACTCAACTCAGGTCTGGCATTAATTCCTAATGTTTTCTTTTTTTTTTTTGTCTGTTTAAATTCTCCATGAGTCATACTGTCTGAGAACTGATTACAGAGATTTCATTAATCTACGTCTGACCGCTGTCAGCCATTTCAGGTGTTTAAAGCTAATGCCTTGAGACTTTTTTTGTCATAATGAAACATTTGAAGTGTTCCAACTGAATTCCATATGCGCGGAGGCTCGTCTCAGTGCAGATTTTGTATTTATAATATGTTAATTGAAATTTAATTGTACAGTCTTTTATAATAAATCATTCTATGTAAAATGTGTGTCTGTTAATTTACGTTTTTTGGATACATTACCTTTTTTTAAAAAAATTAATTTAGAGCCAGATTATTACCATATTATATGTACCATTTATTATTATTATGAGTATTATTTTTTTTATTATTATTATTTTTATTATTACTTTTTATAATGTAGAGCCAGATAATTACCATATACCGTACATGAACAATGTAATAAAATCTGTTTTACATTTTTTTTTTAGTAATTATTATTACCTTTTTTAAAATTAATGTAGAGCCAAATTATTACCGTATACCATACATAACCAAAATGTAATAAAAACCGTTTTAAATTTTTTTTTAGTATTATTATTATTATTATTATTATTATTATATTACTACTACTACTTTTTTTTTTTAAATTAATGTAGAGCCAAATTATTACTGTATACCATACATAACCCAAATGTAATAAAAACATGTTTTAAAAAAACATTCATTATTATTATTATTATTATTACTATAAATATTTAGAGATATACTAAAATTACTAGACTGAAATAATTTTTAAACTAAATGTTTTTTTTTTAATGAATAATAATAATAATAATAATAATAATAATTGGTTGTTCAGATTAAAATAAATTATTTTTTAAATGAAATTATCATTAATGAATAATAATAATAATAATAATAATAGTTGTATTTGCAACCAAAATAGATTCATCCTTTAGTTTTATGAAATTTAACGACATATAAAGTCTTAAATATCTTAAATGGTACAACAAACATCCTAATTAAAAATAGGAACTGTGAAACAGTCTAATGTTATTAAATTTTAATAAGCTATAAATTTTATATGCCATCTTATTTGCTAGAAATAAACAGCAATTCAACTGCAATACATAATTGCAATACACTACAATACATTATTACAACAACATTTATGGATGTACTAAATAAATTACTAGACTGAATAAATGATTTTTATTAAATTATTTTTAATGCATAATAATAATAATAATAATAATAATAATAAAAAACATTTAGAGATGTACTAAATAAATTACTAGATTAAAAATAATTTTTCTTTTTTTCTTTTTTTTTTATGAAATGTTACATACATTTCAATATCAGTATTGAATATTTTATGAAATGTTCTTTTTTTCCAAATAGTGACAAGATGGGAAAATACGAGTCAAACAGGGCGCTTACTTTAAAAAATACCTTATTTAATTTGAGTAAATAGCCAGTGAGGTTTAAGGCCTTGGTTGTTATTTAGCACTTGATGCAAAAGTACATTAACAAGAACATCTTAGACATCAAAGACGTTTGGCCTTTCATAGTGTGGACGGATGTTTAAGCGAGTATCTGTAACGGATCCACATAGACACACACACGTGACAGTAGCACCTCCGTCTGTGCCACACCTGGAATTACAATGATTTCGCAGAGTTTCTCCTTCCATACCATTAAAGCACCTCTCGCAGAGGTTAACGGAGTTCAGGGCTCTGCGATTACAGTACGGTAAAGCATACAGTGACAATAATGTAAATGATTCTTTGATCTCTGGTGCCCCGGCGTGTCTCTCTCTCTGTCTCACAGCAGGGCTCTGCAGAGGTGTAGCTGCCTGAGTGTGGAGCTCTGCGTCCAGGCTCACTTGTCCCTGCGCAACACCAGCTCGGTCAGGTGGATGAGTGCGTCTCTCTCTGTTGACGGCTGCAGCCGGCTGATCTGCCGAATGGCCTCTTGGCAGTAGTGTTGGGCGAGGTAGTTAGTCTGTTCCACACCGTCACTCTGTAACATGAAAAATAAGATCAGTGAGGGCTGTTCAAAGCTAGTTATAGAAAGTTCTGTAACGCTACTTTATTCTAATTGGATGAATCACAAGAAACATATCGAAAACACGTCCAGGACATATTCCTAAGAACTTGAGTAACACATATATAAAATGAAAAAAATGTGTTATGAATCAGCATATTCAAAACATGAAAATTGAAATTACTTTTTTAATGTAAAAACTTAAATTAAAAATAAAAAAAAAAAAACTGGCAAATTAAATCACTGACAAATTAATAGAACTATTTAAAACTATTTCATTCAATTCATTCATGTAATTATTATTTTATTTATTTATTTATTTTTTATTTTTTTAAACATAAACTGACAAAGCGTAAGGTTTGTTTATTTATATTAAGGAAATAATAAAATAGTAATAAATAATCATTTAAAATAATTAAAAACATTTTAAATGTCATTTTGAAAAATCATCTGCCAGTTGCTTTTCTGTCCATTTGATAATTTTATTTATCATTTCGTCAAATGCATAAATTTTGAAATAACGGTTTTCTATTTGAATATATTTTAAAATGTAATTTATTCCTGTGAATTCATAGCATCACTACTCCAGTCACATGATCCTCCAGAAATCATTCATAATTTCTGATTTGCTGCTCAAAAAACATTTATTATTAGTATTATGTTGAAAACAGAATTTTGCATCCTTATCAAGCATCCTTGCTTGATAAAAGTATTAATTTCTATAATTTCTTTCCCAAAAAAAAAAAATAATAAAAAATAAAAAATAAATACTGACTCCAAGCTTTTGAATGGTATAGTGTATAATGTTACAAAAGCTTTTAATTTCAGATAAATGCTGATGTTTGGATATTTTTATTCATTAAAGCATCCTGAAAAAAATGTACTAAACTGTTTTAAATATAAATAATAATAATAAATGTTTCTTGAACAGCAAATCAGCATATTAGAATGATTTCTGAAGGATCATGTGACACTGAAGACTGGAGTAATGATGCTGAAAATTTTGCTTTGATCACAAGAATAAATTACATTTTAAAATATATTGAAATAGAAAGCAGTTATTTTAACAGTAAAAATATTTCACAATATTACTGCTTTTGCTGTATTTTGGATCAAATAAATGCAGGCTTGGTGAGCAGAAGAGACTTTAAAATTATTATTTTTTTAAAAAAATCTTACTGTTCAAAAACTTTTGACTGGTAGCACATATGTTGAAAACAAACTAAGATGGCAAAAGCTAAATAAATACCATTTCTCAGTACTTTTTAATAGGCGGTGAAATATGGTGAAAATATTGTAATTCTCCTTACCTTCAGGACATATTGCCAGGCCCGATCCACATCTCCATCAGAGCTGAAGCGTCTCATTATCATTGCATGCAGCTCAGGAAACTGAAAGGTGAAATCGATTGGGAGGACTTTAGAAAAACCAAGCTTTGTTACAGTTAAGTTTATGACTGTAATAAACCAAGTCAACCATTAGAGCTGATTTCCCTGATTCTACTTCAGAGAAGTGACTTTATATTGTGAGAGCACAGATGTGTTTAGCTGTCGTACCTGTTGACAAGCGAACAGAACGGGACCGGTGGCCAGACCCAATTTGAGATCGGCAGCTGACGGCTTCCCCAGGCGGTTTGCACTGGAAGTGAAGTCCAGAATGTCATCCACAAGCTGAAAAACACAAAACAATTAACTTTTTACTTGACTTTTACATGACCGTTCTTATTACAACATCATAATTTAAGACACAACAATGTGAATTAATGATTTATTATATAATAATACATTAATATGTGACCCTGCACAAAACCAGACATCAATTTTTTTTCCACTGATGTATGGTTTGTTAGGATAGGCCAAGATAAAACTATACGAAAATCTGGAATCTGAGAGTGCAAAAAAAATTTAAAAAAATTGTAGGGTTCCATCTGTATTTTTAAATATACCAGGGTTCCTACACATTTTCCATTTCAAAATCTCTCAATACCACTTTCAGACCAAATTTAACATAAATAGTTCACAGAGTTCACAATTATTGAACAGCTAATCAGCTTATTAGAATGATTTCTGAAGGATCATGCGACACTGAAGACTGGAGTAATGATGCTAAAAATTTAGCTTTGATAACAAGAATAAATCACATTTTAAAATATTCAAATAGAAAGCAGCTATTTTAAACAGTAAAAGTATTTCGCAATATTACTGCTTTTGCTGCATTTTGGATCAAATAAATGCAGATTTGGTGAGCAGAAGAGACTTCTTTATAAAAAAATATATATATTTTTCTCAATATTAAATATTGAGAAAATCACCTTTAAAGTTGTCTAAATGAAGTTCTTAGCAATGTGTACTACTGATCCAAAATTAAGTTTTGATATATTTACAGTAGGAAATTTACAAAATATCTTCATGGAACATGATCTTTACTTAATATCCTAATGATTTTTGGCATAAAAGAATGATCATTTTTAAGTCATTTTTATCCATACAATGTATTTTTGGCTACTGCTAGAAACACCCGTGCTACTTGAAGGAGAAATCCACTTCCAGAACTCCAGAGCCTGTGCTACACAAGCTTTTGTGCTTAAAAAGTATTCAAATTCTTATTTTCTGAAAAAAAATGACCGATCGTTTCGCTAGATAAGACCCTTCTTCCTCGGCTGGGATCATTTAGAGCCTTTTGAAGCTGCATTTAAACTACATTTTGGAAGTTCAAAATGGGGGCACCAATGAAGTCAATTATATGGAGAAAAATCCTGAAATGTTTTCCTCAAAAACCATAATTTCTACACGACTGAAGACAGAAAGACATGAACATCTTGGATGACAAGGGGGTGAGTAAATTATTTGTGAATTGTTTTTCTGGAAGTGGACTTCTCCTTTAAGACTGGCTTTGTGGTCCATGGTCACATTTATTGGCACAGATTTTTATAGCCACAACCTAAAAGTTGGTCTATATTTTCAATAAGTTGCAGTGTGAAATTACTGCACAATTATGGTAACAAACAGTCTAGTGAAGTGTTTGAAACTTACTTGCATAAGTCTATTTAGTGTTGCTAGTGAAGAAACAACACACTGACGCTCTGAAAGAACCAGAAGAAATCTCCACTGCTGACGGTTGTTATAGTTCATTAATAATTAACTATAATCATTTCCTACATTTGTATCTGCCATCAAAACAGCCATTATTAACTTTGTGATAAGAGATCACAGCAACAGGCACAACTTTATGATACAGTATCTCAGACAGCTCGTAAGTACAGAATGGAGGTTTTTGCGACTTACTGCACGTAAACAGTCAAATACACACAAAATTACATCAAAATACCTGTCCTTGCGAATATTAACATAAACACAGTCTTAGAAACCAGTTATGTCTTAAATGAAAGCAAACAGTTGAGAAAGAAAATTCAACGTGTCAATGTATTGGATCCATGCATTAGGCCTTAAAGTGACAGCAGTCTAACGCTTGCCTGTGTTGCTGCTATTCACTGAATAACTTTTGGAACTTCAATTGTAGGGTTCCATCTGTATTTTTAAATATACCAGGGTTCCTACACATTTTCCATTTCAAAATCTCTCAATACCATTTTCAGACCAAATTTAACATAAATAGTTCACAGAGTTCACAATTATTGAACAGCTAATCAGCTTATTAGAATGATTTCTGAAGGATCATGTGACACTGAAGACTGGAGTAACGATGCTAAAAATTTAGCTTTGATAACAAGAATAAATTACATTTTAAAATATTCAAATAGAAATCAGCTATTTTAAACAGTAAAAGTATTTCGCAATATTACTGCTTTTGCTGCATTTTGGATCAAATAAATGCAGATTTGGTGAGCAGAAGAGACTTCTTTATAAAAAAAAAATAAAATAAAAAAAAACCCTTAAAAATCTTAGGTAACACTTTAGAATAGGGAATGCATATTCACTATTAACTAAGAGTTTTCTCTGAACAAACTCCTTATTTGCTGCCTATTAATAGTTGGTAAAAAATTAGTTGTGAAAGGAGAAGTCCACTTCCAGAACAAAAACTTACAGATAATTTACTCACCCCCTTGTTATCCAAGATGTTCATGTCTTTCCTTTGTCAGTCGTAAAGAAATTGTGTTTTTTGAAAAACATTTCAGGATTTTTCTCAATATAATGGACTGGTATGGTGCTTCGATTTTGAACTTCCAAAATGCAGTTTAAATGCAGCTTCAAACAATCCCAGCCAAGGAAGAAGGGTCTTATCTAGTAAAACGATCGGCTATTTTCATTAAAAAAATACAATTTAAATACTTTTTAATCTCAAATGCTCCTCTTGTCTTACTCTCCCTGAACTCTATGTATTCTAGCTCAAGACAGTTAGGGTATGTCGAAAAACTCGAAAATCGAAAATCGTATTTTCTCCCTCAACTTCAAAAATCATTTCAAAATCATCCTACATCGTTGCAGAAGTACTGACCCAGTCTTTGCAAAATGAACATAAAAAAAGATCAAACACCCTTAATAAAAAAGGTAAAACAGTGACATAGGACGATTTTGAAGTTGAGGGAGAAAATATGGTCTGAAGTTTTACGACATACCCTAACTGTCATGAGTTAGAATACACAGAGTTCAAGGAGAGAAAGACAAGACGAGCATTTGAAAAAATATTTAAATTGTATTTTTTTTTAACAAAAATAACCGATCGTTTCGCTAGATAAGACCCTTCTTCCTCGGAAATGTTTTCCTGAAAAAACATAATTTCTTTACAACTGAAGAAAGAAAGAAAGACATGAGCATCTTGGATGACAAGGGGGTGAGTACATTATCTGTAAATTGTTGCTCTGGAAGTGGACTTCTCCTTTAAGTTTTGAAATGGGGTAGGAGGCAAAATAAGGCAGTAATATGTGTTTTATAAATACTAATAAACAGCTAATATGCTAGTAATAGGCATGCTAATAAGCAACTAGACAACAGTAAACTTTTGACTGGTAGTGTCCATACACATTATGCTACACCAGCTGGTTTAAGTCAGGTTATTATGCTGTTTCTGTATTGTTCAGTAGAGCAAGCTACATTGGAATAACTGTGTGCTCCATATTTGTGAATTACATTTAATGATGGTATTTAAAAAAATAGAATAATAATTCTCTTATAATATACACAAACATATAAATGAGAGGAAGGACCATATTAAATATAAAAATCCAAGGACAATTATTCACACATAAATTGAAAAATTACCTGGAATGCAATGCCAACATTTCGTCCATATTGATAGGCGATCTCGTGCACCTCCGGATCAGAATTCACTAAAATTGACACCTAGAATTTAAATGAAATAAAACTGGTGTTTAACTTCTTTTTCAGCTCTGAACTTCAATTTATTATTAAGACAGAACGTACATACTGCTTTACAACTGTTTGCAATGAGACTTGCGGTCTTCTTAAAGGTTTTCTCAAGGTAGTGCTTGAATCTCTCGTTTTCATTCTCTTTAGACCCCAGCTGCATGAATTCACCTGGAATTTAGCAACGAAAAAAATATAAATAACAGTCCCAAATTATAAAACATAATATATATGTGTCAAATCCTGACTGACTTACCTCGCACAAGGTCTTCTACGACTTGTGACAGCACAGACACTACTGTATTGTTCCCAATACGTGCTAATGCCATGGACGCCGCTGACAGAATGAAATCTCCAGCCAGGATAGCCTAACAGTTCCAGATAAAAAAAAATATTATTGCTTATGCAATGGTTCTTAACTGATTTTCCTTCAGATTTCAAACTGAACATCAAGTTTTTATGAATGCGAATTTTAAAATGATCTTTTTAAGAGAGAGTAAGTACAGAAACTCACAAAAGGCCCACTAGGTGAAAACCACCAGTCTATTTTATAATCAGACAGGGTACTCACTTTTCTCTCTCCCCAGACTTTATTAATGGTGTTTTTCCCACGTCTTGTGTCCGAATCATCAATAACATCATCATGCACCAGGCTGGCAGTGTGGATCATCTCAGAGATCATAGCGATAGAGCGCTGCGCTGGCAGCAGAACCCTGAGGACATCAGATTTGACTCATCAACACTGAATGATGCATTCTGTTATGAAAACACACACACACACACACACACACACACACACACACAGCATTGAAGTGCTTTCTCACCCCTCTTTATTGCTGTGGACGTTACAAGCTCGAGCCATCAGGATCACAATCATGGGTCGAAAGGCTTTTCCCTTCCCATCGAAATAATAGTCACACAGCGATTTAAGTTCCGCTTTAGAGACGAGCAACTGCTGAAACGGGAAGTTCAAAAGGTCAGTTTCAGTGCTTTGCTTTATAAAAGGCATTAAACGGTATAAAACTTTACATTAAGAACAGGTTTTTGGTGTACCTTTTTTATGTCTTCATATAAATTTTGCAAGTCCTTTTGTGCTAGGGAGAAAGGATCTTTTAGCTTTGCATCACTGCGTATACTGCAACAGACTTGTGGTGTTGTGTACAGACATCTATTCCTGTGCCTGAAACACAAACATTTGAATGTAATTTAATAAACATATTAAAATATTTTAATTATTAAATATAAATATAAAATTATTATTCAGCAAAAAAGATTTATTTTGTTTATTTAAAAAATGAAAACAATAAAAGAAAAAATAAAGTGTATTCAAAAGTAAGAATGTATGCATAAGAGAGATCAGAGCTAGTTGACATACTTAGTATCTTTAAAAAATATTTTTATTAATAAAAAACGGTCATAAAATACATACATAATATGTGAAATACACTACCAGTTTTTTGTAATTTTTTTTTTTTTTCAAAGAAGTCTCTTCTGCTCACCAAGCCTGCATTTATTTGTATTTGAAATACAGTATATGAAATATTTTTCTATTTTAATATATTTTAAAATGTAATTTATTCCTGTGATTTCAAAGATGAATTTTTAGCATCACTACTCCAGTCATTCTAATATTCAGATTCTTTTTTTTTTTTTTTTTTTTTTTTTAATTATTATGTTGCTGAGTAGATTTTTTTCAGGTTTCTTTGATGTCTTTATCATCATTTTTTATACATTTAAATCATCCTCGCTAAATAAAAGTATTTATTTTAAGTTACAAAAGCTTACTTCAGATAAATGCTGAATGTAATAAACTGTTAAATATTGATAATAACAATTATAATAATAATAATAATAATAATAATAATAATAATAATAAAATGTTTCTTGAACAGCAAATCGGCACATTAGAATGATCTGACACTGAGGACTGGAGTAATGATGCTGAAAATTTAGCTTTGATAACAGGAATAAATTACATTTTAAAATATATTAAAATAGAAAGCAGTTCTTTTAAATATTAAAAATATTTCACAATATTACTGCTTTTGCTGTAATTCGGATCAAATAAATGCAGGCTTGGTGAGCAAAAAAATAAAAAAAAAAAACATGAAAAACTTGTTTAGTATTGTATAACAATGTAAAAATAACTGAAATGAAATTAATTTTTAAAACAATTGAGCTGCTATATATTTTTGTGAGAACTGATCCATTTAATTTATGATTCTTTGATAAATAAAAAGTTACAGCAGTTATTATCAATATTTTTTGTAACATTTTAAATGTTAAAAAGTCTCTATTGTCACTCTGGATCAATTTAATGCACCATTAGTGAATAAAAGTATTAATTTGTTCTGTATGTTCTGTAATGAATTTGAATAATTTCATGTAAAAACATGAAACAGCCAATTAACATAAACTGTAAGAAATACTTTGTAGACATAACTGAAATTTTAACCCATTATAGCTATTTTGATACAGTCCTTGTGACACATTCCTAAGGTGACAACTTACTCCGATGTCCTTACGCATACATATTTGAATGAATTTGTATTGTAATAGCGGTGTACAAATTTTTCCACATATGTGAGATTGACATACCTTGCAATAGTGATTGGTTTGTTAAAATTACATACAGGACCCTGCCAGAATAAAACCTGAAAAACATAAACAGCAGATCACATGAAGTTAAAAGTAGTGCAACACTGTTCTTAGGACATAGTGTCTTAACATTTGCTTATACATCTTAAGACTTTCACAACATAAGACTTCCTGTCCAACATTCTTCTCCACAGTGAGCAGTGGGAGTGTCTCAACTCTTATACATAAAAGTTCTTGACCTTTAACATACAAGAACTAGAACTAGACTTCAGTCAAGACTCCTGTCGTTCCTTACAAACACGACTGCATATACATTATATGATATAAAAATTTTACCTCTATTACAACGCAAAACATTCGCACTCCTAATGTAAACCTAATGTAAAAGCATAAAGCGGTTATCTGTCATTCATTGGCTCACACCAGTGACCTTCATCTCTGTGCATCAGTGTGCTCGCTACCTGTGTCGCAGCGGTGGAACCATCTGTTCTTCTGCCTGCTGATGTCGCATGAGTGAAACCTCTTCTGCTAAACCCACAACACCAGTCCAAGAGCACAGAAGCCCCAGTGCTGCTCCTCCAGCATCGGCTCCACGGCACCGCCATGCTACTCTAACGAAGAGCAGCACATGCCCAGTGACGTCACGTTACCCAACAGCCGCATGAACCGGAAGATACTCTCACGTAATGCTCTGCTGTTGAAAGTGGGCCATTTTAGAAATTGAATAGGCGATAGACTTGCAGTTAACATATTAGGGTTATGAAATAGGCGTGGTTTAGTGGCCCATCTCTAATTGGTCAGGTGCGGTCATTCAAAATAATTATTGTAAATAATCATTTATTATTTACAATTATATTGTTACAGTTATATTTTTCATAATTATTATTATTGCTGTTGTTGTTGTTGTTATTATCGATTTTATTTAATTTTAATTATACATAATTATAAAATATAATAAAAGGTTAATAAAATAAATAAATACAAACATATATACATAAATAATTATAGCAATAATAAAAAAGTTTTTAGGCATTGCATAAATAGTTACATGTTTATTATTATTATTATTATTATTATTATTATTATTATTATTATTATTATTGTCTATTTTCATTATTTCAATTTTAATTATAAATAGTTACATGGTAAAAATATGATAAAATATAAAGTTAATAAAATAAATAAATACAAACATATTTACGTGAATAATTACAGCAATAATAATCATATAAAATAGTTGCATGTTTATTATTGTTGTTGTTATTGTACTATTGTCTAGTATCTATTTTATTTCATTTTTATTTTTTATTTTAATTATACATAATTATAAAATATAATAAAAAATTAATCAAATAAATAAATACAAAATATATACATACATAATTATAGCAATAATAAAAAGTTATGATTTTTAGTTATTACATAAATAGTTACATGTTTATTGTTGTTGTTGTTGTTGTTGTTATCATTATTATTATTATTATCTATTTCAATTATTTCAATTTTAATTATAAATAGTTACATGGTAAAAATATTATAAAATATAAAGTTAATAATATAAGTAAATACAAGCATATTTACGTAAAGAATTACAGCAATAATAGAAAGTATATAAAATTGTTGCATGTTTATTATTTTTATTATTATTGCTGTTGTTGTTATCTATTTTTTTTTTTTTTTTTTTTTTCAATTTCATGAAAAATTGAACTATTCATAAATAGTTACATGTTTATTATTATCTTCATTATTAGTGATAATTATTTTGGATTTCTTTTTTTATCATTTAGTGATAGCATTAGAGTTAGCATGTGTGCATCAGATTCTGAACCCATATGATTAATAGATTTATTCGGTTGTATTTTGTAGCGTTTATACCAATAATATAAAAACGTCCGGAGATTAACATGCACTACATGGAGGAGTCTGCTTGTTTAAGCCGCCGAGCGCCCCCTGGTTGAAAATGGAAAAATTGTTTGTGTAACACAGGAAATACTACTGATGTTCCTCTCCTTTAGTTCCGTGATGTGATGAAGTAGCTTACGGATGCAAGTAACTTCATCGTAAGATTGATGTAATGACAAAACATGGTTTCACATTATTTTTATTATTCTCGGCCGTCGCCAGCACTACATGTAGAGACGGACAAGATTTCTGTGAGAGTAAAAGTTGTAATGAACGAGAGTTTGAGCAGAATCACTTTTATACCAATGTAAAAACATATGGAGAAATACCACTGACATTATCACATAAACTTTTAGGTAAGCTATACACAATGAGTGTCAACATGCTGTTTTTACACCGTGACTGTGATTGAATCACTTCCTGTGCGTTTTACAGATGCTCTCCCTCTTGATGAGGTTGATGATAATTTTATTCGTACTGTGAAGGGATGTGTGTTTTCAAAATGTCAGCCCACCCCTCTGAAAGAGCCACTGACACTGGCTGCTGTTTCACAGGTAAATAAACACTTACAGAAAACATGGGCTTCAGTGAAAACTGGTTGTTGTAATATTGTTGTAAAAACTGTGTTTCTCAAATTGAAAAAGGAGAATAGTACAGATCTAAAATATCAGTTAAAATATTGGTCACATCCACCCATTTATTATTAATATACTTGTTTCATTTTTAAAATAGAAATAAAGTCATCATCATAATTTATTCATGCCGTTGTGAAAAAGAAATACGTGTTTGTCCAAGCATTTAATTTATTGTAATGAGTTTATCAGTTACACTTATTTTATTCAAAAAAGTCTTCCGCTAATTAAATCATGGACTGCTTTTTTATTATTAATACCATCAAATCACTGTACCATGGTACCACTGAAGTACGTTTCTGTAAATGTTGTTTCCATATATTTGATGCTCTTTTTGTGTATTTCAGGATGTGCTGAGGAATATTTTGGATCTGAATGAGTCTGTGATTCAAAATGAAGAATTTGTTCTTTGTGTCAGTGGTGGAAAACTGTTTCCTGGCTCTGTTCCACTGGCACACAGATACGGGGGCCATCAGGTAAAACCGAAGCTTCAAACCTGACAGTGATGACATAAAACAACCAAAACAAACATATCAACCATGTGGTTTTATTATTATTTTTGTAGTTTGGTTATTGGGCAGGACAGCTAGGGGATGGAAGAGCACATTTCCTGGGTGATTATACAAACAGGTAAATATTTTAACCAATATCTCTGTAATCTCTAAACTTTAAGCATCTTACACAGTGCTTAAAGTAATTGTTTACACAAAAATGTAAATTTTCTCATGCTCAAGTCATCAAAGATATTGGTAGTAACTACTACTACTACGACTTTTTTTCAGTAGAACAGTAAAGATGATTTCTAGCCAAACCCATTGTCCTTGTTGATTCATAACATTCAAGTCAATAGGTGGTGTCACTAAGAGAGTCAAAAAAGCAGTTACAGGAAACACAAAAGTAATACCTGCAGCTTCTGGCAAAATATTGATGTCTATACACGCATCCTCCTTTTCTGTTGTAAACAACAATGACATCAGTTCATGACTTTGCTACCACACATCATGCAACAGAAGCCTTGGACTCCAAGGTCATTTGCCTGATGCTATGGTTTACAAGTAAATAATGCACAGACTGTTTGTCTGATTGTTTTGCTTCGTAAGACCTCAATATATTGTCAGGAGCCACAAGTGTTAATGTGTTTCCTGAAACAGCTTTTTACACTCTCAGTGTGATGGCACCCATTTACTTGCATATTATGAGTCACCAAGAACCATGTGTTCAGCTAAAAATCATTTTCAGTGTTCTATATCTTGGATGGCCTGAGAGTGAGTAAATTTACAGCAAATGTTTAGCTTTATGTGAATTATTGCTTATTGCTTTAAGCATGCAGCTGAACAATGACACATCTAAATTAAAAAATGTGACAAGTGAATGAATTTCATTTTTTTTAATCCAGAAAAGGTGAAAGATGGGAACTACAGTTGAAAGGCTCAGGAAAGACACCATACTCAAGGTGAATGCATAATTATTTTTCTTAGTTGTTAAACTGTAACTTATTCATGATGTTTTTTGCGCAGGTCTGGTGATGGGCGGGCTGTGATTCGCTCCTCTGTGAGGGAGTTTCTGTGCAGTGAAGCCATGCACTTTCTGGGGGTTCCCACCAGCAGAGCCCTCAGGTGTATAACATAATCATTATACACTATTTTATATATGTGTACATATGAGAAGATGCCTTATACTAATTAGTGAGGTGTGAGAGAATGAATGAACATGCAAAAAAAAAAAGATTAATAATATATATATTTAACATGGTCAAGTGTTTGATGTTTAGCTTTATTTTCATGTATATATATATATATATATATATTTATTTTTATTAATTAATTTATTTTTGTCTGTATTGTTTGTCAGTCTGGTTGTGAGTGAGGAGCCTGTGTGGAGAGATCAGTTTTATAATGGAAATGTCATAAAAGAAAGAGGTAAAAACTACGATCAGAGATAAAAAAAAAAAAAAAATGCACAAACACACTGTTTAATATTAGTCTATAGCTTTATAAATTATGACATGTGATTGTTCTCTGTGTTTATTAGGAGCAGTTGTTTTGCGCCTGGCCAAGTCCTGGTTTCGTATTGGTTCACTGGAGATTTTAACTAGAACCGGAGAGTTAGATGTCCTGCGGTAAACCAACTTGGTTACACTTTACAAGAAGTTTCATCAGTTAACATTAGTTAACATGAACTAAGAATGAACAGTACTTCTACAGCTAATGCATTATCAAAATCACTGTGGGGAGGACTGTGAGCTAACATGAACTAACAATGAACGACTCCATTTTTATTAACTAACATTAACGAAGATTAATAAATAGTGTAATAACTGTTTTGTTTATTGTTCATTCATGTTAGTTAATATATTAACTAATGTTAACAAATGACACCTTATTGTATAGTGTCAGGAGGATTTTTTTTTTTTTTAGTCCCACTCTCATTTGCTTTTTTTATGTTTTTCTGTATTTTTTTAGGATATTATTGGACTTTATAATTAAAGAACATTTTAAATCTATTGCGATAAATGATCCTGACAAGTACATGGTAAGTATCTTAGTGTCTCTCTTATTTTTAGTTAATACATGTTATATGTTAATACAAAGTTATTTTATACTTTCTGACCAGTTTAACTGTATTTTACTGGTTTTCAGGGTTTTTTCTCAAGAGTGGTGAATGAAACTGCACATTTAATCGCTCACTGGATGTCTGTTGGATTTGCTCATGGTTAGTTGACTCTTCCTTACTAGTTTAATTATCACAGTCTGTGATAATACGCGAAATATCAACCACATGATCTGCATCTTCACACAGGAGTCTGCAACACAGATAACTTCAGTCTGCTTTCTATCACTATTGATTATGGCCCATTTGGATTTATGGAAGCATATGACCCAAGTAACTTTATTTTTCCCATACTTCATAATATTAGTGACCATCATCCTTTAATAGTTTAATGTTTGTTGTATAACATAATAATATAAAACGTGTGAATATATATGTTTAATGTATATTTCCTTTAGTATTGATCAGTACAAATTAATTATTTATTGTTGTAATTTATTTTATTATATTCTTTTGAACATGAAACTGACCTACAAACAAACAAACAAAAAACATCATTGCTACAGCATTGTTTCTTCTGTGTAGATTTTGTCCCCAACACATCTGATGATGAGGGCCAGTACAGAATAGGAGCTCAGGCTAATGTAGGCCTGTTCAATCTACAGAAACTTCTAGAAGCTCTGAAAGCACTGCTGACCTCAGATCAGCTGTCACAGTAAGAGCTCTTTTTATTTTCTGATTGTATTGATCTGGAATGAAACAGATGATTAATGTGTCATTTGTTCATGGCAGGTGTCAGCAAATACTGAGAGAATATTCACAAATCTACCATCAAAGGTGAGCATGCCATTAGCCTGTATAGAACACTGTATTAATTTCTAATCTGATTTTACTATTTTTGTGTTACAGATTCCATGAACTCTTCAAAGCAAAGTTAGGCTTTCTGGGAAATGAAGAAAAGGACTCATATGTGATTGCATTCCTTCTTAAGGTAAAAAGTGTGTTTGTGTAATATACTGTATACATTAGGGCTGTCAAATGATTAATCGTGATTAATCGCAAACAAAATAAAAGTTTGAGTTTGCCTAATAAATGTGTGTGTACTGTGTGTAATTATTATGTATATATAGACAATTATGTTGTGTACAAAATATTTTTGTTTATAAATAATATAAATTATATAAAAATTATAATAAATACATATACTTGTAAATATTTCTTAAATATATGCATGAATGTGTTTGTATTTATTTATATGTAATAATTACACACAGCACACACACATTTATTAGTCAAACTCAAACTTTTATTTTGTATGCGATTAATCATGATTAATCGTTTGACAGCCCTAATATGTATTCATTTATTTATACATTTTTAAAAACATTTTGAATAATCCTTTTATAATGCCTGCAGTAAATACAAAAAGTAGAATTACATGTATAATGTTGTAGAATTAAGGGTCTAATATATGATGTTTTGATTTAAGATGATGGAGGACACTGGAGCAGACTTCACCATGACTTTCAGACAGCTGAGTGAAGTCAGTCTGTCCCAGCTCGAGACGGGGTCCATTCCTCTGGTACATTTCCACTACATTCACACTTATAGCAGCTGCAAAATCCATAATCATGATTTCAGTCCATTAACTGTGACTCTGTCTCTTTTAACAGTCAGTGTGGGCTCTGTCAGACCTCTCATCGCATGAGTATTTCAGAGACTGGGTTCAGCTGTATTTACAGCGTCTGTCAAGGTAACATCGCTGTAATCTCCAGTCACACACTTGAGAGCATTGAAATGAACATCACTTGATGTTTTAATTGTTTCTGACAGGATGAAAAATGACTCTGACGCAGCACGTCAACACAGAATGCAAGGTATAGTTTGGTATATGTTATATGATGTTGTGTTACATATTATGTTTTTATATATTGTTATGTTACAGTATGCCATGGTACACCATTCAAATGTTTGGAGTCAGAAAGATTTTTTTAAAATGTTATTGATAGAAATCTCTTATGCTCACCAAGGCTGTATTTATTTGATTAAAAATACAGTAAAAACTGTGATATTGTAAAATATTATTACAATTTAAAATATTTGTTTTCTATTTAAATATATTTTAAAATGTAATTATTTCCTGTGAAGACAAAGCTGACTTTTCAGCAACATTGCTCCAGTGTTCAATGTCACTTGATTCCTCAAAAATATTTCTGATATGCTAGTTTGGTGCTAAAGAAACTTTTCTTATTATTATCAGTGGTAAAAAAGGTGTGCTACTTATTATTTTTGTGGAAAATAATATTTTTTACCAGTTTAATTTTAACTTTTGAACGGTGGTATATGTTGTTATGTGTTATGTTAAGACTTCACAATAAGGTGTAATTTTTTAACATTAGTTAATGCATTAACTAACATGAACGAACCATGAACAATATATTTTTAAAGCATTTATTAGCCTTTTTAATGTTCATGATAGTTCACAGTGCATTAACTAATGTTAAAGGAATACTCCACTTTTTTTGAAAATAGGCTAATTTTTCAACTCCCCTAGAGTTAAACAGTTGAGGTTTACCGTTTTCGAATCCATTCAGCCGATCTCCGGGTCTGGCGGTAGCACTTTTAGCATAGCTTAGCATAGATAATTGAATCTGATTAGACCGTTACCATCTCGCTCAGAAATGACCTAAGAGTTTAGATATTTTTCCTATTTAAAACTTGACTCTTCTGTAGTGACATTGTGTACAAAGGCAGACGAAAAATGAAAAGTTGCAATTTTCTAGGTCGATATGGCTAGGAACTATACTCTCATTTCGGCGTAATAATCAAGGAACTTTGCTACCGTACCATGGGTGCAGGAGGCGCAATGATATTATGCAGCCGTCAACTCTGCCGCCTGCAACTCTGCATCTACACAAACTCAGTGCCGGTCACTTTCAGGCGCTGCGTAATATCATTGCGCCTGCTGCACCCATGGTTTAAGTCAAGTTCCTTGATTATTACGCCAGAATGAGAGTATAGTTCCTAGCCATATCAGCCTAGAAAATCACAACTTTTCATTTTCTGTCAGTCTTAGTACACGATTTAACTACAGAAGAGTCAAGTTTGAAATAGGAAAAATATCGTCATTATATATGGTTATTTTTGAGCTATCGGTCTAATCAGATTCAATGATCTATGCTAAGCTATGCTAAAAGTGCTACCGCCAGATCTGGAGATCGGCTGAAAGGATTCGAAAACGGTAAAACTCAGCTGTTTATCTCTAGGGGAGTTGGACAAGGAGCCTATTTTCAAAAAAAGTGGAGTGTTCCTTTAACAGATACAGCTTTTGATTTGAATAATGTATTAGTAAATGTTAAACTGCATATGCTGCATAAATGTTCATGTTGACTTACATCAGCAAATGAAACTTCATCATGAAGTGTTACCTGTTATTTGTTGACTGCATTGTTTTATTCTTCAGGAGTCAACCCACGATATGTATTGAGGAACTGGATGGCTGAATCTGCTATCAGAAAAGCTGAAAAAAAAGACTTTTCAGAGGTATGACTACATGTGATGAACTTTAACATACTCTGCTATTATGCTGTCATGATCATGCTTATCATACATTTTAGTGTATTGTATTTGCTTTATTATGTTACTTTGAAATGTAGACTAGACAATTATACATAAAATGTATTATTATTTTTCCTGTGTGACAGAATTCCTTATAATGTTTCTCTAGGTGGCACTTTTGCAGAAGACTCTAACAGAACCGTTTGTGGAGCAGGAAGAGGCTGAGAGAGCCGGATACTCTAGTAAACCTCCATCCTGGGCTCAGCAGCTGAGGGTCAGCTGTTCTTCCTAATCTGTTTTCTCAATTTTGAATGTTATTCAAAACATTCAATACACAAGCATAATGTATATAATGTATATTATTATTTAATAATAATATTAAAAACGTTGCATCATGCATCTCTTGTTTATCTCACTGTAAAAAAAAAAAGAGAACTCAACAATAAGGCATGCCAGAATCTGTTGAACAGTTAACTTTGCAAGCCCTATTAGCAATGATGATATAGCATATTTGCAATACATAATCTAATTATTTGCATAAGTGTTTACATAGTGTCATGCGAAAGTTTGGTAACCCCTTGCAGAATCTGTGAAAATGTGAATTATTTTAACAAAATAAGAGAGATCATACAAAAGGACACAACGATGCATTAAGAGCCAGGGGTAAAAACTTTTGAACAGGATGAAGATGTCCAAATTTGTGTTATTTTGTTAATATATATATATATATATATATATATATATATATATATATATATATATTTAGTACTGCTCTTCAGAAGCAACAGAAGACACTTGCATGTTTCCCGAAAGACACATGAGTACAATTTACCTTGATCTTCAAATTCTAAAAGTTTTCACCCCTGGCTCTTAATGCATCAGTGAATGTTTGAACCTTTTTTAATTGTGTTTGGGTCCGTCAATTGTCCTCACTGTGAAAAGATGGATCTCAAAATCATACAGTCACTGCTGGAAAGGGTTCAAATATGCAAAAGATGCTGGAAGACTCAAGAATCTGCAGGACCTGGAGGATTTTTCTGAAGAACAGTGCTCAGTTTAACTGTTCAGAACAAATAAGGGACTCATGAACAATCATCACAAAACAAAACAAAAAAAAATCATCAACGTAACCACACACAGTATTAAGAACCAAGGGTTCCCAAACTTTTTAATGCGGTAATTTTATTCCCCTTTATTTTTTTGTGGACTATATATAAACATCTTTTATGTAAAATATCTTACTCAAGACAGTACTACATAAAAAATAACATACATTTGTATGATCTCTCTTATTTTGTTAAAATTATTCACATTTTCACAGATTATGCAAGGGGTTCCTAAACTTTTGCATGCCACTGTATTATTAGTTTTAAAGAATCAAAGTGTTGTAATGTCACAACAAGTGATCCAGTGTGTTGTAATGTCACAACAAAAATTGGTTTGGCAGTCAGTTCCTCAGTCCAAATCTAAAAACGTCAACTAGCAAGTTCGTTGTTGAATGCGCTTTTTCTACATTGCTGTCATCAGTTCTAACAAGAAGTCGCCACCTGATGGCGGTGGTGGTGGTGGTGGAGCCACTTTTCTGACAGAGCCGACTGGTTTGGTGGCAGCTGGTGCAGGAGCTCGTGGTGGAGGTGATGTGGTGCTCCACCTGCAGACGCAAAGTTTTGGGGAGCAGGAGGAGGTGGTGGAAGAGAGGCAACGGGGTCTGGAGGTGGTGGGGAGAGCCCCTCTCCCCTGTAAGGTGTAAAACTAGGTGGTGGTGGAGGCAGGAAGTCAGGGGGCATGTCGGCGTCTTCTGGAGGAGGTGGTGGAGGAGGCAGGTCGTCCATGGGTGGAGGTGGGAAGGAGGATTGTGGTAATTGAGGTAGAGGAGGAAAGTTGTTGACTTTGCTTGTGCTGGGAGGAGCAGGAGGCAAGATTTCCATTGAAGGCAGTGGCGGAAAAGATATTCGGTTGCTAGGACCCTTCAAAAACAAACCAAAAATAACATTCAGATGAACTCCAAATAAATCATGACATTATAAGATATATAACATATAACAGCTCTCAAGGAATTATTCATAGCCTTGTAAAAAAAGCAGTGTGCTTAATTGTATTGAATGTGCAATTGTAGTGTACTTCAAATCTATATATATATATTTATCTGTACTTGCAGAAAATATAATATTAATGAAATAAAAGGTCACTTAAGAGTACTTGAAGAAATTACTTTTATGACTGTTTCTTATAACACTGAAGTACACTGTAAAATGTAAAGTTTCACTTTAAAGTACATTTTAATTAAATTTTAATCCTTTAAAGTGCTTAAAAGAAGTACACTTGCTCTATTGAGTTAACTAACATACTACAGCACATGTGAAGTTCTTGATTAAAATTGAATTGAAATGTAATTATTCAATATTACATTTAAAGTTAAAAGTGTTCTGGTTGGTTTTCATGAGTTGCTCTGTGGTTTCAAGGTTGTTTTGGATGTTTGCTTGAACATTTGTAGGTGGTTGCTTTTTGCATATTGTTTTTTGGTAGCTGGGGTGTTCCTGGTGGTTGCAACACAGTTTCTATGGTGCACTGGATTGTTGCAAGGGTGTTGCAAGATTATTAATAGGACTTGGTGGCCGCAGACAGCTGATAGCTTGAGAGGTACCTTAGTCTCCACTGCAGGCTGGGGAGCATGTCCATTTGCAGCTTTGACTGAAAGATAAACAAACTTTGTCCTTAAAATCATTGAACAACTAATATAGCAATATAACGTAATATAGTAATATAGCAAATATATACCTTTAGGTTTATGGGATGTAACTGCTTACCATACTATGATGGGATGTAACTGCTTACCATACTATGAAAAAATTCATTAAAAAAGCATTAATAAGTTAGAAGAAATTAAAGGGATGGTTCGTCCAAAAATAAAAAATTCAGTCATCATTTACTCACCCTCAGATTGTGCCTCTTAAGTAAACTGTGGTCCATTTTCTGAGCGCACCACGACTGGTATTCCATGACAAGCAAATATGGATTTGAAGTGTTTAGTTAAGCCTCTGAAGTTGTTGCTCCTATTATAAACAGTGGTCTTGTTTGAAATTCAGTTGGCAGCATTGGTTCTCAGAGGGTTGTTCTCTCACAAGCACACGTGTCACAGTTTTTAATCATTTTTGTCAACTCTTTACTGATTCCTGCCTACTAAACAGCTAAGCTAAGCAGAGAAGCAGAGAAAAAATGCATGTGAAGAGGCAGAAGCTACTGTTTCTTTGTTTGGCTCATATACTCCCAAACCTGGAGGAGTTGTTAGTTCATCTTTATTTGTATCTTTGTTGTTGTCATCCCAGACCCAGCTGTTGGACTTCTTCAGTAAGTCTCTGAGTGGTTGCATTTTCTCTGCTAAATGCTGCAGAAATGTACCAAGGTGATTGATCATCCCCAAAAAAACTTTGATGACGTTTACTGGTTCTTTCATGCTGCCACCTTGTCTGGGCCTGCACTTACCCCTGATGTCTCAATGATTTGTCCTAGAAACTTGATTTTCCTTTTGGAGAGCTTGCATTTGTGCCAGGCTGATCTGATCTTCACTGCAACTCTCAGGTGTAGTGTACAGGTTGAGGGGCGAAACACTCATGACCCTGAGACACCTGCTGAAGATGCAGAGGGATTTCCAACAATACGAGCACCCTGACCATGCTGCCACCAACAACTACCATAAACAAGAATATATCACATCTGCAGCTGCTCCTGCAGTTCCTGCTTGTGGCAAAGCATTGCTGATGTTTATCTCACCCAAAAGAGAACCAAGCCAATTTATGGTGCGTATATGTCAGATAAATGCCCTATCTCTTGGAGTACCAAAAAATCTAATTTTAGAAAAGATTTTTTCCCCAATGCATAAATTCTCAATTAAGTTTGTGCTGACAAAGTTGTACTGCTGCAAGGCCGCACAAGTCAATTGTCACAACCAACTATAGCATTGATACCCTATGACTGATATGATTTAATAATGTTTAAATAATGTGTTGGCACGTCCTGATTCTGCTGAGTTAGATGTGTTCCTGGGTCAACATATTTTGTTGACCCTGGAACAACATTTTAATCCAAAAATTGAATCTTGACCACATCCCTACACCTAAACCTAACCTTACCCATGAGTAATCCCTAAAATCAGAGGAAATGATAGATGAATGACACTGATGTACAAGCACCAAACACTGATTGTAAGCCTAAACTTCACAAAAACTATAAACTGTTTTTTTCAGATCTGATTGGTTAATCACAATGTTGTTCCAGGGTCAACAAAGATGTTGATCCAGGAACATGTCATACTTGGTAAAATCAGGTTCTGCTAATGTGTTGAGTCTTAATATTAACATGTCTTATTCAATTCTTAGTGCTGAAGTTTCGACCTTGTTGTATGACCTAATTAACTGCATTGAGGTTTTCCAAACGGAAACTCAAAATGTTTTCAGATTTTGAATGACTGTAGTCATTAAGTGGCTAACCTTTTTCATTTGGTTTGTTAATAAGTGTCAAAAATGACACAATGACAAAATTGTGAGACCCATGCTTATTAAAATCAGGCAAATCTTAAAAATAATACAAAATTATTTAAAAGCCACATTTCAAATAGCTTTTGTAGTAATTAGTGTTAAACTGTGTTTTGAGGCATGAGGGGGAAAAAAAACAGTAAAATAATGAGATTTAGGGATAAAATTTAATATAAAACAATAAATAAAAAATTTAAAAAAAATGTTAAACTTTTAATACATTTGTACATAATAAATTAATTATATACACTGTCTGTACCCAGCAAGCAATTTTTGGTCTAAAAAACGTATATTAGCCGTTGAAACACAGCCCAGACGTCTAGACTAAAATAAGGTTGTCATTGGGCTGTCAGTGAAAATTTAATAGACGTCTAAATATAGCCCTAGAATAGACTATAAATATATATATATATATATATATATATATATATATATAGACTATAAATATATAATAAATATATTGACTTTGCTTACATGATGAATTTTTTGCCAAAAAATGACATGTAACTAAATTCAAGATTATTTGGTCTAGAAGTGGGTTACAAATAGCCGGACTATATCGGGTCTATAGTTAAACCAGACGTTGAAATCACGGCTATTGCTTGCTGGGTATCTTGTTAATTAAAATGTTGTAATTTTATGATTTCATGTCACTTTCAATGTATATTTAATCTTCACCATCATCACTGTGATCAAGCAGCACAATATATATCAATACCAAACTCAATTTCAGCACTTGGGACCAGTTGTTATGAACCATCAGCCCAATAGATCAGTCTTGCGTTTATCAGTTAGTTCAAGTCCTCTGTTAGATAACTGTGTTGACATCTGTAATTCAAAAGAACAGAGCTACAAAAAAAACACAAACTAGAAAATGATGTGTAATCACACACATGAGAGTGTTATCACTGTGGCACCTCTGTGTTATCAGTCTCTGTTGATTGCGTGACTGTGACGTCTCTGTAGCGTCTCCTTATTCTCCATCAGCTGATCCTGAGGAAACTGAGAGTCCTACAGTAAAACACACAGACAGCCACATATGAAGTCAAGACATTACTGCTCTTACATGACATCAGATGATCAATTACAGAAAAAGTAAATTGGTAAGTGAATATTATGACTAGAGATTTGAAAGAGCATCGGAGCTATGGTGTGCATACGGAGGTGAACAGCTGTGACAGCTGGAAATTCTGATCAAGGTCATTGTGAAAGGATCATTGTGTCAGGACCACGTCCCACTTACTGTTTAAGAAACAAGTTTCAGAAGATTATTTGCACTTTTTTCTGAAGCAGTCTAGACTGATCCTGCTGGAGTGCATGACATTGTCGCCTAATCGAACAGATGACCTGTCAGGCAACATCTGGATACTGTGAGTTTGCATATTAAAGGTACAGATATTTGACCTCAAAGTGATGACAGCACAGATCATGACCTCATTTCATGCACACTGTGTGTAGCTGAAATGATTGAAAACATATTTAAATGTAATATCTGATCTGTCTTAACTGCTCTGTGTACCTAAAAACTCACATAAACTCCAAGTGACTAGCAATATGGGCAGTATCTTCTCTAGTACCCTAGATACTGTTGCCCCATCAGAAGTTTCGAGAGAAACCTCCTGTACCATGAAACAACTGTCATTCTCATGCTGTCAAAAGAGCAACTTGTAACCTTGAGCGCAAATTAAAACTGCATGGATGAACAGTATGTCTAGCCATAGACAGGCTCTAAAAAAAAAGCTGCCATGGCCAAGCATCTCCACAAACTCAGTAAATATCAAAACAATCAATTTTTTATTCAGTACAGTGGCTATATTAACACAAAAATCATGTCACCTACCATTGAATATTGCAGTCTGTAGTGTTTGCATGGAGTCCTGTTCCATGTTTTCTGTTTAACATTCTAACTGACATAAGCCCAATACAAGATCTCAGCTTGGAAAATATACGTTATAATATACGCAATGTTCTAGTCGGGCAAGACGTCCCTGTTCAGGAAAAAGATGCATAATAAAATAAAAATCCACACACTGCATCAAAGTTAAAAGCAGTGGTGTAGTGCAGGGTATATGCAGGTATACGGTGTATACCCACTTCTTTATCAGTCGACTCTGTGTTATACCCACTTCTAAATCCACTCTAATCTGCATCATTCAGTAGTGTCTTGCATTAGCCATTATCATGACAGTCCACCACATGAATAGCTAATCCAATCGCATGTGAATAAATCCAAATATTATCTAAAAACACCCAGTAAAGACAATGACGGACAATGGCGCTGGCTTCTTTTGAAATATGTCAGAGAGGATGCAGACAGTGACAGAAATGCCACCTGTTCATGCGCGAGAGCATGTCAGGGGAGGCACGCAGAGTGGTAAAATAATAATTACTCATTGATTACTAATTTTAATCAATACATTATAACAAAAACAATAACTTAAAAAAAATAAAGGGTATACCCACTTCTCCAGGCACCGCTACACCACTGGTTAAAAGAGTTGTTGCCAAACATACAACATGCCAGAAACATATTGACCACTGCAATATTGATTAAATCCTAAAAAGAGACGGCACTTTCTTAAAGTGCATACAGTGCCCTCCACGAATATTGGCACCCTTGATAAATATGAGCAAAGGCAGCTGTGGAAATAAATCTGCATTGTTTATCCTTTTGATCTTATATTCAAAAAATTCTAACCTTTCATTGAAGTAAAACAATGGAAAGTGAGGAGAAAATCTCATTATGAAATAAATGTTTTTCTCCAGTTTATGTTGGCCACAATTATTGGCACCCCTAGAAATTCTTATGAGTAAAATATCTCTGAAGTATATTCCCATCTTCTTTAACACACCAAGGTGACTAGGAACATGAAATTGTCCAGCCATGACTTCCTGTTGTACAGGATTATAAATATAAGGAACACAAAGGCCAGATTCCCTTAATTGTCCATAACAAGGAGTACAATCAAAGAATATAGTTCAGATGCGCAGAACAAGATTGCTGAGCTTCACAAAATAGAAACTGGCTGTAAGAAAAGAGCTACAGCATTGAAAACCCCCATTTCTGCCACCAGGGCAATAATTAAGAAGTTTCAATCAACTAAAGATGTTACAAATCTGCCTAGAGGACGTGTGTCTAAATCGTCATAATGGATAGTGAGGAGGAGACTTTGAGTGGCCAAATACTCTCCAAGGATCACATATGGAGAATTTCAAAGATTAGTTGAGTCTTGGGGCCAGAAAGCCTAAAAAAAAATAATTCAAATAGCCCCTACATCACCACATGTTGTGTAGGAGGGTTTCAGGAGAAATCCTGCTCGCTCACCCAAAAACAAACTCCAGCATATTCCGTTGTCAGATATGACTAGAACTTCAAACGGGACTGGCTTCTATGGTCAGATGAAATTAAAAAAGAGCTTTTTGGCAGCTAACACTCAAGATGGGTTTGGTGCAAACAGGGATAAAAAGTACCCCATGCCCATTTAAATAAACTGCTGGATCTTTAATGTTCTGGGCCTGTTTTTCTGCCAGGGATCCTGGACATCTCGTTTAGATACATGGCATCCTGGATTAGATTAAATACTAAGAGATTAAAAAAAAAAAATCTAAACCTGACTGCCACTGTTAGAAATCATAATGGGCCGTGTTTAGATATTCCATCAGGACAATGATCCAGAACAAACACAAAAATGTGTCACTGAGAACAAAATGAAGCTTCTGCCATGGTCGTCCCAGTTCCCTGACCTGAACCCTTTAGAAAATGAGTGGGGTGAACTGAAGAGGAGAAGAACCAACATGGAGCTGGGAATCTGAAGGATCTGGAGAGATTTTATATGAAGGAATGCTCTCTGATCTCTTGTCAGGTGTTCTCCAAACTCATCAGGGATTATAGGAGAAAATTCAGAGCTTTTATCTTGGGACAAGAACGTTGCAATAATTGGGTGCCAATAATTGTGGCCAATGTGAACTAGAGAAAATAAATAATTTAATAATGATATTTCCCCCAAACTTTCTATTGTTTTACTTCAATGAAAGGTTAGAATTTTGTGATTTTTTTGAATGAAAGACCAAAAGGATAAACAATGCAGATTTATTTCCACAACTGCCTTTGCTCATATTTATCAAGGGTGCCAATATCCGTGGAGGGCACTGTATACGCATTTTTGTGTTTGTTTTGGATCATTGTCCTGATAGAATATCTAGGCCCATGTACTTTATATAAAAATATACTTACAAAATAAATGCAGTGTCTCCAGTTTATAATGTGGATCATTCTTTAGGTCGGAGAGAAGCTTCATGTCTGAATCTTCTAGGCTGTTCCTACTCAGATCCAATTCTCTCAAGTGTGAGGAGTTTGATTTCAGAGCTGAAGCTAGAGCAGCACAACCTTTATCTGTAATTTCACAATCACTCAACCTGTAGAGAATAATGCACTGTGTAAACGGTGTGTAAAATGACCAGTTTGTTGAACTGCAATACTGAGTGATGTGATTTGAATCGTATGAATTCATATGAGTGAGGTTGGATGAATTAGCCACCTTATCAAAAATGTACAAAATGTCATGTGATCAGGTTGGCACTATGCACTTTTTGTTTTGTTTTTGTGTATTTTCTGCCATTTGTGTTATGTGGATGTAGTGTGATGGTTTGTTTGGACTCCTTCTATAGATGCCAAAAAATGTGGAGTTTAGCAAGCAGACTCTGTAATCATTGAGTTTGAAAGTTAAAAACTATTATATTACTAATAAAGAATATGTTTACTAAGAAAGAGAGATCATCTTACTCTAGTTTCTCCAGTTTACAGTGAGGATCCTCCAGTCCAGCACAGAGCAGTGTCAAACCAGAAACTCCTAGTTTATTCCCAGACAGATTTAGCTGTCTCAGATGTGAAGGGTTTGATTTCAGAGCTGAAGCCAGAGCAGCACAACTTTTATCTGTTACTCCACAATCACTTAACCTGTAGAGAACAATGATGCTGTGTAAACAGTGTGTAAAATGACCAGTTCATTAAAGATCGCAATAATGTGTGATGTACATGTGTGATGTGCATCCACAAAGTATCCACAGTGCTTCAATTTTTATTTCAAAATAAATGCAGTGTCTCCAGTTTATAATGTGGATCATTCTTTAGATCAGAGAGAAGCTTCATGTCTGAATCTTCTAGGTTGTCCACAAAGTATTCACATTGCTTCAATTTTTCCACATTTTCTTATGTTGCAGCCTTATTCCAAAATGGATGAAATGCATTATTTTCCTCAAAATTGTACAAACAATACCCCATAATGATAACATGAAAGAATTTGTTTGAAATATTTGCAAATTTATTAAAAATAAACAACAGGGAAAAAAAATTTACATGTGCATAAGTATTCACAGCCTTTGCTTAATACAGGGGTGGGGAATGTTGATCCTCAAGGGCCGGTGTCCTTGCAGAGTTTAGCTCCAACCCTAATCAAACACACCTGAACATGCTAATCAAGGTCTTCAGGATACAGATTGTTTTTTTTTTGTTGTTGTTTGTTTTCTAGGCTGGAGCTAAACTCTGCTAAACTCTCCCGGCACTCCAGGATCAAGGTTCCCCACCCCTGGCTTAATACTTTGTTGAAGCAGCTTTGGCACCAATTACAGCCTCAAGTCTTTTTGAGTATGATGTTACCTGCTTGGCACATCTATTTTTGGGCAGTTTCTCCCATTCTTCTTTGCAGGACCTCTCAAGGTCCATCAGGTTGGATGGGGAGTGTGGGTGCACAGCCATTTTCAGATCTCTCCAGAGACGTTCAATCGGGTTCAAGTCTGGGCTCCAACTGGGCCACTCAAGGACATTCACAGAGTTGTCCTGTAGCCACTCCTTTGTTATCTTGGCTGTGTCCTTAGGGTTGTTGTCCTGTTGGAAGATGAACCTTCGCCCCAGTGCTCTGGAGCAGGTTTTCATCAAGGACGTCTCTGTACATCGCTGCATTCATCTTTCCCTCGAACCTGACTAGTCTCCAAGTTCCTGCAGCTGAAAAACATCCCCACAGCATGATGCTGCCACCACCATGCTTCACTGTAGGGAAGGTATTGGCCAGGTGATGAGCAGTGCCTGGTTTCCTCCAGACATTGCGCATGCCATTCAGGCCAAAGAGTTCAATCTTTGTTTCATCAGACCAGAAAAGTTTTTCTTATGGTCTGAGAGTCCTTCAGGTGCCTTATGGCAAACTCCAGGTGGGCTGTCATGTGCCTTTTACTTTGGAGTGGCTTCCGTCTGGCCACTCTACCATACAGGCCTGATTGGTGGAGTGCTGCAGAGATGGTTGTTCTTCTGGAAGGTTCTCCTCTCTCCACAGAGAAATGCTGGTGCTCTTTCAGAGTGACCATCGGGTTCTTTGTCACCTCCCTGACTAAGGCCTTGATCGCTTATTTTGGCCAGGCGGAAAGTTAGGCTTGTTGAGGATAAAGTGAATGCCATCATAGATTTCCCCACCCCATCCAACAAGCGAGAACTTAGGCGATTCCTGGGGATGACTGGATACTATCATGGGTTTTGTAGGAATTTTTTGTAGGAACGGTAGTATCGCCACTGACTGACTTACTTAGTAAGTGCAGAAAATTTGTATTGAGTCCTGAATGTGAACAACACTAGTTTGTAAAGCACCTGTGTTGTCTGCTCCTAATTTCTCATGACATTTTAAGTTACAAGTGGATGCCAGTGCTTGTGGATCTGGAGCTGTGTTGCTATAGGATGATGTCTCTGGTGTTGAACACCCTAGGCTACTGTATCTTAGTTGTTGGCACTTCAGCATTTTGAAGTATATGATTGTGGAAGCTGTAATCCCATTGCGGTGTATACAACTCACAGTTCTTTAGGTTTTTTTTTTTTTTTATTGTATGTGTGTGTGTGTGTCTAGGATGTCTAACTCGAACTAGCATTTGATGAGGTGGTCACTCATTTTACAGGACTTCGGTATAGAAGTTCAGTACAAAAAAAGCTCTAAGCATGTAGTTTGAGACGCCCTGTCTCAGGTTTATGACTGTGACCCATAAGAAGTATTGCCTTGTGTACAAACCTCAAGGTTTGTAATTTAGGGGTGGGGGTGTTACGTTCTAGGAGGTAATATGTTTTTTTATGTCATGTGCATTGTAGTCCACAAGGTGGTAGTAGTGCTTGTTGTCTTTTTTTCTTCTTCTCCTCTTTTGTCTGAGCAGGTACAGCCAGGTGGAAGTGTTCATCATATTCTGACTCTGTTGTCTGTTGTTTGACTTATTGTTGATGTGTATTACTGCTGCTATTCCACAGTGACTCTTTACTTAGCTTATTTTAGTTCCTTAGTTATTTTTTAAATTACATGGATTTCTCATTTTTTTTCAGTAGAGAGTAAGTTAGGAAACTATTGTGTTATTTCATTTTTTCCTTAGGTAATTTTAGAGTGATTCCCTTGTATTAGATGTGAACATTGGAACATTTTGTTTGTTATTTTGGCCTCTTCCCACTCCTGATGTTATTTCTTTTGTTATACCAAAAAAATGTTGTTGCACCTGACCTTTGCTTTAGTATGTACATTTTGGAGCTACAAACATTAATTTTATCTTAGTGTGTAGAGACCCTGCCCCGGCTATGTACCCAGAGTTCCCACTATAACCAAGCATGGAAGACCCAGCCCTGTCTCTGCTTTACCCAGTACATGATTTGTGCATATACCTACTTTGCACTCAGAGCTTCAGAAGATCTGATCAGCTCTTTGTCTGCTTTGAAGGACAGCAGAAGGGAAAGGCTGTCTCCAGACAAATGATGGCCCACTGGATAGTGGATCCCATTTTTCAGGCTTGCCAAGCCCGAAGCTCCTTTAGAGCTCAAAGCTCACTCTGCTAGAGGCATTGCAGCCTCCTTAGCCCTGGTGAACAGTGTGTCATTGGCAGACATCATAAGAGCTGCAGGCTGGGCTATACCCAACACTTTCACAAGGTTTTATAATTTCTTTGTCGAACCTTTTTCATCACAAGTTCTCAGTACTAACAGATTCTAAACACTAAACACTTCTAAACACAGAAACTAACACTTCAGAGCAGTTCCACAAGTTCGGTGAACCCAGGACATCAATATCCCCAAAGCACGCTTCGGTGGTGATTTTCAGCAGAGGAGCTCCCTACCAGGCCCATTTCTAGTGGTATGCCCCTTCTCAGGTGGGCCCACATAATTGGGCTATTTTTTTATATATACTGGTTCCCTAATGGTAACTTCATATGATATATTCTTCCCTATATATATGGTTTCCCTATATTTTCCACATGTGAACCACACCCTTTGAGTTGTATGTGGAACACTTTCCCAATGTAAACAACCAAAAAAAGAGGCTCTACCGCTGGAAAGAACCCTAAAAGATAAACTGGTCCCCTTAAATATAAGGAAAGGATTATCGGAAGTTTGCGAGAGAGTGAAACTGCATTTTTTATTTTGGCACACAAAAGCTTGCCAGCATCTGCACTGCCAGGTCTTGTGACGAATTTCAGTAGTTGTGGCGTTTAGTATAGGGACCCCTAGTGTTGTCATTGGACTGACACATAGGGAAGAAGGGTTACATTAATAATCTGGACATTCTCCTGGTTAAACCATATTTTTAAAGGAAATGAGCAGAAAATGAAATGTGTTCTATTTTCATTTGTGTCACATGGATGTATTGTGATGGTTTGTTTGGACTGTTTCTACTGACACGAGAAAAGGTAGAGTTTAACAAGCAGGGTTGGTGATCAAAAGTTAAAAACTATTACATTACTAATGAAGAATATGTTTATCAAGGACAAATATATATGACTATCAGAAAGATGATTTTACCATAGTTTCTCTAGTTTGCAGTGAGGATCCTCCAGTCCAGCACAGAGTGGTGTCAAACCAGGAACTCCTAGTTTATTCCCAGACAGATTCAGATCTCTCAGGTGGGAGTGGTTTGATCTCAGACTTGAAGCCAGAGCAGCACAACCTTCATCTGTGAGACCACAATAACTCAACCTGTGAACATAAATCAGACCAACAGGATTAACAAAAAAAAACAGTGGTGTGTGGTGATCTTCTGAAATAAAATGCATTAGCTCAACAGTGGAGTACGGAAATAGATATGTCAAGGTCATGGGTTTGACTCCCAGGAAATAAAAAGTGTACCTGGAATGCAATTCAAGTTGCTTTTGATAATACTACTGAAAATATAAAGAAATAAATGAAAACATATTTGAAATACATTTATTTTGTGCTAAGTATACTACAAATACATTTACATATTTATGTGCTTACTAAAAATGCCCTGCAATTGTACTTTTGGTATACTTAAAAGTCTGGTAAATTGGAACTAATTTTGTTTAAATAAATTATGGCATAGTGTTTTTTTTTTTTTTTTTTTTTTTTTATTATAACTTTGCTTCCTTTGATCCTGTAAACAAACGTTTGTTTCATAAGACTCACCAGCGCATGTGCAACGCAAACGCCTTATGTCATCCTCCCGGAGCTGCTTCCATTTGCGACTTTTAGCGCTAGCTCGATTAAAGTGATTATTACTTTTATTTTAAATATGGATATTTTTCTTACAAAAACACATCGATTCGCTTTATTTACCCCCCGGAGCCATGTGAGGCACTTTTTTTTATTATGGATGGATGAACTTTATTGGAATTGTTTTGGACTAATGAAGAGAAACACCCGCCTATGCTGTTCTTAAGCTTGGAAGTGTCAGGATCATTTTTAATATAACTCAGACTGCATTCATCTGAAAGAAGGAAGTAATATACACCTAGGATGCCTGGAGGGTGATTTTTTTGGTGAACTATCCCTTTAATTTACATTAAAGGCCATGTTTTACTGAGGACAAACACAAGTGTGACTGTCAGAGATATAATCTTACTTTAGTAACTCCAGTTTACAGTCATCCTTCAGTGCAGCAGAGAGATGATACACTGAATTTCCTAGTTCATTTACAGTCAGATCCAGTTGTTTCAGGTGTGAAGGGTTTGATTTCAGAGCTGAAGCCAGAGCAGCACAGCCTTCATCTGTGATTCCACAATCACTCAACCTGTACAGAACAAAGACGCCTTCGTCACTTTCTCAGATCTGATCAGTTTAGCAGTGAATCAATTTTTAAAGAGGCAGTACAAACTTAAAGCACAAGTCAATATGTTTGATAGATCTTTGGACTGAGATCTAAAATGTCACAGAACACAAAACTCAATCATAAAACACCTAAATTCTTATTTTTAAAAAAGATAAGTAATAACATGATTATAAAACGCCTGAATTCTTATTCAAGTGTGATAAATTATATTTCTTTATTGTACTGTTTGTATTGTATGTAAAATGTCTGTCTTATGCTAAATGTTTTAATTACATTATTTAGATCTGAAATAATATGTATGTTATAAATGTGTAAACAATATTTTAAAATGATCACTGCAGAAAGATAAATGTGAATGAATCCTGTCTTCTTCATTTCTCAGTTCTGACTGTGTTGAGCTTGAGTCTGTTTAAAGCCAAGAGATCCAAATGATAATTGTGATGGGAAAGTGCGCATTTCAGTGTGACTCTCAGCCCTGTAGTATCATGTTATTAAGGAGCAGCTTGTGTTCAGTCATTTACAGCTCAATCAGCTGAACTGCCAGCAGCCAAAAAAAAAGGTTGAACACTTCATATATACTTTAAGTTGTGTTTCATGTTTGAGAGTCATTTATGATCTTACGTGAGTATCTCCAGTTTACAGTGAGGACTTGCCAGTACATCAGACAGCTGTGTGACTCCTAAATTTCCTAGTTCATTCCAAGAAAGATTCAGTTGTCTCAGGTGTGAGGGGTTTGATCTTAGTGCTGAAGCCAGAGCAGCACAACCTTCATGTGTGACTCCACAATCAATAAACCTGTAGAAAACAAATGCACCCTTCACTCTCTCACTTCAGATCAGGGGTCTGTTCTTCGCATCTTGCTTAATACATCTGATATTATGAGTGTTTACACTTTTAGCAGAGATAAACCCATGAATGACATACTAATAGTAGTTAATATCCACATGTATTTATTTATTTGTTTGTTTATTTGTTTGTTTGATTCTTTATCTTTTTAGCTGGGCAAAAAATCCAAATTAGATGTATGTTGATTCTTTATCTTTTTAGCTGGGCAAAACTTCTAAATTAGATGTACATTGTCTCGGGTCAGTAACAAACTGCCCAGAACACCCTTAAAAAAAAATGAAGAAATCAAGGACAGATTTGCTGACACAGAATGTGACACAACGACAGAATGAAACCTCAAAAAAGATGAACAGGGTACAAAAAGAGCAGCCTGGAGTAAACAAAGACCAGCAGCACCCAACTTTCCCTAAACCAAGAGAGGGAAACTGTTTTGAACTTACAAGCTATCAGACTGATGCTGCATGAATTCTGTCAAGTTCTGTAAGCTTATTTAGGTCTAATTTTAATCAAATAATTCATTTTATTGAGGACACAGACAAGTGTGACTATCAAAGAGATAAACTTACTTCAGTATCTCCAGTTTACAGTGAGGACTCGCCAGTACATCAGAGAGCAGATTCACAGAATTTCCTACTTTATTCCTAGTTAGATCCAGTTGTTTCAGGTGTGAGGGGTTTGATCTCAGAGCTGAAGCCAGAACAGCACAACCTTCATCTGTGATTCCACAATCCCTCAACCTGCAGAGAACACAGACACTCTTCACTCTCTCAGTACAGAAGTCACAGTTTTACACAAACTATGTCTACATTCCCACTGGAAATTTATCAAAGTCATTATATATATATATATATATATATATATATATATATATATATATATATATATATATATATATATATATATATATAATTTAGCAGAGCTGTCTTCTTGGTCTGTGAGTTGAATTCTCTGCCTTTAGAGCTTATTCTGAAATCCATGCTTTTTGGTAGGTGCGCACACTGGGCATTTTTTTTACATTATATTCGATATTGAATTGGTGGGTTTTTGTTAAATGTGAGCCAAAATCATCACAATTAAAAGAACCAAAAACTTAAACTACTTCAGGCTGTGTGCATTGACTTTATTTAATACACAAGTTTCACAATTTGAAATAAATGAACTTTTCCACAACATACTAATTTATTGAGATGCACCTATATATATGTAAGTAAAATGTTTTTAGCATTCGGAATAAGTCCAGATAAATGTCAGCCAAATAGTAATACTTTACTGAATGGCCAATTTTACATGTGTTTTGTATTTTCTAAAGGTTCAAATGCGCACTGATGCTCCATAGGAAAAAACGGTGCATTAAGAGCCGGGGGGTGTAAACTTTTAAACAGAATGAAGATGTGTACATTTTCTTATTTTGCCTAAATATCACTTTTTTTTTTTTTTTGCCTAAATATCACTTTTTTTTCATTTAGTACTGTGCTTCAGAAGCTACAGAAGATATTCCTTACAAGCCTGATCTTCAAATTGCAAAAGTTTTCACCCCTCGGCTTTTTAATGCATCGTGTTTCCTTCTGAAGCATCAGTGAGCATTTAAACCTGTCATAATAGTTGCATAGGAGTTCCTCAGTTGTCCTCAGCGTGAAAAGATGGATCTCAAAATCATAGTCATTGTTGGAAGGGGTTCAAATTCACAGAAATGCTGAAATAAACAAAGAATTTGTGGGACCTGAAGTATTTTTCTGAAGAACAGCAGGCAGTTTAACTGTTCACGACAAACAAGGGACTCAACTATCACTAGTGAACAACTATCACTAAACAAAACAAAACAAACAAACACAAAAAAGTGAAATGGAGTCATTTTTATAAATTCAACTATACTCTTCTCTTGTGGGCTATATGCAAACATCTTTTATGTGAAATATCTTATTCAGGTCAGTACTAAAAAAAAATAACATCCATTTTGTATGATCTCTGTTATTTTGGTAAAATAATTAACATTTTGCAGATTCAGTTCATGTAAACTTTTGACCTCAGTTGTATTTGTGCCTATTTACTATCCTGCAGAGTTTAGCTTCAAACCTAAGTGAAGACACTTGAACAAGTTAATCCAGGTCTTCAGAGTTATAGGTAGGTAAGCTGAAATCTCTAGGGTCAGTTTTGAGAAACCCTGATTCAGTCTTATAGAATAAAATAACATGTATATGAAAGAGATTATTTTACCACAGTTTCTCCACTTTACACTCAGGATCCTCCAGTACAGCAGAGAGAAGCTTCACACCTGAATCTAGTAGTTTTTTATTAAACAGATTCAGCTGTCTCAGATGTGAGGGGTTTGATTTCAGGATTGAAGTCAGAGCAGCACAATCTTTATCTGTGACACCACAATCACTCAAACTGTAAAAAGATGAAAATAGTACTTGTTAAACACACATTTCAACACACCCTAGTATTTACCTGGATTACACAGAGTACACATATGCATGGCAGAGCTAGACAAGACGAGCATTTTTATTCCCACCGTAAACATTTTCCTCACTCAGCAGCAGTTGGGGGAACTCATTAATTCTACTGACCCATTGAAACAATCAAAATTATCTGACATTTACTTAAATGTAGGGGAATATATGCAAACTGTATTGTAACTTCATTAAACACACACTCGGTGCATAATGTTTGTAATAACAAAATGTAATGTATGTATCATGTATCATGCTCATTCGTTGCTTATCTGTCACTCATATTACGTGTTCATAACCCGCCCTGTCTCTTTTGATGACCAACTTCCACTATACTTCTGGGTTCTATCTTATACATAACCAACCTCCAGAAATGCTTCTACACTTTAAAAACAATTTGTTGAGTCAACTTAAAATAATTTGTAACCTGGCTGCCTTAAAATTTTAAGTTCAGTCAACTCAAAAAAAGTTTATTCAAATTGAAATGTTAAATTATACTAAGTGACAACTTAGATATTTGAGTTGAATCAACTTAAAATTTTAAGGCAGCTGGGTTACTTACCCATCTCTTAAGTTTAGCAAACACAAATATCTAAGTTGTTACTTAGTACAACTTAACATTTCAAGTTGACTAAACTTATTTTAGTTGACTGAACTTAAAATTTTAAGGCAGCAGGGTAACAAATTATTTTAAGTTGACACAACAAATTGTGTTTTTTATTTTTTACAGTGTACAAATGAAACATGAAGCTAATAAATGCAGATTACGAAAGTATACTATTTGTATGTGATTTAAATGCGATTTGGGCTGTTTTATATCAAAGATATTAACATTAGAAATGCTAAGCAGGTGTAGCGATTAGCTTGATATAAAAGTCTACAAATAACATATTTCAGCAAAATTATATGACTAAAAAAATTAGCTTCAAGTAAAAGCATAATCTCATAAATTGTCTGGTGTATCATGGTGCTAATAGTAGCTCTAATGCACCTGTTACCCTGCTGCAAGTATGTTTCATGTTGTATTCATGTAAGGTTGTAAGAAAATGTTTTGTTTTGTTAAAACAAACTCTTTGCAATTGTAGATGTATAGAATGTATATTGGAATCAAAGTGATCTGGGTCAGGAGGTACTGGAATATGAGGAGTAAATGAAGAGGTAAAAAATGAAAAAATTAAGGACTGAAATGCTCTGCCTCTGGTTTTGCACTGTGTAAATGACAACAGTTGCTTTAATGTAATGTTTAACAACCTTATGTTTATGCTCAGCTACACTCCAAATGAGCCTCTTTTGGTTGTTATGTTGTATTTAATGTTCCACACTTTTCATAGATTATGTTTTAACTTGATAATTATCATTTTCTTCAATTATCTAATTAGTAGAACACCTGAAAACTTCTAAAACATTGAAATAGTTTAATAATGTGTTTTTTATGAAAATGGATGTTATGTAAATAACCCAAATCATGCTTTTTTAAATTTGTATATATTATTTAGCAAAAGTTTAAATAATATTACAGTCTCGAGTCCACTGTCATGGTATTTATGATATAATGCAGCCCTATAGGGTAGATTCAGCTTGAGGGCCGGTAAGTAAGCACCCTCTTGAGGAAGACCCCATATCACACATTATATCATTATCTACATTCAGAGGTATGTATGGATAGATGGGCTTATTTGTATTAATGAATCAAGGTCACAGAACAACAGTTTCAAAAGTATCCATACATATAACAGTGCAGACATTTAACGGACACTGATTTTCTGTTTCTGCGGTTACAAGCATGACTAGACCATTTGCAACAAATAGTCCCCAAATAGTTGTTTGTTTTTAAAAATTATGAGCTTTTGTTTTTTTTTTTTTTTTGCTTTAACAGTAAAGTGATTGTTCTTAGTGATACTTACTGAACTTTAATGACAGGCAGAAGTTTCTGAAGAACAGCCAGTTTTTCAGCTTTATTGTTTTCTCCAACAAATTCATTAAGATCAAACTCATCCAGCTTCTTTTCTGATGTCAACAACACAAAAACTACAGCTGACCACTGCGATGAAGAGAGCTTGGCTTCACGTATTGTTCCAGATTTCAGATACTGTTGCATTTCCTCCACTAGTGAATGGTCACCCAATTCATTTAGACAGTGAAACAGATTGATGGATTTCTCTGGAGAGTCAATGGTCCTGATTTTTTCTTTGATGTACTCAACTGTTTTCTCATTGCTTTCAGATCTGCATCTTCTCAGTGTCATTAGTCCTTGTAGGAGAATCTGATGAGACTCCACTGACAGACCCAGAAGGAACCGCAGGAAAAGGTCAAGATGCCCATTTTTACTCTGCAGAGCCTCATCCACAGCTCTCTGATGTAACTCAGTAAATGAAACATGTCTAAACGTGAGTTGAAACCAGTCCTTAAATTTAGACAAGGCATTAGGTTTGGTGATCGGGTCAAATACATTCATGTTGTTGTTTATACAGGAGATGTGCACATATAGAGCCGCTAGATGTTCCTGAACACTCAGGTGAACAAAACAAAAGACTTTCCCCTGATACAAGCCAAACTCCTCTCTGAAGATCTGAGTGCACAATCCTGAGTATACTGATGCTTCTGTCACACCAATGCCACAATCTCTCAAATCTTTCTCATAGAAGATCATGTTGCCTTTCAGAAGCTGCTGAAATGCCACTTTCCCTAGTTTGAGGATCATGTCTTCATCTGTTACATTCTTCTCATAGTCTTTTTCATGCTTAATATTGGTCTGAAAGATCAGGAAGTGTGTGTACATTTGAGTGAGAGTCTTGGGAATCTCTCCACTCTCTGCTTCACTCAACATCTTCTCTAGAACAGTGGCTGAGATCCAGCAGAAGACTGGGATGTGGCACATGATGTAGAGGCTCCTTGATGACTTCAGGTGTGTGATGATTGTATTGGCCAGACTCTGATCACTGATTCTCTTCCTGAAGTATTCCTCCTTCTGTGGCTCATCGAAGCCTCGTACCTCTGTCACTCGGTGAACACACTTAGAGGGGACGAGATCAGCTGCTGCTGGTCTGGAGGTGATCCAGATGAGAGCAGAGGGAAGTAGATTTCCTACAATGAGGTTTGTCAGCAGCATGTCCACTGACGCTGATTCATTTACATCATGCACCCTCACATGGCTCTGAAAGTCCAGAGACAGACGACACTCATCCAGACCGTCAAAGGTGAACAACACTTTATATTTGTCACTGCATATTTCCATTTCTTTTGTTTCAAGGAAAAAGACTTTAAGAAGATCTGAAAGACTGATTGTTTTGTCCTTCATAAAATTAAGCTCTCTAAAAGGAAGTGGAAATACAAGCTGGATGTCCTGATTCGCTTTCCCTTCAGCCCAGTCCAGGATGAACTTCTGCACAGAGACTGTTTTTCCAATGCCAGCGACTCCCTTCGTTAGCACAGTTTTGATAGGTGTGTTTTGTCCAGGTAAAAGTCTAAAGATGTCATCACATTTGATTGGTGTGTCCTCTGTTGCTGCTCTCCTTGATTGTGTCTCAATCTGCCTTACCTCATGCTTATTACTGATCTCTCCACTCTCACTCTCTGTGATGTAGAGCTCTGTGTAAATCTCATTCAGGAGTGTTGGGTTTCCCTGCTTTGTTGTTCCCTCATACAAACACTGAAACTTCTTCATCAGATTTGATCTAAATTTGTTGAGGACGTCATGGCTGTAAAATGAATTCCACAATATTACATGAGTTAAATATAGAGAAAAATATATTCAGGAAAATGTCTTATTTGTTTTCTGTATCATGAGACACAGAACATTTAAGGTTTATAAAATGTATATATTATTAATACGTTTGAGTTCTTTGTGATTATCTCAAATCCCACAATGTACCTTACACAAGCATATTTGATTTTATTAAAGTCCTGTAGTTGATTCATAGACTGGTCATTCTTCTTACAAACGGCGGAACTGGGTTGTAGGATGGTCCTTAAACAACATGAAGAGAATCAGGCAGTCTGATATTGGTGGATTAATTTCTTCTTAAATGCACTACTTGTCAAATCAACTGCTAGAGGTTAATAATAACAACAACTAGATAAAACTGTTCATCAAGGCAAACCTTTTGTTAGCTTTATACATTGTAAATATTAAATCAAAATAACACATGATTGATTGCTTATAATTTAACATCATGCCAGCTGCCAAGCAGTAAAATAGAGAGAGAGAGAGAGAGAGAGAGAGAGAGAGAGAGAGAGAGAAAAAAGTTTTTAAAATAAATCTGGTCTCACCTCAAAACCTTTTCTGAGAGTCTTGAGTGGCCTATTCTGCAGTAAGTGTGGATGATATGTTCCCAGTAAAACAATGTTCTCTACCATTTTTTACCAACAGCATAATTGTTCTAGTTTAGTTGTATTAGATTCATCCCAGTCTGTTAGCCATTTTTGGAGAATATAATTCTCCAATAATGCATTTGAAGTGTAAAGATGGAATAGGGCCAGTAACTGTCTAGCAATCCTGAAGACCATGATTAATTTGTTGAGGTGTGTTTGAGGTTAAGAACCCCTGATTTAAAATGTCCACAAAAGCTGGGTGTTTAAAATAATATATAATGTTACTGGAATGTTCAGATGGGAAGATTCATCCTAGATTTAAGTCTGATCTGAAATCAACATTTAACACTTTCTTATTTCCAAACAAAGTTTTTTTTTTTTTTTTAATAATTAGCAACATCTGTTTGCACATTCTCTGGAATTTCATAACACCCTGGTACACAACAAAAAGGATTGCAGTCTATTTAAAAATTCCACAAAAGCTGGGTGTTTAAAATAATGTATAAAATGCATAATATAAAAACATCATAATAGAAAAAATGCCAATCATGTTTTTTTAGAAATGTTATACCTGAGATCAGTCTGTGTCTCTTCTCTCTTAAAGTCTATTATATGTCCAAAAGACTCATCACTTCTCACTGACACACAGCTGGGCTCTGCTTCTGATCTCTTCTGATAAACTGAACTACAACAAAACAGATTAAATTATTTTTGGTGACATTCACCTTAATGTAAGATCTTCAAAATGTTTTTAATGAAAAGTATTTGAGCAGGCTTTAGTCATTGTTTTCAATGAATTTCACAAAAAAAGATAAAAAAAATTAAAAAAAATAAATAATAAAACAGGCAAAAATCATTTTTTTTCCACTGGAATGTTTAGATGGGAAGATTCATCCTAGATTTAAGTCTGATCTGAAATCAACATTTAACACTTTCTTATTATTTCCAAACAAAGTTTTTTTTTTTTTTATTTAAATAATTAGCAACATCTGTTTGCACATTCTCTGGAATTCCATAACACCCTGGTACACAACAAAAAGGATTGCAGTCTATTTAAAATGTCCACAAAAGCTGGGTGTTTAAAATAATATATAAAAAGCATAATATAAAAACATCATAATATAAAAATGCCAGTAACATCCTTTAGAAATGTTATACCTGAGATCAGTCTGTGTCTCTTCACTCTTAAAGTCTATTATATGTCCAAAAGACTCATCACTTCTCATTGACACACAGCTGGGCTCTGGTTCTGATCTCCTCTGATAAACTGAACTATAACAGAACAGATTAAATTATTTTTGGTGACATTCACCTTAATGTAAGATCGTTTTTAATGAAAGGTATTTGAGCAGGCTTTAGTCATTGTTTTCAATGAATTTCACAAAAAAAGAAAATAAATAAATAAATAAATAAATAAATAAATAATACAATTTTTAAAATCATTTTTTTTCCACTGGAATGTTTAGATGGGAAGATTCATCCTAGATGTAAGTCTGATCTGAAATCAACATTTAACACTTTCTTATTATTTCCGAACAAAGGTTCTGGTTCTGATCTCCTCTGATAAACTGAACTATAACAGAACAGATTCAATTAATTTTATTTATGATAATGTAAGATCTTCAAAATGTCTTTAATGAAAGGCACTTGAGCAGAATGTATGTTTTTCTTGAATGTTTTGATGAAAAGATTCATCCTAGATTTATGACTGATCTGAAATCAACATTTGACACTTTCTTATGAATTAACATGTTTTTCTAAAGAAAGCTCTGAATATAAGGCCTCCTTATGAGCAGCACCTGCTTGCACATTCCCTGTAATTCCATAACGCCCTGGTACCCCCCAAAAAGGATTACAGTCCCTTTAAAACAGGGGTTCTCGACTCTGGCACTTTGCAGAGTTTACTTCCAACCTTTATCAGACTCGCCCTGCCAGTAACTGTCTAGCAATCCTGAAGACCTTGATTAATTTGTTGATGTGTGTTCGAGGTTGAGAACCCCTAATTTAAAATGTCCACAAAAGCTGGGTGTTTAAAGTAATATATAAAATGCATAATATAAAAACATCATAATAGAAAAAATGCCAATCATGTCTTTTAGAAATGTTATACCTGAGATCAGGCTGTGTCTCTTCATTCTTAAAGTCTATTATATGTCCAAAAGACATGTCACTTTTCACTGACACACAGCTGGGCTCTGGTTCTGATCTCTTCTGATAAACTGAACTATAACAGAACAGATTAAATTATTTTCTGTGACATTCACCTTAATGTAAGATCTTCAAAATGTTTTTTATGAAAGGTATATCTGAGCAGGCTTTAGTCACTGTTTTCAATGAATTTCACTAAAAAGATAAAAATAAATAAATAATAATAAAATAATAATAAAATCTTTTTTTTCCACTGGAATGTTTAGATGGGAAGATTCATCCTAGATTTATTGTAACGCCACGCCAGCAGAGGGAGCCCTCACCCACTGACTGACTGTTGCTGCTCCCTCTGCTGCTTCGTTGGTTACTTCCTGTTTGGTGGCAATAAAAGGAGGCCATTTTCAAACAGGAAGCTGCGAAGTATTGTTTTGCTCATGCGGACTCTACCAAGCGTTTTTCCCTGTTTCCTTTGCCCTGTTTTTGTCTTTTCACGGTTTTGTTTCTTGATCATAGTTTTGTCTTTGTTTTGCCATAGTTCT
This sequence comes from Cirrhinus mrigala, assembly GCA_036247105.1. Lineage (NCBI taxonomy): Eukaryota > Metazoa > Chordata > Actinopteri > Cypriniformes > Cyprinidae > Cirrhinus > Cirrhinus mrigala. Next base: position 29,169,586 of record CM070030.1, on the reverse strand, counting down.
GTCTGGTTTCATTTCCTTGTTTATTTGTTACCTTTCGGACTGCTCTCCCTGGTTTTGGACTCTGCCTGTTTCCTGGATTTACGCTCTTGCCTTGCCCTGGATATTCCTGTTTGTTTGGTTATCGACCCTGCCTGTCTTGACTACGATCTGTTAATAAAGCTCGCGATTGGATCTTACACGCTTCTCACGAGTCCTCATTACAGAATACTTCGCCACCCAAAGATCCAGCGGCTTTCAACACAGATCACCATGGACCCAGCATCACGCCTCTTCTGTCTCCGACAAGGTAACCGGTGTATTGAGGACTTTGTTGTGGAATTTTGCGAACTGTGTCATTTGGTGCCGTTTAATGATGTGGCGCTCAAAGACATTTTTAGAATGGGACTGAATGACCCCATTCGTTCGGGCCTTCCTGGGGGTAAAATCCACTGGTCTTTGGAGCAGTACATTGACTATGCTTTGCTGCTGGCCGGATCATCATTTACTGTGGGGATTGCAGATAAGGAGCACTGCAAACCTTCAGCACCCATTACACCAGAACATTTTCACACTCCAACCGTTATGTCCGGTATTGTCACTATCATGTCTGAGCCTTCTCACATCATGTCTGCCAAGCCACAGTCTGCTCACGCCATGCCTGCTCAGCCACAGCCTGCTCACGTCATGTCTGCCAAGCCACAGTCTGCTCGCGCCATGCCTGCTCACGCCAAGCCTGCCGCTCCAGGGCCTGCTCACGCCAAGCCTGCCGCTCCAGGGCCTGCACCTGTCATGGCCGCCCGTCCAGAGTCTGCACCTGTCATGGCCGCCCCTCCAGAGTCTGCACCTGTCATGGCTACCCTCCTACAACCAGCTCACAAGATGGCTGCTATCTCCAAGCCAGTCCACAAGATGGCCGCCTTCCCAGAGCCAGTCCACAAGATGGCTGCCGTCCCTGAGCCAGTCCACAAAATGGCCGCCACCCCCAAGCCAGTTCACAAGATGGCCGCCATCCCAGAGCCACTCCACAAGATGGTCGCTGTCTTCAAGCCACGATTCATGATGGCCCACGTGCTGGACTAATGACGGTATGGGCAGCTAAAATGGCTCTTCCTCACGTCACGGCAGCTACCCCTGATTCAAGTCAAGCTGCAGGTGCATCTTCAGAGTCAAGTCAACCTACAGCTGCGTATCCTGAGTCAATTCAAGTTTCCAAGTCAAGTCAAGCTACGGTCGTCGTTCCTGTGTCAAGTCAAGCTACAGCTGCCGCTCCAGAGTCAAACCAAGCTACAGCTGTAGCTTCCAAGTCCAGTCGAGTTCCAGGGTCAGGTCAAGCCTCCAAATCTGGTCAAGCTTCAGAGTCCAGTCAAGCTTCAGAGTTAAGTCAAGCCAAAGCTGCTGTTCCCCACGAGTCAAGCCAAGTCACAGCTGTTCCCCATGAGTCAAGCCAAGTCACAGCTGTTCCCCATGAGTCAAGCCATGTTGTTCCTGAGTCAAGCCAAGTTTCCAAGTCCAGTCAAGTTGCAGCTGCGTTTCCTGAGTCAAGTCAAGTTTCCAAGTCCAGTCAGGTCACGGCTGCTGTTCCAGAGTCAAGTCAGGCTACAGCTGCTGTTCCAGTGTCAAGTCAGGCTGCAGCTGTTGTTCCAGCATCCAGTCAAGTTATAGCGGTGTTTCCTGTGTCAAGTCAGGTCAGAGCTGCTCTTCTGAAGTCCAGTCAAGTCACAGCTGACTTTCACAAGCCAAGTCAAGTCACAGCTGGACTGCATGAGCCAGGTCAAGTCACCGCTGTTCTTCACGAGTCAAGTCAAATCACGGCAGGCCTCCCTGAGTCAAGTCAAGTTACGGCAGACCTCCCTGAGTCAAGTCAAGTCACGGCAGACCTCCATGAATTAAGTCAAGAAATGGCTGTCTTACCAGAACCTCATGTTTCAGCTGAAACCGCAGAGCCCGCGCTCCCAAGCCACGCAGAGCCCGCGCTCCCAAGCCACGCAGAGCCCACACTCCCAAGCCACGCAGAGCCCACACTCCCAATCCACAAGTCCATAGCATCCACATCCTCAAGGTCAACAGACACCCCACTATCTACTGTACTGCCTGTAATGGCTGTCGCCATTTTCAGTGTGTGGGCTGCACACTGTGCTCTAGAGGCCTCATCTGTCCACGAATCTGCTCCAGAAGCTTTGTCTGTCCACGAGTCTGTTCCAGAGGCCTCGTCTGTCCACGAGTCCACTCCAGAGGCCTTGTCTGTCCACGAATCTGCTCCAGAGGCCTCGTCTATCCACAAGTCTGCTCCAGAGGCCTCCTCTGTCCACAAGTTTGCACCTATACCTCCAGAGGTGTCAGCGTACACTGTAGATCCTCCAAAGGAGGTGGCGTCTATTTATGAGCTCACTGCCATGTCTGCCCAAGAATCTGCGCCCATGCCCCCAGAGGTGTCAGCATATGCTGTAGATCCTCCCATGGGGGCGGCGTCCTCCTATGAACTCTCTCCCTGTCATGTCACGGTCAAGAAGGCCTATCCTGAAAACTCTGCCCGCCACGTCACGGGCAGGAAGGCCTATTATGAACTCTCTGCCTGTCATGCCACAGCCAAGGAAATCATCTGTGAACACACCGCTCTGCTATGGATGTCACTGGTTCCACTGTGGATATCTCTGCTCCTGTCTGCTCTACCTGCTCTGCCTGCCTCGCCATGGCTTCCTGTTCTGCCTGCTCTGCCTGCCTCGCCATGGCTTCCTGTCCTGCCTGCTCTGCCTGCTTCGCCATGGGTCCCTGCTCTGCCTGCCCCACCATGGCTTCCTACTCTGCCATTGCTCCACGGCCCAGGTCCTCCGAGGTCCCACTGTCTGCCATTGCTCCACGGCCCAGGTCCTCCAAGGTTACATTGTCTGCCACAGTTCCACGGCCCAGGCCCTCCAGTGTTCCACTGTCTGCCATTGCTCCACAGCCCAGGTCCTCCAAGGTTCCACTGTCTGCCACAGCTCCATGGCCCAGGTCCTCCAGGGCTTCACTGTCTGCCACTGCTCCATGGTCCAGGTCCTCCAGTGCTTCACTGTCTGTCCCTGCTCCACGATCCAGGCCCACCTCCCCTACATGGACCTGGCCCTCCGTCCCACCCCCTGTTTTGCCTCTGTTCCCCCACCCTCTTGGACTGTTGTAGTTTTGAGCGCCAGGAGTCGCTCCTAGGGGGGGGGATTCTGTAACGCCACGCCAGCAGAGGGAGCCCTCACCCACTGACTGACTGTTGCTGCTCCCTCTGCTGCTTCGTTGGTTACTTCCTGTTTGGTGGCAATAAAAGGAGGCCATTTTCAAACAGGAAGCTGCGAAGTATTGTTTTGCTCATGCGGACTCTACCAAGTGTTTTTCCCTGTTTCCTTTGCCCTGTTTTTGTCTTTTCACGGTTTTGTTTCTTGATCATAGTTTTGTCTTTGTTTTGCCATAGTTCTGTCTGGTTTCATTTCCTTGTTTATTTGTTACCTTTCGGACTGCTCTCCCTGGTTTTGGACTCTGCCTGTTTCCTGGATTTACGCTCTTGCCTTGCCCTGGATATTCCTGTTTGTTTGGTTATCGACCCTGCCTGTCTTGACTACGATCTGTTAATAAAGCTCGCGATTGGATCTTACGCGCTTTTCACGAGTCCTCATTACATTTATATCTGATCTGAAATCGACATTTACCTCTTTCTTATTATTTCCGAACAAAGTTTTGTTTGTTTGTTTGTTTGTTTGTTTGTTTTTTAATAATCAGCAACATCTGCTTGCACATTCCCTGGAATTCCATAACACTCCGGTACACAACAAAAAATACTGCAGTCTATTTTACAATGTCCACAAAGGCTGGATGTTTAAAATAATGTATAAAATGCATAATATAAAAACATCATAATAGAAAAATGCTAATAATGTCTTTCAGAAATGTTATACCTGAGATCAGTCTGTGTCTCTTCTCTCTTAAAGTCTATTATATGTCCAAAAGACTCGTCACTTCTCACTGACACACAGCTGGGCTCTGGTTCTGATCTCCTCTGATAAACTGAACTATAACAAAACAGATTAAATTATTTTTGGTGACATTCACCTTAATGTAAGATCTTCAAAAATTTTTTAACGAAAGGTATCTGAGCAGGCTTTAGTCATTGTTTTCAATGAATTTCATTAAAAAGAGTAAAAAACGTTTAAATGGGAAGATTCATCCTGGATTTGTGACTGATCTGAAATCAATATTTAACACTTTCTTATTCATCCCAAACAAAGTTTTTTTTTAAATAATCAGCAGAATCTGCTTGCACATTCAATGGAATAACATAACACCCTGCTCCCAACAAATAGGATTGCAGTCCATTTAAAATGGCAACAAAAGCTTGGTCAAAATTATATAGAAAATGTATAATAAAAAGATCACAATATTAAAATGACATGTCTTATAGAAATGTTATACCTGAGATCAGGCTGTGTCTCTTCACTCTTAAAGTCTATTATATGTCCAAAAGACTCATCACTTCTCATAGACACACAGCTGGGCTCTGGTTCTGATCTCTTCTGATAAACTGAACTATAACAGAACAGATTCAGTTATTTTTGATGATAATGTAAGATCTTTAAAATGTCTTTAATGAAAGGCACTTGAGCAGAAAACATGTTTTTCTTGAATGTTTTGATGAAAAGATTCATCCTAGATTTATGACTGATCTGAAATCAACATTTAACACTTTCTTATTTCCGTACAAAGTTTTTTTTTTTTTTTTAATAATTAGCAACATCTGCTTGCACATTCTCTGGAATTCCATAACACCCTGGTACACAACAAAAAGGACTGCAGTCTATTTAAAATGTCCACAAAAGCTGGGTGTTTAAAATAATATATAAAAAGCATAATATAAAAACATCATAATATAAAAATGCCAGTAACATCCTTTAGAAATATTATACCTGAGATCAGTCTGTGTCTCTTCACTCTTAAAGTCTATTATATGTCCAAAAGACTCATCACTTCTCATTGACACACAGCTGGGCTCTGGTTCTGATCTCCTCTGATAAACTGAACTATAACAGAACAGATTAAATTATTTTTGGTGACATTCACCTTAATGTAAGATCTTCAAAATGTTTTTAATGAAAGGTATTTGAGCAGGCTTTAGTCATTGTTTTCAATGAATTTCACAAAAAAAGAAAATAAATAAATAAATAAATAAATAAATAAATAAATACAATTTTTAAAATCATTTTTTTTTCCACTGGAATGTTTAGATGGGAAGATTCATCCTAGATGTAAGTCTGATCTGAAATCAACATTTAACACTTTCTTATTATTTCCGAACAAAGGTTCTGGTTCTGATCTCCTCTGATAAACTGAACTATAACAGAACAGATTCAATTAATTTTATTTATGATAATGTAAGATCTTCAAAATGTCTTTAATGAAAGGCACTTGAGCAGAATGTATGTTTTTCTTGAATGTTTTGATGAAAAGATTCATCCTAGATTTATGACTGATCTGAAATCAACATTTGACACTTTCTTATGAATTAACATGTTTTTCTAAAGAAAGCTCTGAATATAAGGCCTCCTTATGAGCAGCACCTGCTTGCACATTCCCTGTAATTCCATAACGCCCTGGTACCCCCCAAAAAGGATTACAGTCCCTTTAAAACAGGGGTTCTCAACTCTGGCACTCAAGGTCCACTTTGCAGAGTTTACTTCCAACCTTTATCAGACTCGCCCTGCCAGTAACTGTCTAGCAATCCTGAAGACCTTGATTAATTTGTTGATGTGTGTTCGAGGTTGAGAACCCCTGATTTAAAATGTCCACAAAAGCTGGGTGTTTAAAGTAATATATAAAATGCATAATATAAAAACATCATAATAGAAAAAATGCCAATCATGTCTTTTAGAAATGTTATACCTGAGATCAGGCTGTGTCTCTTCATTCTTAAAGTCTATTATATGTCCAAAAGACATGTCACTTTTCATTGACACACAGCTGGGCTCTGGTTCTGATCTCTTCTGATAAACTGAACTATAACAGAACAGATTAAATTATTTTCTGTGACATTCACCTTAATGTAAGATCTTCAAAATGTTTTTTATGAAAGGTATATCTGAGCAGGCTTTAGTCACTGTTTTCAATGAATTTCACTAAAAAGATAAAAATAAATAAATAATAATAAAACAGGCAAAAATCTTTTTTTTCCACTGGAATGTTTAGATGGGAAGATTCATCCTAGATTTATATCTGATCTGAAATCGACATTTACCTCTTTCTTATTATTTCCGAACAAAGTTTTGTTTGTTTGTTTGTTTTTTAATAATCAGCAACATCTGCTTGCACATTCCCTGGAATTCCATAACACTCCGGTACACAACAAAAAATACTGCAGTCTATTTTACAATGTCCACAAAGGCTGGATGTTTAAAATAATGTATAAAATGCATAATATAAAAACATCATAATAGAAAAATGCTAATAATGTCTTTCAGAAATGTTATACCTGAGATCAGTCTGTGTCTCTTCTCTCTTAAAGTCTATTATATGTCCAAAAGACTCGTCACTTCTCACTGACACACAGCTGGGCTCTGGTTCTGATCTCCTCTGATAAACTGAACTATAACAAAACAGATTAAATTATTTTTGGTGACATTCACCTTAATGTAAGATCTTCAAAATGTTTTTAACGAAAGGTATCTGAGCAGGCTTTAGTCATTGTTTTCAATGAATTTCATTAAAAAGAGTAAAAAACGTTTAAATGGGAAGATTCATCCTGGATTTGTGACTGATCTGAAATCAATATTTAACACTTTCTTATTCATCCCAAACAAAGTTTTTTTTTTAAATAATCAGCAGAATCTGCTTGCACATTCAATGGAATAACATAACACCCTGCTCCCAACAAATAGGATTGCAGTCCATTTAAAATGGCAACAAAAGCTTGGTCAAAATTATATAGAAAATGTATAATAAAAAGATCACAATATTAAAATGACATGTCTTATAGAAATGTTATACCTGAGATCAGGCTGTGTCTCTTCACTCTTAAAGTCTATTATATGTCCAAAAGACTCATCACTTCTCATAGACACACAGCTGGGCTCTGGTTCTGATCTCTTCTGATAAACTGAACTATAACAGAACAGATTCAGTTATTTTTGATGATAATGTAAGATCTTTAAAATGTCTTTAATGAAGGACACTTGAGCAGAAAACATGTTTTTCTTGAATGTTTTGATGAAAAGATTCATCCTAGATTTATGACTGATCTGAAATCAACATTAGAGACTTTCTTATTAATTAACATGTTTTTCTAAAGACAGACAAAACCGAATATTTATAATACACATAATAATATTTTATATATTATAACAATATTTTATAATATAAAAGGCCATTTAATGCATTTGTTCAAAATACCCGGATCCTGGAGAAAAATCATCTCTGGATGTTTGTGTATCACCCATGATGAAGCTATAGTCGGATCTCCATTGACTCTGGATCGGTATGACAAACACAAAACCAAATTTATTAAGCATCACTCTCCTTTATACACCTTTATAACTGATCTGACCGGATGAGAAATAGATAATGACCACTGTGATCGTTCAAATATCTTAGTCTTTTGAAAAATCATCACATAGGCTACAGCATGGCACACAAAACAAACCCTGTTCAGTTGATTTAGACACTGCAAAATGTCAAATGCACATAAATTATTAATGTGGAAGTCACCTTTAAAGATTCACCATCATCAAAATTTATAGCCACTCTTTTCCAAGCTACTCATAAATTCCTTTTGAAGTTTTTATAAAAGCTTCTATTTTGCTGGACTCGACTGTTTGTCTAAACAAGCAAAACGGCAACTACTTTCTCTTACTTTCACTTTCTTTTATCTGGCACGTCAGTCACACAAGACGGTGATTAAAATGGTGCTAGTCTCGCGTAGCCACAAACTGACGGCAGAATGTCTGGGAACCTTGGCCGCTTTAAATGGCCGGTGACCGCCCAGAGCCATTGAGAAACAGAGTTGCGACACTCCCATGGGCTCCCCATAGGAGCTGAGGAATGCAGATTGCGGAAGTAAAGCATGTCATGAAGCAACCAACTGTTCCAAACAACCAGTAGTTCCAGCATTTAAGTCCGTTAATTTCAGTGCTTCTTTACCACACTCACCAGAATGTGGAAAAAATTGCATAATTTTTTGATATTTTAAAGCATTAGTTGACCTCTCGTAAATCTGGCCAGTAGTTGTATTTTCTGGATTGAGTTATAGTTAATGTTTATCGTTAGACAATACAGTTAGCCTATATACAAAGCTCTGTAGCAACTGATTACATGTAATCTGGATTACGTAATCAGTTTCCAAAAATTAAGTACTTGTAATTAGAATGTTGCATTTTAAAATACTCGTAATCAGACTCAGTTACTTTTTTATTGATTACATGATTACATATTATTCATACAATAGCAAAAAATTGATTCCCTCTAATTCCTCTTTTTTATCTTTTAAGTTTTCCTTTATAAAATAGCCTACCACTTACACTCAGCAAGTCCAGTTCTGTGGACATTCACTCATAGACTATTATTAACATGTATTATTATTTATTACTGAAAGGCTTTTGTCTGTCAAACTCATTAAAATGCACAAATTCAATCAGCAATTCTGTAAAAGACAATATCTCCCTTTGCATTGAACTTTGAGCATTGTAAATTTGCAGATGTTGTTTATGCTCAAACAGTGACATTACACACTAACTAATGTTAAAAGAAGTTAAATCATAATCAGTGACCCCTTTAAGTACCCCTGAGATTTTAAAATAACTGTTTTAATAATTAAGTATCACATTTGCATGTTCACAGTTCTCTGACATTTGATTAATGGTCATATGGCTTGCAGGTAAACATAAAATATTTAATCTTTTTTATTATTTTGATTGTTATTTTAAAATGATTTATTTTAGTTTTACATTTTTATAATTTAATGACTTGTTAGCCTTTTAATAATCTGACAAACGCCCCACAGTTCCTTTACAAAAGCCAGTTTGGGAAATCTTAGTGTAATATAATATTTAATGCCCTTCATGTTGTTAATTACAATGAAAGCAATATATTTTCTCACTCTTTGTATTTTTACATCTATATCATACAAGATTATTCTGTTTAAATCAATGTGATAAACGAGTTAAGTCAAAAATAATCTAAAAGTTATTTAAAAGTAGGATGATTATATTACCTAAAATGTGTAATGTAATGGATTACATAACTGACTACAATTTTTGTCATGTAATTTAGAATCAGTAACGGATTACAGTTTGTAAGTAATCTACCCAGCTTTGCCTGTATACTGTAATTGCAGTTAACGTGAGAAACACTTTAATAGCAACCATAACCGGATGCTAGCTGTCATATTTTTAGGTTTTTAGTCTTTCTGCAATCTTTCTCTCCCTGTAGGAAGTTCAATGAGTTAATAAAGAGTTTCACTGAATGCAGTTGGTTGCCTTGTGTTTTGTAAACATTATTTTAAACTTTTAAATAAATTCAGGGTTAAATTCAGAATGTGCTTGCCTTTTGCAATATTCACTTTTGTGAATATCATAAAAGAACACGGAGGTGTAATTAACCTTTGGAATTACTCCAAGATGGTGGCACGGTCAGACGCAGCGGCTACTCCTAAAGACGGTGTTTTTATGTCAGTTAGTCTTGTCTCCTCTTCCTCAAAACCAGAGGAAAAACCTTGTATAGTCTGTCTTAGATTATGTGTATAGTCAACTGTTTATAGTACATGTATAGTTAGCATATGTATAGTAAGATTACTGCTTTCAGTTAGTTAGCTATGTATAGGTTTAAAAATTGTTTCTTACGTCTAGTGTTGTATGTTTATATTTATGTTTATTTATGTAGCACTGTGGTCCTGCGAGACACAACATTTTGTTCCACTGTATATCCACACATTTAACGGAATGACAAAAAAGCTTGACTTGAATTGAATTGACATGAACATTAAAAAAAAAAATGGCTAACTTCTACAAACTGAGTGCTTGATAATGTCTAAATATACATTCAAATGCAAAACTTAAAAAATATAAAATAAATAATTAGGCTAAGCAATTATGACAAGCAAAACACTTTTGAGAAACTAGAGTAGAGCTACTGTAAAAACATTTAGGCAATATTTATTAAACAGCCATACAGGCATCTGGTGTTTTTTTTTTTTTGGCCACCAAATGCCTCTAATTTGCCTCTGTGTACTGGAAAACTGAAAAAGGTTTCCTCTATTTTAACCTTAAATACTACACTAATTGTAATATAAATAATGTTATTTATTAATATTATACTGTAGGTGTAGATACAAGCACCTCACACATTACTGAGTAACAAACAATTCACACAGCACCGACATTCACATACATAGATGGTTATGCGGTATGTTCCCCTTTAAGAAAGAGAGTTGTTGTAAACGTGTTGTTCTGGTGTGCTGTTTTTTTGTAAGAAGAAAAAAACGTGACCGCTGAGTTCAGTTGCATCCTGCCTCTGTGTATCTTTGATAGCACAAATGCTACAATAGTACCAGAGCCCATAATATTAAATAGTAATATACAGTATCTCACAAAAGTGACTACACTCCTCACATTTCAGCAGTCATTTTAGTATATCTTCTTAAGGGACAATACTATAGAAATGAAACTTGGATATATTTTAGAATAGTCAATGTGCAGCTTGTATAGCAGTGTATATTTACTGTCCCCTGAAAATAACTCAACATAAAGCCATTATTGTCAAAACAGCTGGTAACAAAAGTGAGAACACCCTAAGCGATAACAGCACTATGTCATTTAACCATGCAAAGCCACATGTCCTATTCATCATGTCCATGTTTTCGTCTGATGGACAGGACCATAAAAAGTTGTGTATTGTGTATTAGAGCAGTTAAAATGTGGTGCTTTGAGTACAATTCTCTCATACTGACCACTGGATGTTCAACAAGGTACCTCATGGCAAAGAACTCTCTGAAGATTTGAGAATTAGAATTGTTGCTCTCCATAAAGATGGCCGAGGCTATAAGAGGTTCAGTAACAACCTGAAATTGAGTTACAGTATTATGGCCAGGATCATACAGAGGTTTTCCAAGACGGGTTCCATTCAGAATAGACCTCGCAAGGGTCGATCAACGAAGTTGAGTGCTCGTTCTGTGCGTCAGGTGCAGAACCTGGCTTCAAAAAACAGATGCATGAGTGCTGCCAGCATTGCTTTAGAGGTTGCAGAAGTAGAAGGTCAGCTTGTCAGTGCTCAGACCATACGCTGCACACTGCAACAAAACGGTTTGCATTGGCATCATCCGAGAAGGAAGCCTCTTCTGAAGCTCTGATGAGACTAAGATAAACTTGTTTGGCTCAGATGGTGTCCAGCATGTGTGGTGATGCCCTGGTGAGGAGTATCAAGAAAACTGTGTCTCTCCTACAGTCAAGCATGGTGGTGGTAGCATTACGGCCTGGGGCTGCATGAGTGCTGCTGGTACTGGGGAGCTGCGGTTCATTGAGGGAAACATGGATTCCATTATGTACTGTACATTTCTGAAGCAGAACATGATGCCTTCCCTTCAGAAACTGGGCCGAACAGCAGTTTTCCAACATGATAATGACCCCAAACACACCACCAAGATGGCAATTGCCTTGCTGAGGAAGGTGCAGGTGAAGGTGATCTGACCTGAACCCTATTGAGCATGTATGGGGCATCCTCAAGCGGAAGGTGGAGAAGAACCATGTGTCTAACATCCAGCAGCTCCATGATGTTACTACAGAAGTTTTAAAGAGGATCCCAGCAACAACAATGCACAGAATTATTAATGCAGTGCTAGATAACAATGGTTTGACACAAAATATTGACACTTTGGGTGTACTCACTTTTGTTGCCAGCTGTTTTGACAATAATGGCTGTATGTTGAGTTATTTTTAGGGGACAGTAAATATACACTGCTATACAAGCTGCACATTGACTACTCTAAAATATATCCAAGTTTAATTTTCTATAGTATTGTTCCTTAAGAAGATATACCAAAATGATTGCTGAACTGTGAGGGGTGTACTCACTTTTGTGAGATACTGTATATATATTTAGTACCATAAATCTCCTCAAAATATTAACTAAAATAGAACTGAACTAAAATATACAGTGGACCACATACATCTGTATCACCTACCCTGCACTACATAAATTATGCCATACATTATACCATTAATGTAACTTAAGTACTCACTATAGGCTTGTTTTTAGTAAACTTTCTCAGATCATGTTGCTTCAGACCAGCTGTGTCCCCAACAGTAGTTCCAGGAAAATGTTTACACCTCCTTTACTCATGCCCATATTAAAGGGGATGAGTAGTGCAGGATTCAAAGCCAGTCCCTTTAATGAAGCATGGGAATAATTATTATATTGTGTGGCATATTTACATGATGTCATTTGTGGCTCAGTAATGAGTCTGTTTCCAGATCAGATGGTCACTGCAGTCCCCCAGATCCAGTCCGTACCCAGCCCAGATGGTGGATCTGCACCTTGAGACGACCTCTACAGCCCTAAATGTCAGCAGGGACCTTGTCAACTAAATGAGCCCCAGAGACGGATCATCAGTGAGGAACTTGTCACCTAGACGGCTGTTGGCGCAAGACCACGGGAACCAGATGAGTCCTCTGCAATCTGACTTCGCTGCAACATGGAACTTTTGTATTATTGCCACACTATTGTCCAACTGTAAAGTTGCTTTGACACAACCTGTTTTGTTAAAAAGCACTGTATAAATAAACATGATTGATTGACTGATCAGAAGATGTTACTGGATACCTCAGGATACCTTGGGGTGTCTCTATAAGATAAGACCTGGGTGTGCCAGCTGTAGACGCCACAGTACCCTGTTCCCGAGTATACTTGACCCACACATTTTCTCCTGGCTGCAGATGAGTCAAGTCACATGCTTTGTGTCTTTTGTTGTTTTCATCTGTATGTAATTTCCTTAATTTCTAGCTCTTTCAAATCTGCACCTTTGGGACTAAGTTGGGATGGGATAACAGCAACAAGTGTCCTAATTTTCCATTCCATTAGGAGTTCGACAAGGCTCTACCCATTTGCCAGTGGAGCTGCTTGGAATGGCTTAAGTACAAGGTAGGAATCACTTGTCTTTTGCAGAAGATTTTATGAGCTCGCTCCACCTCCCCATTACTCTGTGGAAAATGGGGATTAAAATGGTTAAAACTTGTCTTGTGCAAATGCACGGAAACACTCAGAAGCAAACTGTGGCCATTGTCTGAACGCACCACGTCTGGTATTCCAATGACGAGCAAAGATGGACTTCGCCTGTTCAGTTGTAGCCTTGAGGTTGTTATTGTCAAATTGGAAACTATCAAAGTATATTTAAAAATAACCAACAATGACCAAGTACTGCTTGTTGTCTTTGGCCACGTACACACTGCAAGTTTCAGGAGTGACAACCGCATTTAAAAGCGGGCTTGAGTCCCGTAAGTTATCATTCCATAGGTGGACAGAACAGTTGATACCATCTATATACATACACTGGCGTGCTTCTCGTGACATCATCATTATCAACTAGTTGCTCAATTCGGTACACACTGCATAGAATTTCTGTAAATGACCAGCATAAACCAGCAAAGCACTTTTTTCACGCAAAGACTGTGTTTATAAATATGAACATTCCCGTTCCGTTTCATCTGCTCAAGCATAACATTAATGTGTCTCTTGCTAAAACTAGCTAACATTAAAGTTAGTAAATCAGTGCTTACATACAAACCTAAATAGCTAACTGTTCTCACATCATGTACAGAGTGGGTCAAAAACACATAAACTAAGGTCTAAATGCAGTGCCTCTCCATATTAAACTGGTTAAATGTAAATTAATTTAATTTTACACTGCGGTACATGAACATTGTTGATCCTGAATGTTATCATCTGCAATCGTGCTGACCATAACATGAGGCTTCTCCCGCTTGTATTGCGATCTGTAAACCCTAGCTTCTAAATTAATCTCGTTCAAACCATATTTATTTTAAAATAAGGCATGTTTAACAGTAAACTTTGCAAGGCCTTGAAATTTATTTATTTATTTCATTGGCAAAGATGATACAGCATATTTGTAATACATACAGCATAATACCTAATTAGTTGCAAGGACAAAGTATTTACATATTTTTAGTTTAATGGTGTAACATAAAATTTTAAACAACAAAAGAATCAAAGTGATTGAAAAGTGAATCAAAGTCATAGGTGTGTCCTAATGTCACAACAAAAACTGGCTTGGCAGTCAGTTCCTCATTCCAACTATAGAAACGTCAATTAGCTTTGTCTGTCTTCAAACTCATTATTGAGTGCGCTTTTTCTGCATTGCTGTCATCAGTTCTGACATGAAGTCGCCACCTGATGGTGCTGCTAGTTGAGGTGTAGTCCTCTTTGGTGGAGGTGGAGCCACTTTTCTGACAGAGTCGGTGGGTTTGTTGGCAGCTGGTGCAGGAGCTGGTGGTGGAGGTGGGGGTGGAGGTGGTGGTGGTGCTCCACCGGCAGATGCAAAGTTTTGGGGAGCAGGAGGAGGTGGTGGAAAAGAGACAATGGGGTCTGGAGGTGGTGGGGGGAGCGCATCTCCCCCGTAAGATGTAAAACTAGGTGGTGGTGGAGGCAGGAAGTCAGGGGGCATGTCGGCGTCTTCTGGAGGAGGTGGTGGAGGAGGCAGGTCGTCCATGGGTGGAGGCGGGAAGGAGGATTGTGGTAATTGAGGTGGAGGAGGAAAGTTGTTGACTTTGGTTTTGCTGGGAGGAGCAGGGGCAGGAGGAGGCAACATGGGGTCAGGTGGTGAAGGAGGCAGGTTTTCCATTGAAGGTGGAGGTGGCGGAAAAGATGTTTGGTTGCTAGGACCCTTCAATAACAAATCAAAAATAACATTCAGATGAACTCCAAATAAATCATGACATTACAAGAAGATTAAAACAGCTCTCAAGAAACCTTGTAGTGCACTTCAAATCTTAAAAATATATATTTATCTGTACTTGCAGAAAATCTCATATTAATGAAATAAAAGGTCACTTAAGAGTACTTAAAGAAAATACTTTCAGGACTGTTTCTTACACTTCAGTACACTTTGTAAAATGTCAAATTTTTCAGAATTCAGTGTTTCAAATTCAGTGTTTCATTTTAGAATACATTTTAATCGTTTTAATCCTATTTGAAGTGCTTAAAAGAAGTGCACTTATTTTATTTTATTCAAATTACAAATGTGTGTAATTATAAATATTTAATTTAAATACATGACATACAAGTTTCAGCAGAAAGTACATTAAAATATATATTTTTGTTTACCATAAATGCTTTCAGTATATTTGACAGTACACTTTAACCATAGAAAAAGAAAGTCAATAAAAATAATAATGAAATAGCATATTAGGATGTGTTTAAATCCTGCTTAAGTGGATCAAAAAAGCACTCTAAAGTTCAGCTAATTGCATTTAATTCAAATTTGAACAATCATACAATTTCATTTACAGTTTAAGTCAAAAGTTTACATACATCTTGCAGAATCTGCAAAATGTGATTTATTT
Source organism: Cirrhinus mrigala (assembly GCA_036247105.1). NCBI lineage: Eukaryota > Metazoa > Chordata > Actinopteri > Cypriniformes > Cyprinidae > Cirrhinus > Cirrhinus mrigala. The sequence continues at coordinate 29,154,032 of CM070030.1, read as the reverse complement.
TACCAAAATAAAAGGGATCATACAAAATGTTATATTTTTATTTAGTACTGACCTTAATAAGATATGACCCTGTTTAAAAGTTTACACACTCACTTGATTCCTAATACTGTGTTGGTACCTGAATGTGTTGTGTTTTTTTTTTTTTAGTTATAGTTGTTCATGAGTCCTGAACAGTTAAACTGGGTGCTGTTCTTCCGAAAAATAATTCCCACAAATTCTTTTGTTTTTCAGCATTGTTGTGTATTTGAACCCTTTCCAACAATGACTGTATGATTTTGAGATCCATCTTTTTACACCAAGGACAACAAGGGACTCTATTGCAACTATTACAGTAGGTACAGAAGGAAACACAATGTATTAAGAGGGTATCAGGGTAAATTTAACTCATTTTGTCTCCTGGGAAACATTTAAGTATCTATGTATGTAGCTTCTGAAGGGCAGTACTAAATGAAAAAAAATATGATATTTAGGCAAAATAAGCAAAATGTACACATCTTCATTCTGTTCAAAAGTTTACACCCCTGGCTCAAAACATCGTTTTTCCTTCTGGAGCATCAGTGAGCATTTAAACCTTCTGTAACTGTTGCATATGAGTCCCTCAGTTGTCCTCAATGTAAAAGATGGATCTCAGGATTATACAGTCATTGTTGGACAGGGTTCAAATACACAAAAATGCTGAGAAAACAAAGAATTTGTGGGACCTGAAGGATCTTTCTGAAGAACAGCAGGCAGTTTAACTGATCAGGACAAACAAGGGACTCACAAACAACTATCACTAAACAAAAAACACAGCTGTGGATCATTTAGGTAACAACACAGTATTAAGAATCAAGCATACGTAAACTTTTGAACAAAGTCATTTTTATAAATTAAGCTATTATTTTCTCTTGTAGACTATATGTAAACATCTTATATGTGAAATCTCATTCAGGTCAGTACTAAATAAAAATTACATGCATTTTGTATGATCCCTCTTATTTTGGTAAAATAATTAACATTTTGCAGATTCTACAAGGTGTATGTAAACTTTTGACTTCAATGCAATTAAGTTATTCATGTGCACGCTTTTTAAATGTATGCTAATGCGTACATCTTTTTCACCAGTGTATATTAGATTTTCTAGGGGAGGAAGGTTTAGTGCGCTGCCCATGCAAAAGAAAAAAAAGTTTGTTCCTCGGGTTTTGTGAGTGGTTGCGGGTGTGATGTCATAATATGTGGTTGAAAGGATGTTATAGGTGGCTGCTAGGACCATTTTAAATGATTGATAGGTGTTGTGGGTGGTTTTCATGAGTTATCTGTGGTTTCTTGGTTGTTTTGGATGTTTGCTAGGACATTTGTAGGTGGTTGCTTTTTGCACATTGTTTTGGGGTAGCTAGGGTGTTCTTGGTGGTTGCTACCCAGTTTCGATGGCCTATTTGACTTGGTGACTGCTACAGTGGTCTTGTTATTTTTAATGTGTTGCTATATGGTTTCGAGAACATTGCTGTGTAGTTGCTACAGTGGTCAAGTAAAAAAACTCATTTGATTATTTAGAAAATACCACTGCTTTCCTGAACAGGCCACATAATTTCTGGTATCATTCATGTCTGCTGTATGAGAAATGCATTGTTACATGTTGTTTTGCACAATATTTTTAAACTTTGCTCTTCATTACTAAGATAGCTGATAGACTGAGAGGTACCTTGGTCTCTACTGCAGGCTGAGAAGCGTGTCCATTTGCAGCTTTGGCTGAAAGACAAATACAAACCTTACTAAATGTCCTCAAAATCATTTAACACATAACATAGCAAGATCCATGATACATTTTATTATTATCGCTTGAGCTCCATTATCTCTACCTTTGGGTGTAGGGGAGGGTGTCGATGCATTGGAGGAGGCCTGGATAGTGCGGTTAGCCCAGGTTGCAGAGCCTGCAGCCTTCCTCACAGCCGCCTTGTAGTTGTCATATAACTGCTTACCATACTATGAAAGAATCATGACAAGAGCATTAATAAGGTAAAAGAACTCAAAGGTATAGTTCATCCAAAAATGAAAATTTTGTCATCATTTACTCACCTTGAAGTTGTTCTAAACATGAACGAGTTTCTTTCTTCTGTGGACCACAAAAGAATCTATTTTGAAAAATGTTGGTAACCAAACAGTTGCTCATAGCCATTGACTTCTATGGATTTTTTTTCATTCTATGGAAGTCAGTGGGTACCAGCAACTATTTGGTTACCAACATTATTCAGAATATATTCTTTTGTGTTCAAGAAACTCAGGTTTGGAACTACTTGAGGTTGAGTAAATAATGGCAATTCTTTACAAAATCTTTAATTACCGACATTGAAACTGCATGGTCTGAACACAAAAAAATAACCAGGAAAAAGGTTTTGAAATGTCACTACTTGTGGTAGACTGTAGATTAAAATACTGATTTAGAAAAGCTTGAGAGCCATGCTAGCATACTGTCTGAACCAAATACAGATAAGTTGGTTGTGAGTGCCACAGGGCTCGCTTTTAGGCCCTCTATAGTTCCCATTTTAAGTGCTTCTCATTTTTGAATGAACCATCCCTTTATTATCCAAGACAAAGTAGTCACAGCTACAGTTTACACTGTACATATTTGCATTGTAAACTATAATTTTTTAATGCCAATGTTTCATGTCTACTTTGTATTTATCATTATCTGATATATAAATATTTTGGAAAAAAAATTGCTTCGTGGCTTGGTTTCCGCTCACCTTTGCAATACGTATCCCAGTTACCCACAGAGTCATGGACCACTCATCATCACAGCACAGATACTTGATGTACTGTGATTCTTTTTGAATCTGAGGATGCTGAAAAACAGATCACAGTAAAAATATCAAGCTCTGTATTCACCGATATAAAAATCTGAGAAGTCCAAGATACCTCATAACATTTAATTTGGATGTATTCCCTATTATATTCCATGTAATGGAATGGTCTAGTCTCATTGTACATTTTTCCTGAAAATGCTTTGATGTTTTTGTTTTTCTCTTAGGCTGGGTAACAAATTAGTAAGGGTATTCAAACTTAGTTCATGTTTCTCCAAATACACAGTTGGCAATATTTATGTTATATGTTGCTTACAGATGTTACTGAGCTGCAGTTTCAAATCAGAGACAGCAGATGGCAGACTGAAATCACAAATTTAATTTCCAACTCCACTCTAATGCACCACATTAGTAATATTGCTGTACGGGACTGCAACAATGTTGTGCTTCATTATGTTAAATTATTTTAAAAATAGTATGACCTAGAGTCACTAGGTTTATCTTTAGATCTACTTGACTTATTGCATTTCATCATGTGTTTGCATTTTATTTCTCAATTGCTTGACTAACATAAAACACAGATTATCCTAACTTGACATGTCCTGAAACACCCTTGGAAAGTATTACAAATCAGTTTGATGATTTGTCATGCTTTCTTAGTTAGTTTAGCATGTCAGTTATCATTCATTTGCCCCAAAATAATCTGTAGCCAGTCATATACATTGCATGCCTAGTTTTAAAATAGTAGAACTATAACCCAGTTTTCACACTTTCACCACTTATACATATTCTTAGGAGAACTACAGAAATTGTAAGAGTGTAGACTGAAGGAAATCAAGTTTGAAATATTTTGAATTGTGTCCAAAGAGTTTAATTACAGACAGGCTCTGAAAACTGCTCAGGCTCAAAAAAATAAAAAAATAAAAATAATAATAATAATAAAAAAATAAAAAAATAACCAGGAAAAAAAAAAGTTTTGAAATGTCACGACTTGTGGTAGACTATAGATTAAAATGTTGATTTAGAAATGCTTGAGAGCCATGTTTGTATACTGTCTGAACCAAATACAGATAAGGTGGTTGTGAGTGCCACAGGGCTCGCTTTTAGGCCCTCTATAGTTCCCATTTTATGTGCTTCCACAAGGTACTATGTATAGGAATCAAATTGCTAGATGTTTAGCTGTCTCTAGACAAGCTTCACATAAAATGCATTCAAAGTTCTTTACCAGTTCTTTATCAGATCTTTAATTACAGACATTCAAATTGCATGGTCTGAACACACAAAAAAGTAAGTAACTAGGAAACATTTTTTTGCTACTTGTGGTAGGCTATAGATTAAAAATAGATTAAAATGTTAATTTGGAAAGGCTTGAGAACCATGCTAGCATACTGTCTGAACCAAATACAGATAAGGTGGTTGTGAGTGCCACAAGGCTCGCTTTTAGGCCCTCTATAGTTCCCATTTTAAGTGCTTCCACTAGGTCAGCGTTTCCCAACGTCAGTCCCCGCCCCCCCCCCCCCTGCATATTTTGTATGTATCTCTTATCACGTACGCCAATTGTTCTATTCGACTATGAAGTGCCCTGTGAAGTGGACATCACCTGATATTTCTCTATGATTCCAGTTCAAAACAAGAGCATATGTTCCATTCAAAGGGCATTAAAGAGTGCGAGACATGAGTTTAAATTGTATTTATTTACAGAGGTATATGATGTCACATTTCACACTTCTCTAGCAAGTTTCGTCTGTGTGTGAAGATGCTGCAGGCAGAGCACGTCCTGATTTTGCTGAGTTAGATGTGTTCCTGGGTCAACATATTTTGTTGACCCTGGAACAACATTTTAATCCAAAAATATAATCTTGACCACATCCCTACACCTAAACCTAACCTTACCCATGAGTAATCCCTAAAATTAGAGGAAATGACAGATGAATAACACTGATGTACAAGCACCAAACACTGATTGTAAGCCTAAACTTCACAAAAACTATAAACTGTTTTTTCAAATCTGATTGGTTAATCACCATGTTGTTCCAGGGTCAACAAAGATGTTGACCCAGGAACATGTCGTACTTGGTAAAATCAGGTTCTGCGCAGGCAGACGAGGACTGGAGTTGGGAAAAGCTGCACTAGGTAGTATTTGAAGGAAACATGACATTATTGTTATCTTGAAGATGCTCAGGTTTGTATTTTGAGATAGAATTCTAGAATGCATTAAAATATATCTAAAAGTAATTTAGCTTCAATAAAATTTATGAATTTAGACATTTAATTCGTGAAAAAAATGTAATATTGCTAGATGTTCAGCTCTCTGTATAGACAAGCTTCACATGAAATGTAGCTTTCGAAGTTCTTTACCAGATCTTTAATTACAGACAGGCTGTGAAAACTGCATGGTCTGAACACACACACACAAAAAAAAAACAACCAGAAAAAAAAAAAGTTTTGAAATGTCCCTATTTGTAGTAGACTATTGATTAAAATATTTATTTGGAAAGGCTTGAAAACCATGCTAGCCTGCTGTCTGAACCAAATACAGATAAGGTGGTTGTGAGTGCCACAAGACTCGCTTTTAGGCCCTCTATAGTTCCCATTTTAAGTGCTTCCACTAGGTACTATTTATAGGAAGCATGACATTACTGTTATCTTGAAGATGCTCAGGTTTGTATTTTCAGAATTCTAGAATGCATTAAAATATATTTAAAAGTAATTTAGCTTCAATAAAAATAGATGAATTAAGACATTTAATTTGTGAAAAATGTAATATTGCAATATAGCTAGATGTTCAGCTGTCTGTATAGACAAGCTTCACATAAAATGTAGCATTCAACGTTCTTTACCAGATCTAGAATGTTTTAGCATATCAGTTATTTATTTTTTATTTTTTTAAACAGTACTGTTTCTTGAATTTAGCGACCTACCTTGCTACCTAAATAATAATAATAATAATAATGAATCTAGCTAATGTCAGCTCTCATTCACATACACTAAACAGGAAAAGATGCTTCCCCAACCACTTCCTGCATTCTGGAAGTTCAAATGCAACACATTGGCTTTAATCTTTGGGGGCATTCATTTGGCTAATTATTATATACTAAAGCAGCAGGAATAGAGGAGGCACACACCTTGAAATAATTATTGTACAATTTGTGTTTAGCAGCTCAGGGTTTGGGAGTTACACCTACCAGTTGAGTAGTGGTCTTTTAGTGGACGAGTATAAAAGAAAGCCAAGCAGATTTATGGTGCGTAAATATCAGTTAAATGCCCTACTGCCAGCAGTACCTAAAAATCCCTTGTTATTATGGCACATTGACTCAAAAAGCTAAGGCTGCCCCTTAACACTGGCCAGGGACAAGGTCTGCCATTTTTGCTACAATAGTAATTAAATAGGAATTTTATTTGGGGATGTAGTTTTGGACCAGTGGAGCATTTTGAAGGGTTGCAGTAAGGTCATCTTCAAGCCTCTGACCCACTGCACCACTCCTACTTGCTATCTCGAGGGGAAATGGATGCTTTTAGAGGGATGTGATTTACAGCTTCTGGTGCTCTAAGCCTCACTTCTTTTATGTCTGCTTTCATGTCCATGACTACTGCTGATAGAACAGCATTTTGTTGTGGAAATGATGACCATTTGTGACCCTGGACCACAAAACCAGTCTTATGCTGTACGAGTATATTTGTAGCAATAACCAAAAATACATAGGATTGGTCAAATTTATTGATTTTTCTTTTATGCCAAAAATCATTATGAAATTAAGTAAAGATCATGTTAAGATATTTAGTAAATTTCCCACCATAAATATATCAAAACTTAATTTTTGATTAGTAATATGCATTGCTATGAACTTCATTTGGACAACTTTAAAGGCGATTTTCTCAGTATGTTGATTTTTTGATCTGATTCCAGATATTCAAATAGTTGTATCTCGGCCAAATATTGTCCTTTCCTATCAAACCATATTATTATTTATAATATTATTTATTCAGCTTTCAGATGATGTATTTTTTATTTTTTATTTATTTTATTTATTTTTTTGCATCACAGAATGAGAACAGTTTTTTTTTTTTTTTTTTTTCTCATTTGATTTCAAGTTAGTTGAGACTCTGGAAAAACATCAGGAAAACAAGTACCACCACCCTAGTTCTCCTGTCTGTTTTCACTGCTAATTTCAATGCCAAAACTTCTGCTTTGGTTTTAAAAATGTCCAACATCAAAATTCTGTGTATTTTATAGAAAGAGGACATTATTATTATTATTATTATTATTATTATTATTATTATTTAAAATCTTTTTTTATTAATTTTTTTTTTTTTAATTAAAATTACTGTTCCATTGAAAATTTGTATAAACAAAAATTAGATATTTATATGAAACTTTACTTATTACACTCATTATCAAAACACTTTTGCAAAACACAAGTTGCTCTAAAAACAGATACTGAAATATTTAGGCTTAGAACATGTAGTTTTGCTTCTGTTTACACATCAGGAACTAACTACTGTACAAATATATCACTCTGTGAACTGTTAAAATAGTTGAGAACTCAACTATTATGCATAGTAAACTTTTGAACTTTTGAGTTATTTTATAAATTCAACTATTATTTTCTTTTGTGGACTATATGTAAACGTCTTTAATGTGAAATATCTTATTCAGGTCAGTACTAAATAAAAAAAATAACAACACGCATTTTGTATGATCCCTCTTATTTTTGGTAAAGTAATTAACATTTTGCAGATTCTGCAAGGTGTATAAAAACTTTTGACTTCAACTGTAAGTGCAGATTATTGAAGGATAAAGTTGTGTACTCTCTTTAAGTACACTTAGATGGCCTTTTACTTCATCAATATGATATTATCTGCCAGCACAGATTTAATACATTTAATATTATATATTTATTACATTATTATTTAACAATGTAATATAATGGGTGGACTGAAACCATACCTTAAGAATGAAGCAGTGGTCTGCCGGTGCTTTGTATTTGTTTCTGTATTCTTTGCAGTAGTAGACATTCACATTGTCAAACTGCACCAAGCACACAAGATCCCGTGAAGCCTGATGAAGACAGAGAGAAACCCGTTACACACCAAAATTTTGTTGCTTGACCTTTTCACCAAGCCAGTTATTATTTAGGTCTATGGCAGCGCAATGTACATTGAGCTTAATGAGTGAGAATTTGTCTGAACTCCAAAATACACTGTAGGGCTATGCTTTACTGTCTGGATTGCCTCAGCTGACCTTTGTCTTGCCTTTGGGTGAGTAATATAATCCAGAGGCCCGCAGCAGGAAGTAGCGCTGTTTCCAGGATTTTTTGCCATCCTCCTTCAGATACAGAACGCCCTCCAGGTCAGGCACAATGACGGAGGCTCCACAGAAGTTCTCCTACACAGAACCAGACAAGAAGACTTTGATCATTCGCTTAGACTTATGTCATTAAGTTGGCTTGAGAAAGGCAATTTACTGAAATACTATTTAAACTTATTCTTCTTCTTCTGAGACTAAATCTGTTGACACTAACTAAGCGCTTTAACTCCAAACTCAGTCCAGATCTTCAGACTGACCTGACCACGTGTGCTATATCTTTTCTAACTGATCGGACTTACGGTTTTCCTAAAAATGACAATTAAAACTGGGAAAAATCCCATAGACTTACATTGACGGAATATTCAAATGAGCCAGGACTATTCAAACTCCAGCTGTCAAAACTCACAGAATCCCTTGAGACTCAATCAAGCTTCCTTTCTATGTACTATTTCTAATCCATTTAAACCCATTCAAACTCATATCTATCTATCTATCTATGCCTAGCAACCATAATGCTAGTAACTTGTTAACCATGTTAGAAACATGCTAGCAACATGTTAATCATGTTAGAAACATACTAGCAACATGTTGATCATGTTAACAACATGCTAGCAACATGTTAACAACTTTGTTAATCATGCTAAAAACATGCTAGCAACATGCTAATCATGTTATAAACATGCTAACAACTTGGTAATCACGTTAGCAACATGTTAACAACTTGCTAATCATGTTATAAACTTTCTAGCAACTTGCTAATTATGCTAGAGACATGGTAGCAACATGCTAACAACTGGCTAATCATGCTAGAAACATGCTAACAACATGCTAGCAGCATGCTAACAAATTGTTAATTATGCTGTCAACATGTTAGCAACTTACTAATTATGTTAAAACATGCTAATCATGTTAACAACATGCTAACAACTTGTTAATCATGTTAGAAACATGCAAGCAACATGTTAATCAGGTTAACAACATGTTAGAAACATGTTAACAACTTTGATAATCATGTTAGAAACATGCTAATCATGTTAGAAACATGCTAGCAACTTGCTAATCATGCTAGAGACATGCTAGCAACATGCTAACAACTGGCTAATCATGCTAGAAATATGCTAGCAACTTGCTAATCATGTTAGAAAAATGCTAGCAGCATGCTAATCATGGCAGAAACATGCTAGCAACATTCTAACAAATTGTTAATTATGCTGTTAACATATTAGCAACTTACTAATCATGTTAAAACATGCTAGCAATATGCTCATCATGTTATTAACATGCTAGCAACATGCTAACAACTTGCTAATCACGCTAGAAACATGCTAATAACATGCTAATCATGTTATAAACATGCTAGCAACATGCTAACAACTTGCTAATCACGCTAGAAACATGCTAACAACTTGCTAATAATGCTAGAAACATGCTAGCAACATGCTAACAACTTGCTAATCACGTTAGAAACATGCTAACAACTTGCTAATAATGCTAGAAACATGCTAGCAACATGCTAATCATGGTAGAAACATGCCAGCAACATTCTAGCAAATTGTTAATTATGCTGTCAACATGTTAGCAACCTGCTAATCATTTTAAAACATGCTAGTAACTTGCTAATCATTATAACAACATGCTAGTTACATGTTTATTATGTTAGTAACATGCTGACAACATGATATCTATCTGTCTATCTACCTATCTATCTATCTATCTATCTGAGACTGTATTGCCTTCAAAACATTCAAACTTTAACTTTTTAAAACTACTTTAAACTTCAAACTATTTCAGACTGAAAACCATCAAACTTAAAACTTTTTTTTTTCCCTAAAACTTTTTAAACTTTTTAAACTTTTTCAAACTTTCTGGTCCGGCTTTCTCAAGCCAACTTAAAGTTTGTCTTGACAAACTTTTTTATATAGTTCCATATAGAATTCTGTGGAACACACATTGGAAATGAGGGTGTAAAATTTCCATGTTTGGGTCAGACTTGTTTAGACCTGCATTACTTAATCAAGAGGGTTCCATTATAATGTTAAATATGACACCATTACATTTCTTTTCATAAATGGTTTCATCTCTGTTTAGATGAAGTCCTTCAATTATATCAATGTTAAAGCCAGACGCACCTCTAGGAGTTGTTCTTTGTCTTTGTCTTTCATGTCCTTTAGAGATTTCTTATCCTTTTTCCACAGATAAAAATTCTGTAAAATAAATTGAAATTCACTTAATATTGATTAGCATTCAGCAGAATTTCAGTATTTAGTCGTCAAGTAATCATGTTTGTCATGAGGCAACAGCTTTTTCTACACAAATGGACATTTCTAGATTTCTACCATCAGAGAAAACTGTCAATGTGCTGAGATTAACTGTTTTTCTAATTTCTGTTCCATTTTCTGTTCCAACTTGCAAGGGAGAAGAAAAAGAGAAGTTAGTGAATTATTTACTGTTAGGAATGTCAGTTCTTACAAGCAGAGGAAATACATAAGGCAAAAGTATGCCTTTGTATTATTATTTATTGTTCATACTTTAGTTTAAGGACCAATTCTCACTATTAACTATGACTTTTGCTTCAGTAAACTCCTAATTTGCTTAAGATGTTAAATCTAGGTATGGGGTAGGATTAAGGGATGTAGAAGAATCATGCAAAATAAGGCATATGTGGTTTAGAAGTACTAATAAACAGCCAATAAGCTATTAATAAGCATGATAATAAGCAACTACTATAGTTAATAGTGAGAACTCTGGGGCTGGTTGCATAAAAGGTTTAGACTAGTCTTAAAAGTTAGTCATTAATTTTTTTCTTCAAGACTGGTCAAAATTTTTTAAAATTCAGTTACATAAAAACTTAGATTTGTCTAAGTTGAATCCAAAATATATGACTGATTAACCCTTAGTTAACTGCTAGTTGGTCAAACTAGTTCTTAAGACACTGTCTTAACATAGAAGCTAAGTTTATGCAACTGGCCGGTCCCTAAAGGAGTGTTAGCCATTTATTAGTAATTTAATTTGTATCATCAAGAAGCACAAATAGCTGAGAAACACTTGCCTGAGGGTTTCTGAACACTTCATACTTGTATTTTTTCTCCTGAAAAAGCACTTTGTTTTCAGTGTCTCTTGTCCATGTAGAAAGAGGATCCACTAGGTTCTCATGGTCCTCAAACCCCCGTTCTGTGAAAAGTTCAAACTCAGTTAAAAAGCCATAATTTGTTTCCTTACTCAGTTCTCCTTTTTATAACTAAATATTGATAATTGGGATCAGTAAGATTTTTAATGTTTTTATAAAATGTTTTCTGCTCATCAAGGCTGCATTTATTTGATTAGAAATACAGAAAAAGTAATATTGTGAAATGTTATTGCAATTTAAAATAGTGGTTTTCTTTTTTAATAAACTTTAAAATAGAATTTATTCCTATGATGCAAAACTGAATTTTCAGCATCATTACTCAGGTCTTCAGTGCCAAATGATCCTTCAGAAATCATTCTAATATGCTGATTTATTATCAGTGTTGGAAACAATTGTGCTGCTTATTTATTTATTTATTCACTGAAACCTTTGATAATTTTTTCAGGATTATTTAATAAATAAAATGTTAAAAATAACAGCATTTATTTAAAATAGAAATCTTTTGTAACAATATACAATGTTCAAAGTTTGGGGTCAGTAATATTTTTTTTCTTTCTTTGAAAGAAATTAATACTTTTATTCAGCAAGGATGTGTTAAGTTGATAAAGTGATAGTAAAGACTTATATATTTCTGTTTTGAATAAATGCTGTTCTTTTTTTTACTTTATATTTATCAAAGAATCCTGAAAAAGCATATCACAGGTTGGTTCAAAAAAATATTAAGCAGCACAACTGTTTCCATCATTGATAATAAATTAGCATATTAGAAAGATTCCTGAAGGATCATGTGACACTGAAGAGTGGAATAATGATACTGAAAATTAAGCTTTACATCACAGAAATAAATTATATTTTAAAGTATATTAAAATAGAAAACGATACCGTTTATCCTCTCACCCAACCCTAATCCTAAACCTACCCCTTACAGAAAACCTGTTTGCATCGTTACATTTTCAGATAAATATTATTTACTATTTTTAATAATTTTTTTACATTGTCAAAAATTTCAGGTTTTACTATCCCACATTCTTCTTATACTTACGTTTTGTGGCTGATTTGAAATATATTTTTTAAATGTTAGCATAGACAACACATTTTGAAATTTCAGGATTTCCTCATTCAGATAGACAGGACTTGGTCTTGGCTGCCTGAAATAACTGGCCGGATATGTTGTAAAGTGAACAGACTAATAAGCATGCAAGTAAACAGCAAACTCAAATATAGGGCAGAGCTTCCTCTAAACGTAACGGGTGTAAGCTGGTTTTAAACTGTTAACTGAACATAAGTTCAGCTTGCTTATTGGACAGAAGCTTAAACATCTTCTGAAAGTATTAACAGAAAAAAAAAAAAAATTATATACAGTGCACAGCATAATGAGTACACCCCCTCTTAATATATATAAAAGATGTATTTTCTTAATGATCACTAATATAATTCATGGAAAGATGGCAAAATTTAAATGTATTAAACATATACTTAATAAAAACAACAAAATATATGCCAATATTTCCTGTAATATAAGTAAATTAGCCAATTTGTTTAAATAATGGATTGCAGAAATGAGTACACCCTATATGTAATTCAGCAAATGTATAATTTTCTAGTACTTAATATGTCCTCCAGAACATTAAGTATACTGCTCTGACCCTTCTTGGCACTGAGTGTACAAGTTCATGGCAAATTTTCACATCTGTCCTGTTTAACTCCTGGAGGACGAAATCCTTAAATGCCCTGGTCTTTAATGGGGAGTTTTGTTTAGCTCGTCTCTACAGAATCCCCCACAGCTGCTCAAGAGTGTTAATATTGAGTGAAATACATGTCCACTGAAGGATTTTCACCTTGGGAGAATAAATATCCTCATTGTCATGCTGAAAAAATGCCCAATAATGCAGGGAATGAGGGGAGGGTAGAATCTGCAGTTTCAGTTTTTTGTATTACATCAGACAGTAGTGTGTGAATTCATGACAGCACTGATAAAGCACAGCTCCCTCACACCTTCAGCACTTATACATCCCTGTAGAAGAGCTTTACTACCACTGAACGTCACTGTAGGTACCAGGCACTTCTCCCTGTACTCCTCCTGAAGCAACACCAGAACATTTTGGATGCTTTTGGATCCAAAATGATTGACTTGGTCTCTTGACACCAGAGTATGGATTCCCAGAAGTCTATATTTTGTAAATATGGGCCTTAGAAGAGGTTAAATGAGTTTACTGCGCTTTGGCTACAGTAGGTAATTCTAGTGGTGACAATAACCATGCATGTCACTTCTGCAGGCTGCTTCGTACTCTGTGAGATAAAGTGTCACTCTTTTCATAGCTTTTGCCGGCTCTGATACTCTTGCATGGTATTTCTTCGCCTCATTTTGTAGCATTAATTAAATGAAAACTTAAAGTGAAGACCTGATTATTTCAGGAGCCTTGTCACAAGTCCATTTTTTTCGAATGTCAGTGCTACTTCTGCTATATTTTCACACTTAAAACAATAATTTGGTATTCCTCTTGTACCACTGTCCTCTTTTATGCTTAAGAAATAAGTCACCTGGCAGTTCTCTCCCAAGTGGTTTCATTGTTGACAGCATTAAGTCTCTGTATGATTCAGTAGGCTATAAAACGCCTTTAACTGTCAGCAAATTACTTGTCTTTAAAAGTTTTGGTTCAGTATACTTACCTGTTGATCAAAAATAGCTTTAAACCTACACTTTTGTTTTCTTTTTTTAGTTTTATTTAGTAACTTTCAGGAGGGTGTACTCATTTTTGCAACACAACATTTTATCACTTTGATCGGAAAATCTTAATTTGCTAAATAATTTTGACATTCTTTTTTGGTAATTGATCAAGCAGGCTTGTTGGAACATTATATCTCCATAGAATCCTAATATGTCTTTCAAGTGAAGAGTAATTGCTCAATTTGTTAAGTTTTAAAGGGGGTGTACTCATTTATGCTGTGCACTGTATATATATATATATATATATATATATATATATATATATAGTGTGACGGGTGTCCGTTCCATTCACCGCTGCCCTGGCCGGAATCACGCACACCTGGCGCACCTCATCAGCGCCCAACTCGGCTCAGCTGCTGCCAATCGCCGGAGCCGCATAAGAGAGAGAAGAGAGGACGCCTCAGACGAGCTTCAACTCCCAACGCAGCAAGACGCCTAATCTCTCTTTCTCTCGCTCACCGCAGATAGCAGCTGAGCCCTGGACACGCCGTTCCAGACCGTTTCGCACCTTATTTCTGCACCTGAGGAGAGCACTTACGGGGACGAGCACCTGGAAACCACCACCACTGGTCACCCTTCACCGCCACTTCATTTCTTGTTTTTCCATTTAAACAACATTAAATCCACCCTCCGGGGGTCTTTCACGTCAAAACCTTGTTGTGTGATTCTTCACCTCGTTACTATATATATATATATATATATATATATATATATATATATATATATATATATATATATCACAGTTTTAAATAATTATGAAAAATAACTTAAGAAATGATGGTAACACTTTAGATTAAGGAACACTGTCAAGTAGTTACTTATTAGTGTGTATATTACTAGAATATTGGCTGTTTATTAGTACTTATAAAGCACATATTAATATCTGCATACACATATTCTAGATCCCCTAACCCTACTCGATACCTAAAAATAACTATTACAAACAACTACTTTACTTACTCTCAGTTAGCTCAAGTAGCAAATTAGGAGTTTATTGAGGGAAAACTGTTGTGAAAATGTGTTCCCTATTCCAAAGTGTTACCAAAATGATTACCATAAACTCATTAACCAAATGCTGGATTTTTACTGTGTGCCCCTTCCATTGCATTGGTTCCAACCCAGACATTGTGGTCTTATATGTACTGCACTGTCTGCAACCTCTCCGATTCTCAGTTAAAGACCACATAATACTGATTAAAAACTGGAATGAAGAAATATGGGTGGTCTGATGTTTGGTGTGGTTACTGGCATAAAACCCATGGTGTGAGTCTGCTTCACAGGCAATACATGGAAGCTATTTTCCCTGAGCATATGTGTGATTTCCTGTGTCCCTCAACTCGATGAGAGCAAACTAACAGACAGGAGTGAAGAACTGTATATGTATGCAAGTATACAATGTCGGTGTGTCAGAGCTGTTTAAATATTCCCTCATCAGTCTTTTCCCCTCATGATTATAACTCATTCACAGTAGGAAACATCATCATGCGAGGATGATGCTTCTCTAAAATTAGCCTGGGTGTAACAAAGATCTTTAACACAGTTAAACTTTGACACCGTTTCTAATCTTGGTGAGTTACCTTGAGGTCTTTTGCCTACATTGGATTGACAGTAAATTTTCAGTGAGAGAAGCCAATAGAAGGCAACATGAGGGACAAATACTTCTGACAACAAAGAGGTCCGTGCCATCTGCTAAACTATAACATTTGGTTTCCACCATTCCATGTGTTCTTTTTCCCACTCTTTCATGAACACCAGATTCAAGGACTTTTTAAAGCAACATTTATTTTAGATCAAGTACCTATCAAATTCACACGCCAGCATATGTAGCGTCATGAAAGACCTCTTACAGTACTTAATATTTCACTTACACTTAACATTTACATTAAAAATTTCAAAGCAACAAGGTTTTGAATGCGTAGGTTTCATAAACTTAGACCATTTTCAGCAGTCGTGTTCAAAGGAATTTTGAATTTCTCAAATATTGATAAATTGCATATTCTTGCATCAGACAGTTTTTTGCTGTAATTCTTGTAAAAGATTTTAATTTTAAAAAATTTCTCAATTTTTACATTGATAAAAATGGTTAAACAGCTCTACACTTACTTTTCTTTTCTAAAAAAAATTAGGAGCACAGTCAAAAATTTC
The DNA here is from genome assembly GCA_036247105.1 of Cirrhinus mrigala. Classification (NCBI taxonomy): domain Eukaryota; kingdom Metazoa; phylum Chordata; class Actinopteri; order Cypriniformes; family Cyprinidae; genus Cirrhinus; species Cirrhinus mrigala. The sequence continues at coordinate 29,137,944 of CM070030.1, read as the reverse complement.
ATGAGCACCTTCTAATCAATAATCAAATTCAAATATTAGCCTTCCCATTACAAGATGATATTTGACTCTTTAAAGTGATTTACAGGAAATTTTGTTTGTACATTTGTAATGGCATTTTTCTAACTTTATTAAAAGTACTGTATGTTATCTTTTGTCAAATTGAAAAAAGATATATTTATAAGCTTTGTTAAAAATTCTAATTAAAACAACAGAATAAAAACAAGTACAATAAGAATAAGTTACCAATCAACAATCAAATGAAAGCAGTGTATATATATATATATATATATATATGTGTGTATATATATATATATATGTATGTGTGTATATATATATATATATATATATATGTATGTATGTGTATATATATATATATATATATATAAATGTACTACAGAGGTGGCACAGAAGAACACAAAAGTGGCTTGTAGGTGTATTTTCAGTCGCGTAAGTGCAATGAAATTCATAACTTCATGTTGAGGTTAATGTATGATAAAATTTTGAATATAGAAATATTAAATGATTTAAATAACAAAAGATACTTTAAAATGAAAGTAAAACTGCCAGTAGGTGGCAGCAAGTCACTGATTTTATCACATTGAATTGATTTATTTAAACGGCTGATTCATTCAGGAATGAAGCAAATGACTATCTTTATGAATGGGTAATTGAAGATTACGTTTAAAACAGATTCGTTTAAAAACGCCGATTCATGCATAAACAAAACGTTGCTGTGTTTGAATGGAGATGTGCAGCACCTCAGCTGTTACTTTGTTTGAAACAATTTTTGTTGACGGAATAGAGCAAAATCAGGCAATAGTGTTCAGACAATGCAAGTCACTTAATATTAACTTCTCTCTCCTTTGTTCATCACGATCTTCCATTATAATCAATGCAGTTCATCCACAGACGACTGGTTATAGGTTATAGGTTCATGCACGGCTGTGCAATGTACGCATCAGCTTGCATGCTAAGATTTTTTTCTCCACCCCAATCATTAACACTGTTTCATTTAGTCTTTGACTGCGCATATAGGAACATTTTTGAAATAGCACCAATCTACTAAACATTTTTTTTTTTTTCAAATTTATTTTAAGCACTTTCAAGGACCTATATTTGTTTTCAAGTACTTTCCAGGCCTTGAATCCATGTGTCTGATATTCAAGTACTTTCAAGTACTGTCAAGAAGCTTGGGAACCCTGTCTATTAAATGTACACTTTGTAGTGTATGTCAAATGTTAAAAGCATATGTAAAAAAAACAAAAAAAAAAACTGTACTTGCAGATAATAGAGAGTAAACTTTAATGACTATGTTCCTTAACTTTTATAACTTTGAAAGTGTGATAAGAAACAGTCATGAACTTTTAAGTACACTTAAGTGCCATTTTTATTTTGTTAATATATTATCTGGAAGTACCGTTTTTGTTTTTAAGCATATTTTTAGGTTTGAAGTGCACCACAGGTGCACATTCACTACAATTAAGTGCACTTCCTTTTCTCTGGGGATGAGAAGAAATGGAATAACAAAAGATAAATCCAGTCTATTCATCTAAAATTTGGCAGCCAGAAAGCAAACATATGGTAATGACTGTAGATGAAGCCTCACAGCAGATGGAGAAAGAGAAACTGGGGATTTCGATCATAAGGACTGTATTTCCTCACGATAGCGAAGTTGAGTGACGGCGTCTGGGGCAGTAAATTAAACCCACCTGTCGCTTGGTGTATGAGAATGGATGTGTACAGCGGTACGTCAGCGGCATACTGTGAGTCCACTGGAGCTTGACTGTCAGCACGCCAGTGAAAACACACTTCATCATCTTTGCAAAATCCAGCCCTATAAAGCTGATGACAACTGAATGGACATGCAGGTGTGTGTGTACATGGATGGTACTCACCAGTCTGTAAGTCAGGGTTGGTCTCACAGACACACCAGTCCACATTGCAGTCACAGTGGGTCTTCTCAAACAGGTTGTCTATCACATCTCTGACTGTTTGTCTCTCATCCACCATCAGGGTCTTTGAGCTGCCGTCCATAATCTCCACTTTCACAACCAGCTATCACAACAGACCATAAATAACAAAGTTAAACTCAATTAACATTTTTAATGGTGAATTGCATCTGCTTTTCATGGAATTATGGCATAGTTTATTGACATCTGTGCAACAAAATCTTTGCATGCCCAAAATCACTGTAAAACAAAAACTATTTTGATGCTTTATGTGTTGGTCAGATGGTTTCATTCAGTTTAAAGTGAGAAAAAAATAGTAAGAATATTCAGCAAAGTGGGCCAAAGTGGAACTTCTGGTCAAAACAATTTAAGGAGCCTGGTGGGAACACCAGCATAAGCCCATACTGGTGACAAGCCATGCTGGTCTTTTCAACAGCGTCTATGCACGGATGTTTGGAAGACAGAGGTATAAATGGTCTTATAGATGGATACATTTTCTGTGAAACAGATGGGAAAGTTAAATGACAATACATTCAAGGGCTCTGCAGTGGCATGTGAACTGCATAGCGACATCTTTGAATATCAACAACCATGTTAAAAGTAGCTAATCTAGTCTTATTTTGATTGTACTCAGTGTTTGTAAAGACAAAATTTTTTAGCTGTAGTTATGTAAAGGTTTAAATCTGTTCTTGCTGTAATCACTGTTACAACACACAGGGCTCGAAATTAACTTTTTTACTTGGTAGCACTGGTGCTCCCAACTTCAAAAAGTTAGGAGCACCAACAAAAATTTAGGAGCACCAAATAAATATTAAGGAGCACCACAACTGCCAGTTGAGCAGAACAGCCAGCACTCGGCCCGGCATTTCTTTTTAGTAATGCACCGATCTTGATTCTTCATGGCCGATTCTGATTGCCGATGTTTTTACAAGCAAAAAGGCTGATTCTAAAAGCCTTTTTTTAATATTTATTTTACGCCTTAAGCAAGGGACAAGAATGAATGAAAATATGAGTACATGAATAAGATGTTTATTTTCTCTATTACATGTACAGGGGTTGGACAATGAAACTGAAACACCTGGTTTTAGATCACAATTAGTATGATATTGGGCCTCCTTTTGCAGCTAATACAACATCATTTCATCGTGGGAGTGACAAATACAAGTCCTGCAAAGCAGCCAGAGGGATTTTGAGCCATTTTCCTCTTGCAGAACAGTGGCCAGGTCACTATGTGATGCTGATGTGGGAAAACGTTTCCTGACTCGCTCCTCCAAAACACCCCAAAGTGGCTCAATAATATTCAGATCTGGTGACTATGCAGGCCATGGGAGATGTTCAACTTAATTTTCATGTTCATTAAACCAGTCTGTCAGTCTTGCTGTGTGTATTGGTGCATTATTATCCTGATACAGAGCACTACCTTCAAGGTACAATGTTTGAACCATTGGGTGCACATAATGAAACTTTACACTCTGCTCTAACTGGTGTAATGTACAATAAGTGAAGATTGGGCACCAGACAGCGCAAATATAGCCATGAAACCTCCAATACTATATTGGTGAGTGTTTCAGTTTCATTATCCAACCCCTGTAGAGCCATTTAAATTAGAGGCAACCACTGCATTTTTAAACAATCTACACTATAAATAACAAAAAATAAGTCGTATTAAGTGGTTTCTTAGTCGTATTAAGTGCAAACAATAAATGCAGCCATAATCAAAGTAGGCTAGTCTCTCAATATTCAAAGTGCAAATAGAGACCAAATCAAGCATGATACAGAGCTATAGACAACTACACAACTTATTATAGCCTACAGCCTAGATATGTTATGTAGCCTAATTTGCGCACATTGGGGAGCCGCTCTCTAAACGTGTGGTTTTAAAATTGCTTTTGAAGGCGCGCGCGCGTTTTACTTTCGGTTTTGTTTTAACGATAGCGCGAAACTCTCGGCGGTGCTGAGCGTGCATTCTACAATACAAGACATTCATTTAACAAAACAATTTGAAAGTGGAGGGACACAATCGGGATTTTCAAAGTGTGTCCCTAGTGGAAATTACGCCCCTGCGTGAGTGGAACTCTGAAGCTGAGTTATCATTTGATGTGAATGTATGCCGCGTATACTGAGACGAAGGCGCCAGAATTGCGTCCGACAGAATGTGCGAGGTAGCACGAAATATAGTATATTTCTTCAAAAGCAGAATGTGGAGACATTTTAATTGTCCACAATCAAAAAGCGTCATATCACACACCCCTAATTGCAATGTAGTTTGTGCAAATCCGGAACAGAGGTTAGTTGAGAGAGCGAGAAAAAAAAAAACGGCCGGTTCGAGTTTCAGCGGAGCGCAGCGTCAGTGACAAGGAGTGCTTGACGGCTAATATCTAAAATCTGCATTAAAGTTAAGAATGTAAAGATCAAGCTTAATTAGTTATGTAATGTTAGAGAGAACTGCGAACCTGACACTCTATTAGCTCACAGCAGTCTGGGCAGTAGATAGGCTAGCGAAAGTTTAGTAAAAAAATGAAAACAAGTCGCACCACAACAATTTCTCGCACTCGCACAAATGCTTCCAAATATATTTTGAGGTCGCGCAGATTAAATTTTGGGAGCATATGCGACCAAAACGGTCGCAATTTCGAGCCCTGAGCATATACTGTAAGCTGTGGGTTAATCACTTTAAGTAACCAACTTTACATCACTTAGTGGTGACATTAAAGGGATATATTCAGTGTGGGTCATGTAACATATAACCCGACTAATTAGAAATTAGAATGTTAATCCCTCCTGCAGTCTGAGCCAAGACACACTTATTATTGCAAACAACTATTGCTCAAGGCTTGCTCTTTTATAGCTCAAGAGACTAAAAATATATACATAAAAATACACATAGACTATGCAATAGTTGATGTTATGGATCTATACATTTATTTTGGACACAATAATTTGGACAGTTGTGTAGTCAAAACCAGTTAATTTGCATCCAGGGTAAAGTCACTGAATAAGGAGCGAGTCCAAGTCAAGACCGAGACTTGAAGAAGGTTGAGACAGAGTCAAGACCAAGACTTTAAAGTGTTGAATCCAAGTCAAGACAGTCAAGACGAAGAGGTAATTCAAAACCAATTCAAATCAGAGACCTAAAGGAGGTTGGGTCTAAGTCAAAATAGAGACCTTAACAGTGTTGAGTCCAAGACAAGACAGAGGCCTGAAGATAGTTCAGTCTAAATCAAGACAGAGACCTGAAAAGTTTTGAGTCTGAGAGAAGACAGAGACCTGAAGAGGATTGAGTTCGAGTCATGGTAGAAACCTGAAAAAGGTTGAGTCAGAGTCATACCAAGACTTAAAAAGTGTTGAATCCAAGTCAAGACAGAGACCTGAAAAGAACTGCGTACTAATCAAGACCAAGAGGTGAAGATCAATTCAAGACAGAGACCTTAAGGAGGTTTGGTCCAAGGAAAAACAGAGACCTGAAAATTGATCAGTCTAAGTCAAGACAGAGACCTGAAAAGTGTTGAGTCCAAATAAAGACTGAGACCTGAAGATCGTACAGTCTGGGCCATGACAGAGACCTGAAAGTTTTGAGTCTAAGTGAAGACAGAAACATGAATATGGTTGAATCTGAGTAAAGAGAGAAACCTGAAGAGGGTTGAGTCAGTGTCAAGATAGAGACCTGAAGATGGTACAGTCTGAGCCATGACAGAGACCTAAAAACCTTTGGTTCCCAGTAAAGACAGAGGTATGAGGATGGTTAAATCTGAGAAAAGAGAGAGACCTGAAAAGGGTTGAGTGTGAGTCAAGACCAAGGCTTGAAAAGTGCTGAGTCCAAATCAAGACAGATACGTAAAAGATGTTGGGTCCAAGTTAAGACAGAGACCTGAAAATTGTCGAGTCTCAATCAAGACTGAGACCTGAAGATAATACAGTCTGAGCCATGACAGAGACCTGAAAGGTTTTGAGTCTGAGGGAAGACAGAGACATGAACATGGTTGCATCTGAGTAAAGAGACAAACCTGAAGAGAGTTGATTCACTTTCAAGACAGAGACCTGAAAAAGGTTGAGTCTAAGTCAAGACCAAGACTTGAAAAGTGTTGAGTCCAAGTCAAGACAGAGGCCTGAAAGAATTAAATCCTAGACAAGACCAAGACCCGAAGAACAATTCAAGACAGTGACCTAAAGGAGGCTGAGCCTAAGTCAAAATAGAGAACTGAAAAGGGTTGAGTCCAAGTAAAGACAGGGAAGACCTGAAGATGGTACAATTTGAAGATGGTAAGACCAAGGCCTGAAGACCAATCCAGGACTGAGACCTAAAGGTGGTTGGGTCCAAGTCAAAATAGAAACCTGAAATGTGTTAAGTCCAAGTCAAGACAGAGATCTGAAAAGTTTTCAGTCTAAAGGCCCTGATGTACTTCAAACAAAGTTCATTTTCATTCTTCGTTTGGGGGCAAAAAGAATTTTGAAAAGGCTGAGCGACGGTATACTGTTTTTGAATATTCCGATACCCCACGCTGCTGGAGGCGGGATGTAAATTAATGTAAATATGTGTTGCGTCGCTTGCGCATATGCCCCAAACACAACAACGATGCAATGATGAAATACCTACACTGCCCTCCAAAAGTTTGGAAATGCCCTAGAAAAGTGGGGTTTTGGACAATATTGGCATGAATCCTTTTTAATTTGTGATAATTTTGCACTGATAAGGGACAACACAAACTACGAAAACATATTTTATTACATAAACAGTTTATACATAGAAAAAAACTTCATCATAATTCCACCATTAGCAGCTATTACAGCTCTGCATAATCTGGGGATCCGAGCTGTCAGTTTATTCAAACATTGACTTGATATATTACTCCAAGCCTCCTGAAGGACTGCCCAAAGATGATTCACACTGGTTGGACTCTTCTTACGGACATCACAGTCCAGTTCCTCCCACAGTAACTTAATTGGGTTGAGGTCGGGGGATTGGAGAGGCCATTCCATGACAGACATGATGCCAGCTGACTGTTTCCTCTCCAAATAGGATTTGCACAGCTTGGAAGTGTGCTTGGGATCATTGTCTTGTTGGAAGGTGAAGCCGTGACCAATAAGGCGCTGACCAGAAGGAACAGCATGTCGTTGCAAAATGCTGTGGTATCCATGCTGGTTCAATATTCTTTGGACATGATACAGGTTACCAACTTTTCCTGCTCCAAAACAGCCCCAGACCATCACACTGCCACCTCCATGCTTCACAGTAGGTGTGATACAGGCATCTAAAATCTTTTCACCGACTCTGCGTCTCACGTAAAATTGTCTCTTTGAGCCAAAAACTTCAAATTTGGATTTATCCGTCCAGAGCACCTTCATCCAATCATCTGCTGTCCAGTTTCTGTGATTCTTTGCTAAGATCAAACAAGAAGAAAAAGAGACTGCAGTGGGCAGTGGTTTCTTAGCTAATATTCGGCCAAGTAGACCTGTTTGTTGGAGTCTCCGACGGACAGTGGTACATGACACTGGTACATCATGTGCACTGTTAAGATCAGCTCTCAGCTCTGGACAAGTTTGGCGTCTGTTGCGAAGGCTGGACACTCACATATTTGTCCTCACTAGAAGAGGTACTTCTTGGTCTTCCACTCCTCTTTCTGTCTTTATTGGCTTTCTCTCTTTCTGCCTTTCGTTCCAACAAATAGTGGACACCTTTCAGTGAAATTTTCAACTTTTTGGCTATATCTCGCATTGAATAGCCTTCAGTCCTTAGAACTATTACAGACTGACGTGTTTCCAGAGAAAGCTGCTTGCACCTGGCCATGTTGTCAAGAAACACATGGAAACTCTCTATAAAATGGGCCAAACAAGTCATTTGATTGGCAAGAGCTATTTGTAAACTATCTGACCTAAATTGTGTTCTAATTGTTTCATTGTATTCTAAACTTAACTGGCAATCAATTGTTGAGGTTATTAAGGTGTGCTGACCCAAAGATCTTTTAAAAACCTGAGCCAAGTTTAAACCAGTAACCAGGCATCACAGCTGGCAAAGGGGCATGTCTGAAGGTATCATATCGGAATTCCCATAATTACGAGATTCCAACTTGTAAAAAGCGTTCACGTCCTCGTAGAACTCGTAATTAAAACTTGTGAACCGGGAGTCTTCTGAGAGCTACAACTTGTACCACATGACCGCTGTACCACCTGACCAACATAGGCTCTGTTTAGGCGTTGATAGTGTTGCCATAGAAAAGCATAATTCCGAGTCTGAGGACGTGAACAGCTCCGAGTAGAACGTCACATGTTGTCAACTCGAAATTACGGTAATTACGATATGGTGTAAATGCATCATGTGTTTGATATGTACATATTGTCATTATTAATGCTGGTCTTCAATGATAATGTCAAGTTACTTTAATGTATTTGCACCAAAAAATGATAAGGATTTATGCTGATATCGTCCAAAACCACACTTTGCCAGGGGTGTTTCCAGACTTTTGGAGGGCAGTGTAGGTGTGAGATAGGTACCAATGGTCAGAATATTATAGACAAAAGAATAATGATTAGGAGCAGTTCAGAGTCACGCCACAGACCAATGGTAGCTCAAAGGTTTTTAGGAGCCAAAACGAACTCCCGCAGAAAGTTCGCTTTGGTAAGCTGTTTCGAACTGCTGAAACAAACTCAGCAAACTTGAAATTACATCATGTCAGTTCATTCTTTGATTTCGTTTGAAGTATATTGGGGCCTTAAGTGAAGACAGAGACCTATAGATGGTTGAGTCCAAGTCAACCGAGAGGCCTAAAATGACCTGAGTCCTAGCATCTAATGACAATGCGCCAACTAAAGAACGCAGACGCAGCCAGCTAACTTCCATAATGACCAGCGCTATCTACCAAAAGCAGTGCTATATCAAGCACAAAATGGATTAAGACATGCTTTTTGGGGCATTAAATAATAGTACAAATACCAGTAAATTGACTACCGAAAAAGTAAACAAGAAATGATTTAAGTATTCTCCTCCCATAAATTTTGCGTCTGAAAGGGAAACTCCAACGAATGCATATGCATATGCACTTAGGTCAGAAGCAAAAATATCTGTATGCCTTGTCTTTGCCAGTTTTACACTGTGTGTCTTTAATAAATCCTGACAGATGTTTTAATCCATTAGTGCAAGTCTCCAGTTTCTCTATTTATTCTTACTGATTTCTAAGGAAAAAATTAATGAAACAGCTATTGTTTGTGGTTTCTCTTAAGGAATGTCCTTGCATACGGCCTCCTTGGGCTTCCATTAGAAGGAATATGTCTGAGTGTGTAGCAGGATGCAGGCATGCTTCAGAATGCCCTGATCTGACTTATGTTATTACTCTTTTAGAAATGGTGGTGGATGTCCTCTCTTCCAGATCACTTAATGCAGTCAGCATTTTCTACCTCATAGCATTAAATGATGCCATGAAAAACATGACTCAAATGACTCAATTTCTTGATAAATGGATTTAGGAATGTCTCTAGCTGTTTTAGAATAGCCAGAGCCAACATGAATCATCATGAGCAGTGTCTGACTGCAATGAATAATATTCTTGACATCATTCAAGATGGAAAAATGATTAAAACAACTGTATCGCTCACCTTTTTCACTTTGGCCTCCTTTAGCTTCTCCAAAGCAAGCTTGATTTTATCTGCTTTGATCTGTTCCTCTAGTTCTTCCTGAGGGGATACAAAATTATCATTACCTAACAGACATAAGAATATATACCAGTCACTTTTGGAGTTATCTGAACTTAATTGTGGTTTCATGGGGTCAGTGTGACGTTACAGGGCTCTACATAAGGGAAATGCAAGGTATACTTTGACTCTCCGCAGATTAAATCTAAAAATAACAAAAGGAAGACGGTATTGTGTTGTCTGGTTTTGCAGTCTGAGGTTATAGAGTCTTAACTGAAATAAAACCTCATGTGGCTGATTTTGAACGCTCCACATAGGCAGCAGCTCTGCAGTGTACAAAGTGTGTTGACTCCAATAGAGTTAACATTCTGGGATCCAAAGAAAGGTGTATGCATTGCTAGCAATCAGAGAAGGCAATATAATTATGCTGCCTAACTTGTTGAGCATCTTTTACATTGGAAGCACATCTGTAATACTTTAAAGTGCTTGCTAGGTAGGCATCTCACTAAAGGTTTTGAAACAGAGCTGATCTACATAATAAAACCATCTGGATATCTCCTGTTGTACAATCTGCCAAGCACTGGGCTAGACATAAAATAACATTCAATGAATATCTGGCTGAACTAACACTCCAATCATGAGGATAATTACATTTTATGCTTAGGCTTTTTTACAGGCTGAGTAGAAATGGATATTGTAGGCATTCATAAGGTTCATACTTCATAAAATTATTGCAGTTTTTACAATGTTGGCTGCATTTTAATTCCATTATTTCTGCTCACATCTGTTGTTTGGCCTGGTTGTGTTCAAATAAACCCTGTAACCTTCAGCTGAGTACGTGTTAACCACATGAGGCCTGTGGGTGTGATGACCATTCTGAATGATACTTACTTTTGATGGTTTGGAGGTGGGTGGTGGAAGCGGAGCTACAGTGGAGTTGGAGGAAGTTGCAGGTCTAGAGGTGTCAGTTGACGCTGGGAGACTAAAAGTACTCTGAGGCTGTGAGGGTATTGGGGCAACTGGAGCTGACCCCTTAAACGTATCTCGTTCGGTGGCAAACTTTTCCTCCGTGGCACTGATATCTGCCACCAGATCAGCCATCAAGGCGTCCAAGTCATTGTCTTCCAGATCATGCAGAGATGCTGTAGAAGAACACATGTTGTTGAAAAGACAATCTATGGAGCCAAAACATGATGTGGGGGGGGGGGGGGCATAATCTCATCATAAGTATTTTAGGTGTGGGACATGGTGATTGCTAAATACCCTATAAATACCCTAAAAAAGAGTATAACTTTAGAACTGAATGAGGCCAATATGTAAGCATGCTATTCAACCTTTGATTGCAGACATATTGTAGAGAAACATTCTTCACTTCAAAAAGCCCTGTCTGTGCATCTTTGGGCTGCCCTCGGACATAATTTGAAGCAATTTTATGGTTAATTAATCACTAATTTCCTTCTAATAGCAACACTTGATGAATAGAGCCATTTAGGTGAAATACTTGGTAAGGAAGCAGACACTAGTAAAAAATATTTGGCTGAAATATGGTTTTTACCATTCAGATCTGTAAAACCAATGGAGAAGTTCATTTCCAGAGGGTCAGGAATGGAGGGAGGTTTAGGCAAAGGCGCAGAATCTGCTTCTGCTTCCAAACTCTGTGCAAAGACAAATGAGGAACAAGTCATATGAAAGACAAATATGGAAGTGATTTATAACAGCATTAACAGCAAAGGAACTATAATTTTGATTAACATACGGATGTGACATGTATTTTAGTCTTAATATGTGTGCTTACTGCTTTTGTTCCAAATTTTGTGCTTATACTTTTACAGCTGACTCATAACACTACTAGTTCATAAACTTTTTTTTTTTTACTTTAAAGCACATAAAGGCATACATTGCACTGATTAGCCATGTTTTTCCTCTTGACAATATAAGGCACATCCACAGGAAACATACCTGCGATAGGAGATCCATCTCCTGCAGCATGTCGCTGAACATGGCATCAATGTCATCCATCTACAACAAGAATTGTTGACAGATGAGAATTTAACATATTTAGAACAAGTCATGCAATAGGATTGTGAAAAGCACTGGAAAAAATGAGTGCAGCACAGAAATGAACATAGAACTTCAGGTATGAACATTTCAACAAATGTATTATGATTATATAAATGTAAAAACAAACAAATTTTTACTCTAATTACATGTATTATTTATTATTATTACACGGCTACAAAGAATACTTAATTCTGATTGGTCAGTCAACACATTCCAAGGTACGTTATTCCCCAATAACAACCGGTAAAAACTAATAACACAGGCTCATCCGGGTAACAGCAGTCTGCACTTTTCGCTTGCTAAGAACATTTTTTTCTTGGTGGAAGCTTTGTGTTTGTTTGGCTATTAAAATATTAAAACTCAAATCAATAAATCTGTGTAGTTATTTAATTATGTCATCCTTGTATCGCAAGCCCGCTCTCTCTTGTTTCATAGCTGCTGCCATTTTGCAATGATTGTAATGGATTGTAAGATAACAGCAAGATTTTAAAAAAGTTCTATCTTAAATCAATGTATTTTATCGCCATAATCATTTATGTGGTGAAATGCTATCTAGTTTGAACTTGTCCGCTTGCTAGTAACTGCTTTCTTCATGGAAGCTTTGCGTTCAAATAGTTCAACTCAAATCAATATTTTGTGTCTAATTATTTAATTCTGTGGCAGGCTGCTGTGTAATAAGCAGGTTGTTACTGCACAATAAAGCCCTTTGGTCTTATTTAACAGCTTATATAACTGCTGATAAGTTTGTCAGGCTTTATTCTGCGATAAGAACCGGCTGGATGTACATTAACCCTTACTTACATCCATATGTAGTACTTTCTGGAATTCTGTTAGGACAGTCACAACATTGAGAGTTCAAGTATTTGGTAACTTTAATTTAAGGTGATGTCACATGTTACATGCACTTACTATAGTAATAACAGTAACTAACCCTGAACCTTAACCCTATATTAAGTATAAATGGAGATTACAAAAGCTGATTAACACTGTTAATTTTAATATGTATATTTGTAAACGTTTGCAACCTTTGGAGTGAACAGGGTCATCCTCAACTTTATGCTAAGGTCCTGATCACGCTGTCTGTTTATTTTGTGATAAAGACTGGCCAGTTGCACTTATTGTCCTAAACCAGGGCTCTTACTGTGCGTTTACATCAGACGCGACTTGCGCGAATCAATCGTGCTGTTCGCGCGTAGGTGGACGCTTGAACATTTTGTGTTTACTCGCTTCATTAGCGCGTGAAATTCGCTACAACAGGTGCGATTTCGCGTCATGGGAGGGGCTTCTGCCGGGCTGTTCCAGTCTCATTGCGAAATGGCTGGCATTGATTTTGTTGCGAGGTTAGGGGCGCTTTATGTAATATGGAAGGCTGAAAAACGGCGTAGACTCGTTCGGCGCCGTGTCTGGGTCCATCAGATCCTTCAGAGGCGCCCCCAGCTTGGTGAGTTTCACCAACTCCTCCAGGAGCTGCGCCTGGATGACGGCCGCTTTCAGCGGTACTTCCGAGTGAGCCGGTCCCAGTTTGATGACCTGTTGTCCCGTGTCGGTGGGAGGATTTCCCTCCAGGACACCAACTACAGGCGCTGTATTCCGCCTGTAATTCTGCCAGAGAGGCCATCCGTAGGGTGGCTGAGAGAGCTCAACGCGCTGCAATTTAAGAAAACACATGCAAACAGAAAAAAACGACAACAAATTAAGAAAACATCTCCATCAGTTTGACAACACAGGCGCTCTAAATCCTCCCAACGCAAACACAAATACGGAAACGCGCTCAAATTCTCATAACACAACCAATCACAGAAACGCGCTGCAATATATATATATATATATATATATATATATATATATATATATATATATATATATATATATATATATATATATATTTGTTAATAATTTATAACTATTTGTACTTGATTATGGATATGTGATGTTACTGCTTTCCTTATTTTAATTTTATATTGTTTCATTTTTTTTTTTTAATGTTGTTTTTTTTTATGTTATCTATTATGTAATTGCCCTTGTATGTTTTTGTTGTTGTTGTTGTTGTTGCTGCTGTTGTTCTAAAAACTGCAATAAAAAAAAAAAAAAAATAGCACGGACCACAACGGAAATGTTTCAGGGGGACCTCAAAAAGTGACGAACTCAGCTGGGACCTGATTATTATTATTATTATTATTATTATTATTATTATTATTATTATTATTATTTTATTCAGTTTCATCATCGAACAAAAAAAAAAAAAAAAAAAAACAAGGCAACATTGCACATTTCAAATTCAACTGCAAAATAAATTAATAAATAACAGCAGAAAGAGAAAACACACAAAATACACACAAACATACCAAAAGAAAGAAAGAAAAAAAAAAAGGAAATTCCAGGGCAGTTACATAAATTTGAAAAGCTTTAAAAAGATTAGTGTTACAAAATGTAATATATAATGGTTTCTGACTTACTTTTGACTTGTGAGAAACTTTGCTAAGATAATTAAGAGATTTACAATATAAACCTGTTTATCAGAAAAAAGAGGGGTTTTGAAAACAAAGTAAAATATCATAAAAATCTAAATTAAGGGGTTTGTTTAATTTCCTTGTTATGTCTATTTTAAAGTCCGTCCAAAATGAAATAGCATAAGGGCAATAGAAAAATAAATGTTCAATATCTGGACCTGATTATTTTGTTTAACATCCTGATCATACGATTCATTGGTCTTTTGGATATTATTAGACTAATCTGACGAATTACACACTTAACTTAATAGCAAATAAATATATAAATAAATAAATATATGCAAATAAATATAACGTTCAAAGTTCACAAAAAAAAAAAAAAAAAAAAAAAATGCAATGCTTCATTAATGGTTAAAATCAGGTCAAAATTCAGGTCCCATCTGGGTTCGTCACTTTTTGAGGTCCCACTGAAACATTTCCGTTGTGGTCCGTGCTATTTGCAGCGCGTTTGTGTGATTGCAGCGCCCTGAGTTTTGCATCGCATTTGTGTGTTTGGTTGTGTTGTGAGAATTTGCAGCGCGTTTCCGTATTTATGTTTGCGTTGCGAGGATTTGCAGCGCCTGTGTTGTCAAACTGATGAAGATGTTTTCTTAATTTGTTGTCATTTTTTTCTGTTTGCATGTTTTCTTAAGTTGCAGCGTTGAGCTCTCTCGACCACCGTACATCCGGGTCAGAGACAGCTTCATGGCTTACTTTTCAGCTGAGGGAGCAGTCCCGTGGCAGCCGACTGAATAGTTATTGTTTATTATATCCTGTGGTGTTTATGTCCTTTATGTTTAGCTTTTGTAAATATTCCCATCCTTTTGTCTTTTCTTTTGATTAACACCCTTTATATATTGTAAATAACCACATCTTTTCAACCTCTCTTGTAAATATTGTAACTATCTTTTTTCATCCTTAACTCTTGTAAATCTTTCATCATTTTTCAATCATTTTTTGTTCAAGTTTAGATTGTTATAGTTTTCTTGTTTTCAAATGATAAATGGAGTCAGCCTCCAAAAGTAATCCCTGTGTCGTTGCTGCATTCTCATTACACTATACCACAACACTGGTCTAATCACAAATAACTATTTTTTACTATACTATTTTTAGTGTATTTGCAAAAGGATATAATTAGAATGAATGTATGTTTGCCATAAGTCTTCTAGTCTTAACATAGAAATAATATTTTTATGTAACAAATATAAATTATGATTTACTATGTTGTACACAAAGTAACAAACCAAAATTCCTGTTTCTGTAAAAGTACGATGATGTATCCTACAGCTCCGGGTGTCCACATACAGGGATAATTATTTTGTCCTCCATTGTTATTTGGGATTTCTGCCTCTGCTGGCTACGTCGTAATCACGTCACTACTAGAGCAAGCTCCTGATTGGTTATCGCGGCGCGAATATTCGCCAAAGTTCACATTTTTCGAATTGCGCGAATCACGCGTTACGTGCGTCAAACGCCCGAAACGCTCAATTCGCGCCGCAGGACGTCTATTCGCGTCTTTGCATTGACTTAACATGTAAATCACTCGCGCTTAACGCTTCATTCGCGTTTGGTGTGAACGCACCTTTAATCTAATGCCATGTGACATATTTATCATGACCCTTTGATAAATTTAGAATAAACTGTCACCTTTATCATCTCCTCCTTGTGTTAAACCAATGTGTCTCATGAGGCTGTAGTGTGATACACATAAAGCATCACTGAACACTCATGCATGCAAACATCCTGACATTTTTTTGAAAACTGATAGTTCATCCAAAAATCAAAATTAACCCATAACATCCTAGGTGTGTATGACTTTCTTCTTTTATACGAATACAATCAGAGGTACATTAAAAAATGTCCAGGGGGTTAATAAAGGCATACTAAAGCGAATCGAAGCGTTTTTGTAAGAAGAATATCCAGATTTTGAACTTTATAAACCATGATCTCTAGCTTCTGCTAATATACAGTTGAAGTCAAAAATTCAGAAACATTAAAAATATTATTTTACCAAAAAAAGAGGGATCATACAAAATGCATGTTATTGTTTATTTAGTACTGACCTGAACAAAATAATAGTTAAATTTATAATTGCTTGAATAATAGTTGAATTTATAAAAATGACCCGGTTCAAAAGTTTACATCCCCTTGATTCTTAATACTGTGTTGTTACCTGAATTATCCCCAGCTGTGTTTTTTTGTTTAGTGATAGAGTTTAGAGTCTCTTCTTTGATCTGAACAGTTAAACTGCCCGCTGTTCTTCAGAAAAATCCTTCAGGTCCCACAAATTCTTTGGTTTTTCAGCATTTTTGTGTATTTGAACACTTTACAACACTGACTGTATGATTTTGAGATCCATCTTTTCACACTGAGGACAACTGAGGGACGCATATGCAACTATTACAGAAGGTTCGGGGGGGGGGGGGGGGGGGTGTGCATTTTTCTTATTTTGCCTAAATATCATATTTTCTTCATTTAGTACTGCCCTTCAGAGGCTACAGAAGATACTTCCATGCTTCCCAGAAGACAAAATTTACCATGATCTTCAAATTCAAAAGTTTTCACCCCCGGCTTTTAACAGAGATTTTCTCACTACAGGGAGATGAGAGAGTCTGTATTACTTACTATTGGAGAAAGCGTAATGGCTAACTTGGATCACGTGTTTCTTAATAACCAATCACATTACAGCCTTGACGTCATTGAATTTGAGTCAGAGTTGTGCGACAATCAATCGCCGTTTACGGATACCATAGAAATGAATGAGAAGCGCCGTAAGCTGAATCCCACCTGTCGCAAAAAGTCAATGACTTCTCTTATAAAACAGCATTTTTTCGTGGTAAACTCTAAAAATAGTTAAATCCAAAAGTATTGTTTAGTGTAAAACATGTTGAAGATTAGCAGATAGGCTGTCGATTTATTAACTGATAAGCCGTTTCCTCCAAAAAGCTGTTTATTCAGCGTACTAAACCATCTCCTCCATTGACATGAATTCAAAAAACGGCCTCTGGTCTCCTTTCCCAGGTACTGCCAGACCGGAAGCGTTGGCTTTAGCCATTACGCTTTTTCAGCTAATGGTTGCAGGCTTGCCATCTAGTGGCTTTGCTCTTAATGAATCGTATTTCCTTCTGGAGCATCAGTGAGTATTTGAACCTTCTGTAATGTACTGTAGTATGTGTATGCAGTATGTAAACTTGGTCATTTTTATAAATGTAACTATTTTTTTTCTCTTGTGAACTATATGTAAACATCTTTTATGTAAAATATCTTATTCAGGTCAGTACTAAGTAAACAATAACATGCATTTTGTATTAACCCCTTTTATTTTGGTAAAATAATTAATATTTTTAATGATTCTGAAAGGGGGATGCAAACTTTTGACCTCAGCTGTAACTCTGATTGCATTTGTCTGAGAGAGAAGAAAGTCATATACACCTAGGATGGCTTGAGGGTGAGTAAATCATGGGGAAATGTAATTTCTGGGTGAACTATCCCTCTTTTAAACCCCAATTAGGCAAGCCAATGGCAAGGAACCCAAACAAAAATGGAGAAGAAAACATCCTACTTAAAGAAAAAAGCTAAGATCTAATCAGTTAAAAATGTTTTCTCCCACTGATGTTGTCATCTGCATAAAGTAGTTTTGTAACTCCTGTGCAGAATTGGTCAATCGGATGGTGCCATTTTTGATTACAGCAACTTGTTTATGATTGGTAATATAGAGCAGAGTACCTGTGCACATGTAAAAAAAAAAAGAAAAAAAAAACATAACCCAAAGCTAGACATTGCACAATATCCATCCAGAGGCTAGAGATAAAAGCATGGCTTGCATAACTCATTCTTTGCCAAGACATGCAGAATCCTGCCCATGAATGCTCAGTACTGCCTAAGCAGAAAGCATGAATTACATGGAAATGAATTTGCCAAGAGATCATTCTCTGTCTCATTCTATTGTAGCTGCTGGAGATGCATCTAAAATAGAAAACCAGTTCATGTTCTAGAACTTTTCTTTTCTCACAGTTAAAATACATGAGGTAGTGTAAAAAAAAAATATCTGTTACCTTGTCTCTATTAATCTAGCTATCTGCAGTTCAGCTATAATAAGACAAACAATATCTGTTAATCTTGGTCCAAAATACCCAAATGAGTCCTACTTCCCTCTTATTCTCACACATTCAGCAATTCATTTGTGCAACTGCTGTGAATTAATGCACGTGTTTTTTTTTAAACATAGACGTCTACCCCATTGCACGGTTTGTGCCACAGAAACAAATGATTCATGTGGCTTGTTGAGAAGAAGCATACTTTACTAACTGAGAAGAGAATGTTTTACTCTTGGTGGATGATAAAATGAGCAAATCCCATAGACTTAGATTGAAGGCGGGATTCAAGCCATATTAGGACCAGAATATCATAGAGATTTTGGTCCTTGGGACCTCACAATCTCAATAAACAATGTTTATATGATCTATTTTTATGTTTTATGTGAAAAATGACATTTTTAATGTATTCTTTAAAAATGTCAACAATACAACACAGGCATTTCTTCATTCATATGAGCAATACTCCAACAAAGACTAGTTCTTTAATTAATGCTATAGATTAACTAAACTGACGGAGTCTGTACCACCAGCACCTGTGATGAGAACAATGCTGCGTCCTCTTGTTTAAACGAAGCACTGCCGTGCAGCCAATCAGAGAGCTGTTTGTGTGTGCTGCTACACATGGGGAAGTGGTTACAGCAACTTCCCCTCACACAAGATGTTGAAAGCATCAAAGTTTCCAACAGGAAACAGATGACACTCACTATCTCTATGCAACTAACACCATGCTTCTTATACGTGTCTTTTTCCTACCAACCGACAAGTATATACATCATATTATCAGTACATATTCACATTAAAACATAAACAAATGACTCTTGTTAAATGTATGCTACGTAGATTTGATGTACTAAGACAGGAAGAAATGAAAACATGCAATTGCTCAGCATTCGTCATGTCGAAACTTTGTGTTAGAGCAAATGTTTGGTTATCTGACACGTTTGAGGTGACAAGGTCAGACATTATATATACTGTTTAATCTATTTTCTGGTATATGTTCTAATTCAAGAATATTTCTCTTTTGTTTTGTCTTTTAAGTATTACGGTAACTATAATGTTCCATATCAAGGGCATCTGTGCAGGATTTCAGGTCTGGAAAAGAAATAAGCTCAATGTTTCCATCTGTTTCACAATTGCATGTGTTTTGAATTAAATATCAAGGAAGGGATTTAGCTATACTGCAATCAAGTCTTACCTTGAAGGATAACTGTAACAAAGTTCTGAATTTTGCTGATAGGTACATTTCATTTCATTAACTTGCTCTTTGGATGTACAGCTCATACTAGCTTTTTGTCCCTTGTGAAAAGCATATAGCATAGCACATCTCTCTTCAACAAGCTGAACAATTTATGGTAGAATTCATAATCTGTTTAGCATGAAAAGTACACAATAAGGTTACATTATATGCCAAAATCACTTTGGAGTTAATTCAAATAGCTACCTTTAATGCAACAGTAATAGTGATGCTTGGGTTAGCAAACACTATTATTCAGAGTTGATTCCTGAACAAACAGACTAAATATTTTGACCTTTAAATGTCATTTTTGAGACTGTGGTCTTGTTAGTATTTACCACAGGATTAAATGTTGGTGTAAAACATTAGAAAACCTACAAACTGATATATTTTGCAGCATTCCACGATTTGGGAAAAGACTATGTAAAAGATAACTTAACAGCTCATTTTCACAGTTCTTTGAGTAGCCTAGTAGCTATAATGTTGCTGCCAGAATGCTTTTTAAAATCACTGAGATGCTATCGTTCCTTAGTAGTTATTTTAGTCTGAGGAAAACAGTCATTACGGACCCAGACGGACTGTTGACTTTGGGGTAACCTGATATAAAAACAGTCTCCTGTTTGTTTCTTCATCAAACACTTGGCCACAGTGTTTTAGTTCAGCTGGTGTGCCGTTCTGTGATTCCTGTCACAGTGCTTGTATACTTTAAACTGTGAGCTGTTATGCTTGAAACACTAAACCTTTTTATCATAAGAAAGCACAGCCTGAGACAAAAAAGTATGCTTTGAGGCTGAAACTTATGCATATGCAGACACATTTTTCTGTAGACAATTTTCTGATTGCTTCAAGGACCATTGTACAAATTATAGTTGTTTGCTAATTTCGAGTACTGACAGCATGTTATTCCAAATGAGACAGACATATAGTCACAGAGATACTTGACAGCTGAGGACAAGCCAAACAACAAAAACTTTAAGTCTATTCCTTACAAAATGTAACAAGTCAACATGAAATGGCATTCCCAACTCAGTTTACTTCCACACCGTGACATATTTCCAAGTGAAATGTAGTATTCCATAAAAACAATAATTTTATCCTTCGAGAATTCTGTAAAGTGGGTGTTTCAGTGGATTGTTGAGGACTATTGGTTAACATTACGCAATCAAATTTCATTTAAAAGTTGTGAAGACAAAAAATGTTACATTTGGAATAACGTGCTGATGAGTCCACAGTGCATTTCAAATCATCTTCTGACCCATTTAAAAGCATTTTGGTCAAAAGCAAATGTCATCTTTATGTCTGGATCAATAATCCAATATATACATAGAGGTACAGATCCAGCATTCTGGTAGCATGTTAACTCATTTTTCTCATAAAAACGGTAATCAGTAAAGTCATAAAAATGACTCATTTGTGAAGATAATTTACAGAACTATGGAATTAGACAAGTTTTAGGCACTAGAGACACTACAATATTACTACAAAATCATCTTGTTACTTGATTATTGTCAGATGTAACAGGTACTTGAACAAAATCAGCAACACACTGAACCTATTCCTATAAAAATGATTTGTCTGAGGAAAAACTTCACTTACCTTGGCTTATCTGGCAGTTTTAATGACTGGGTGATGGGGTCATAAATATGTTTTCTGTAAAATGCCTCTCTTTCCTGTTTAACGGTGGACACCACCCAACCCGCATGCAGCAGGGTGCTGAGCTGTACCGCTTGTATGTTAGTCACTGACACTTAACTTACTTCCTGCCTGACACGGAAGTTCAGGTCTAAACCTGTCTTCGCATTCCTTTTGATGCCGAAAAGCAGCTGCACACAAGTGCACAGCTGAGATTGTGTACGAGACAAGCCGACCAGAGCTGGTTTATTATTTCTTTTTAGATTACATATTGGTCAATGATTGATAAGCATTTCTATCTGTTAATGATTAATGCTATTGTTACGCATATCTGCTTTTTGTCATCAATGATACATGTTTCAAGATTACACGTAGCAATGTCATTTTAGAAACCTGGACCTGCTAGTGGGTTTTGGCTGTGAAGTTAATTGCATGCCTGAATGAACAACAAAATGATGGTAAATAGTTCACCCAAAATGAAAATGTACTGAAAATGTACTCACTCCCAGAACATTTACAAGATATATGAGTTTGTTTCTTCATGAAACAGAATTGGAGAAATTTAGCATCGCTTGCTCACCAATGGATCTTCTGCAGTGAATGGGTGCCGTCAGAATGCCGTCCAAACAGCTGTTAAAAACATCACAATAATTCACAAGTAAACAACACGACTCCAGTCCATCAGTTAACATCTTGTGACTTGAAAATCTGTGTTTTGTATTGAGCAAACCTTTCATTAAAGTATTTTAACTTTACATTTTTTACTTTAATTTTAACTTTCATTTTTGAAACCGTTTAAAATTAAAAACTTCTTAATGATGGATTTGTTTCTTACAAGCACGCAGCTTTTCACTTCACAAGATGTAACTGATGGACTTGTGGATTATTGTGATGTTTTTATCAGCTGGCTGGACTCTCATTCTGATGGCACCCATTTACTGCAGAGGATCCACTGAGGAGCAAGTGATGCAAATCTCCAAATATGTTCCAATGAAGAAATTTGCCATTCAATTTGTTCCTTTAAGAAAGATTTACTTAAAAGGAATTAATAGTTCTTTCGAGGAAAAAAAAAAAGTTTGAAATGATGTTAAGTCACATGTGATATTAGTGATGCTTGTGGGCCATGAGTTATCATGGATGACAGTGAATAGCACATTTATACAATGGTGTCACTGTCTGAACACTATTGCTTCAGTGTGATGCTGCACTCATGCTGCTCATGACACTACAGTAGGTGTCAGAATAATTCCAAGATGAATGGTACAACATAAAGACTTTTGAGTTAATTAACTAAGATTTGCTCAGTAACCAAAGGTGCTTTCATATTTACTGTTGCCCCCGTGGTATCCAGTCAAATTCAGTCATTTCAATAGAAATCTGCACATCAGGAATTTTACATGAGGGAAATAAAGGTTCCTCATAGATTTTGCTCAAGTTCAAGTTGGTTACACAGATTTGTGAAAAGTACATGGTTTGAAAGGGACTTTTTTAAAGCTGTGCTTTATTCCTCTTTGTGCTATTGACAAGAAACAACGTTTTTCATTTTTTAAAAATTTGCATTAACAGTTAAGTTAAGCAACACTAATATATTCAACATTCACAAATTGAAATGATTTATTACAGTCCAAAGGACAAAAGGCATGTGTTTGGACTTTAGTTTTGGTTTTCATTCCTGCCAAATAAATAGGGAAACAACATTGGAAAGAAAACGTAAGTCTTCATTTCAAGGGGTTTTATGCGATATTGAAATATTTCCTATTGAATGGGAAAGCATGTTCCTTTCATTATGATATTACATTATTAAGATAATTGTGCTATCCTTTATGAATTCACTAGCATCTGCTCTAAGCTAAAAAAAAAACAAACAAAAAAAAAAACTCATCTAAAATAAAGGCTCCAAAAGGATCGTTTCACAGCGATTCTACAGAAGAACTATTTTCAGTTCCCCAAAGAACCTTTCAGTGAACAGTTCGCCAAAAACCATTTTAATCATCCAAAGAATGTTTTTACATTATAAAGAATGTTTTTGCCCAATGTAACATTTCCATGGATGGTAAATGTTCTTCACAGTGCCATAGATGCCAATAAATAACCTTTATTGATAAGTGTGTATATTGTCGATAGCTTTAAAACTAAAAGAAAGGGAATAAAAGCCACAAAACGCTCATTTTGACTTAATGGGGTTTGTAGAGTCAGCAATATATCTGTTCCAAAATTAATTACTTTTTCAAGCTAAACTCATAGAACAGAGACTGCCCAATGTAATCATGCAATTACGGATGTTTCTTTCCATCCATATGGCTGAGTAAACAATCTCAGGTTAATGTTATGTGAGTTGGAGACAGCTGGATGTAGATAGATGCAGCCAGTTAAGCCACTTTAGGAATTTCTTCTCTGACAGTACAAACTTACATTTGTTTAGTACAAGTCTTAGAAAAAAAAAAAAACATAGTTTCAGGACATTTAAGGACCATTCGAGACAACAAAACACGTGTACTAATCTCATGTTCGCATTACTGTAATTAGTTAACAGTAATAGCTCACAGTAATTTTGGCTAGCAACAAACCTACTGTATCCAAAGTCTTCTTAAAAGGGGATGGAAATCTCACCATTTGCTACCAATTATCCAGTCTTATTAAGACTTTGTTATGTGGTCTTGTTCTCCCTGTGAATTTTCCTTAGAAGCCCCCACTAACTCCAGTAGGAGAAATAGACCACCCTTTCTGAGACAAGTCAGCACTGTGAGGCACAAACCAAAACATCTGAGACCAGAAATGTTTGATATCATGTAAACCAAAATAATGTCATATTCTTTTTGTTAGTCTGTACATAGTTACTGACAATGATAATGAACAGTGTTTGTGGTAAATTGAACCATCAACAGCATGAAATAAAAAATAAATATCTTATACTGAGATCACAAATGTTTGTTAAGCAAGGATTTGATAAATACTGTTTTAGGCCCTGATCACACCGAACACGTTTTTTATGTCTGAAAACGCAAGGCGCACCGCACTGCCTTTTTCTGGTGACTTTTAAAAAAAGAGCACTGCGTTGCGGTTTTTTATGTTGCTAGGCAACCATCAAATCACCCGTCCTGTCAATCTAATCAAAGGATTATAGCGCGAGCTCTCTAAAATCTTTGGTTTTTAGCTGTTTAGTAAACTGTCATATCAGCAAAAACCTTAAAAAAAAATACAGCTCTGGTTAACCCGCGATAGACACCAAAAGTTTCTCCTCCATCACTGCAGTCTCCGGACTTTTTAGGCAACGGTAAAACTTTCGTAACCACAATGGAACGCCCACCTCTCCATTCATTCAGTTGGACAATGAAAAAAACCGTGATGACGTTGGGCGCTTTTATGCTCAGGGTTGCTTTTTTTTTTTTCAACTTCAGGCGCTCAGAGCGCTCCGGCAAAAACGCGAGGCGCCGTATAACGCTCACTGCCCATAGCAAAACATTTAAAAAAGGCGCCTCTCACTGCAAAAACGCCTTCGGTGTGATCGGGGCCTAATATCGGTGTGCTCTTATTGATTGTGTGACTGACTTAAAACACAAAGGCACATATGTTCATATAACAGAATAGTCACCCAAACATTTGCTGAAAATTTACTCACCGTAATGCCATTCAAGATGTAGATGAGTTTGTTCATCAGAACAGATATGGAGAAATTTTGCATTACATCACTTGCTCAACGATGGATCCTCTGCAGTGAATGGGTGCCGTCAGAATGAGAGTCCAAACAGCTGTTAATAACATCACAAGTAATCAACACAGCTCCAGTCCATTAATTAATGTCTTGTAAAGTGAAAAAAAAAAAGTGTTTGTTTGAAACAAATCCTTTATTGTTTTCTCCAGTGAAAAAGTTGTCTTGTCTGAATCAGGGGAGAAATATGCACCATTCAAGCGCTGTTTGCAAGTCAAAACAATGCAAAACAGTTCTAAAGTAATATGATGTCAGGTTTTGATGTGAGAGGACAACAGGGGATGGGTATTTTCACTGGAGGAAGCGACTATAGATATTTTGGTCAGAAGCAACTTAGTCAAAAGAGAAGTTAAAACACCTCAATGGATTTATTCATTACAAACACGCAGCTTTCACTTCACACAATGTTAACTGATGAGATTTTCATTTTTTGTGTGTGTGTGAACTATTCATTAACTGACAAATTTTATGCAGAGAATGAAAGCAGACTTCTATAAACAGCTGGAGAGGTGAGCACATTTGGCATAAAACGACGGCTTAGCTCATAACAGGGTTATGGCCTGATCTGATGATGAACAGGCATACTTCATCACTTTTCAAAGAGAGTACACTAAGTCTCAAGTGACTCCAAAAGCCCATATGGTGGGGTGTGAGGGGATATGGTCTTTAAAAACCATTAGGCCACAGTTGACTCATTATTCTGGTTTAACACAAGTCTGTGCTATTCAGTACTTTCAAACACTCCGGTCGTTCATTCATTCATTGTAATGGAAAATACAGATTTCATGGCTTAAACCATCTTTGTAACCTAATTAAAATGTCTTAGCAATTTAAACTTTACATTTTTATATCCTGATATTGTCTGCTTATGTGTTCAAGCAATAGCACCCCCTGTTGAAATCAGCTGAGAGACAAACATCCAAGGAATTGTGGTAGAACTGTTCAGAATATCCCCCTGTGTTGTTGATTTTACATTCTTGGCCTCATTTGCTGAATATCTAACTTTCAAGATGGATATATAACATTATAGCCAACAATAACCAAACACCTTCATTTTGCCTTTTGATTAACCAATATACCATAGAAGATCCTAAAGCCATGAACATGCACATTAAAGCTTTTTAGTTGTCAGGCACTAAGAGCTCTGGATTCCCGTCTCTCCTCTCCAAATGTGTGTCTAGTATGGCTGGCTGAACTCTAGCAAATAAACTTTGACCCTCTAAGACTTTTTCTTCTGCGTGACAGATTCTGAATGACAGACAACAGCTGTTTAAACAATCAAAAGCCTGTCTATCTTTAAAAAAACTGACATAGCCACAAACAAAGGTGACACTGGTCGTAACACAACTTTCCATTACTCACAAAGACGCCTCTATTAAAAACTTGCACAGCACACGCTGAATTCCTGTCTGTGGCAAAATCGCTGGAAGATATAGTTAGTTTAATATAGGAAGAGCCTGGCAAAAAATACCAGACTTTTTTTTTTTCTTTTTCCGTCTGGACAACCCTTTTCAGTGAGAGATCGCAACATGTAATCCAGACTTTTGGTGTTAAAAGTGTCAAGTCGAACACTGTCAAACATAGCACACTAAACGAAAATGGGAAAATAAACATCAAAGGATGAAAAACAGATGAAAGACGGGGGAGTGAGGGGTTAAACTCAGGCTGGGGAAACCTGATGCTAATTAAGTCTTTGGAATGCCACATAAGGGCTGTGTTTTGAAACTTAGCGAGCTGCCTAACTAGACAGCATTTTTGCTTATGATATACATGTACAGCAGTTTTGGGACATTAGCTG
This sequence comes from Cirrhinus mrigala, assembly GCA_036247105.1. Taxonomy (NCBI): domain Eukaryota; kingdom Metazoa; phylum Chordata; class Actinopteri; order Cypriniformes; family Cyprinidae; genus Cirrhinus; species Cirrhinus mrigala. The sequence goes on along the minus strand of CM070030.1, from coordinate 29,111,352 downwards.
GTGCTTGCAGAATTATTGGGCATTTTAGGAGCATATGGACATTGATTTTTGGGCATCATGCATTAAGCAATTTTGGGTCTAATTAGCACACTGAGCATCATAAGCACACATGCATTGGTTTTGAGCATTGTATGTGTGCAGGACATTTCTAAACACTTCTGAAAGAGACTGCCATGGAGCATGTCTCAAAACTAAACTTTCTACCTAAATAGCATTTTTTTGGGCATCTATAACATTCCTAATGCATCCAAAACTGCAACATGGGCCAATGATGCCCAAAATTGCTGCTTATGTTCCCAGAAATTATGTTATTGCACATATGATACTCATACATGTGCATGTGTGCATGCCTGATTTGGCTAAAAAGTGTAATAAGCACACTGATGCTTTACACAAAATTATCATTCCTAGAATTTGCATGATGCCTAAAAATGTTGCCTAGGTAGGGTGCTCACTAATTTTTAAGACACAGCCCATGACATTCTCCTTCAGAAGTGTTTAGAGTGGCTCACACACACACACTCCAGTGGAGTAGAGATGCTCACCTCCTGCTGTTTATATTTTCACTGACATTCCAACAGAAGACAGCTGCAGGTAAAATCATATTACTGTTTAAAGAGTTTATCTGCGGATTTAAATATACAAGAACATAAATATAAAACTATTAAAAACAATTATGTGCTTTAATATGTACTAACGTCAGTCAACACATTTAAACGCGTCTTTCCGCACGAGTCATAATTGTTATTTTCTTTGTTTAGGTGGATAAATGATTAAACAATGTCATCATCCAAAAAGACGCTTTTGTTGCTGGTTTATGTATTATGCACGTTCCGCGCTGTGCGCTCGGGGGACTCTGGAGACGCCAGACCCTGCTCTGGATCACACTGTCCGGGGGGCAGATCGCCCAGACCACTGCGACAACACAATCCGGCATCACAGAGCAGATCAATAAATCACCATCATGCTCCTTCCAGCTTTCCATCGGAACATCACGCAACGTTTTTGTCCCAGCGCGGGCGGTCTGGAGATCAGACAAGGGAAACCGTCCAGACGCGCGTCGCTGGAGTTTTTGGTCCTGTGTGCGCAGACTGCATTACGCCTCAAAGACCAGATCATGTTATGAACGACACCAGAGAATGTAAAGGAATTGAGTGCCGACTGCCTCTGAGGATACGACCGAGACCCTGTGTTGGAGACGGGTGTGTGCTCGGGACTAGCCAACCTCCCCTCATCCATGTGGCAGACAGAGCCGCTCAGTTTCTGGGGGAATTTCCGGACATTGGATATCCCGCATCAGAGAGTGGGGCTCCTCTGGGAGTTCAACTCACTTGTGACATCAAACCAGGTGAATTAAAACAGTGGTTCCAGCTGTTCTGTACTTGAATTAGATTATCCTGTTTCAAAACTGGTGTAACACTTAAGTAAACAGAGTAGGCTATTGTATTACTGTAGTTTTTTTTTTTTAGTTTTTTTTAAATGACATATAGCACAAATTATTTTTGTTACTCATTCCACTTAACTATACAAAAAATGGAATTACTCTTTATTACTTTAATTCTTTATTAGTGTACATTATTAATGGTGATATCATAGTACTGTTGGGCTGTGCACAGTATCTCATACCACTTACAAAAAGTACCATGGTATGACCATGTACTTTGTAGAACAGTAGCAGGGTAAATACCATGGTACTTTTTGAAGTACACTGAACCATCTAGTCCTCATTACCTTTTCCACTATCAAGGTACAATGATATTACCAATAAGGTTTTGGTCATGTACTATGGTAATTCCATGGTATAAATCCAACCTTTGAGGTCAATTGATTATTTTAGTTTTTGATTTAATCTGATTTCACGTATCAGATTTTCACAAAGCCTCTGCAGGCAGCTGGTGCTGGTATCTCGTACTGTATAATGTTGGCTGGTAGTCTAATCCAAACTGCATAGAGGAAATCTCTTTAATGAAGAAGCATGCAGACCTGTTTTTGCTTGTGTGAGACATTTAAGTAAATTTACAGACATCACAGAGGAATTCTCTCTTTGTTCTTTGAAAAATATGAGCTGCATGCCAAAGGGTGGGGAGTGTATACAAACTATCAGGCTTCATAAAATTCATACTTTATTCAATTTTCACATCAGTACTGGAATTTCCATACAGTACATCAATGAATAGGAGAATTTGACAGCTGGCCCTAGAACTATTATTGCAAACATACACATCTGCTCGGCTACACAGAGGGTTGCAGAGCTGCAGAACCGCTGGCAGTCAACTGTCAAGAAATTGAAGACTACTTTGATCCATTTCCATATGATAGTTCTAGGACGGGAATTTGAATAAAAAAATAGCACTTGGCCTTTACATATCAAAAGCTGAGTTAACATCAGTGAATTACTTGCTTGGATCATTTTTAAATAAACTATTCATGTTGATTTACTCCCCTGTAATTATATTATTATATGTATACCAAAATATATTTAGAATTAAAGGGATAGTTCACCCAAAAATGAAAACTCTGTCAACAATTACTCACCCTCATGTCATTTCAAACCCTTAAGACCTTCGCTCATCTTCGGTACACAAATATGCAGGGTCAGAAATCTCTCAGATTTCATCAGAAATATCTGAATTTGTGTTCTAAAGATGAACGAAGGTCTTAAGGGTTTGGAGCATACTGAGGGTGAGTAATCAATAATAGAATTTTTATTTTTGGGTGTACTATCCCTTGAAGGTTAATTGGACCAGTGTAATTATTAATGGAAATGTATATTATCTTTTTAAAGCTTAATATACACTTGTCGTGTTATAGCCACTTAGTCTTGTCTCTCTTTTTCTTCTACCAGGAGAGAATGAGGTCCCAGCCGAGGATGCACTTATCCTACATCTGCAGCTGGCAAAGGGACAAGAGAAGCTGGTGGAGGCTTTGAGAGCTCAGCAAGTAGTGATCCGTGATCTGCAGCAGAGACTGGTGGAACAGCAGGGGGCCCTCCTCTCCCAGCAGCGTGAGATACTCGACCATCAGCGCCGCATGTTTGAGCAGATGGATGTGGTGAAGGCTCAGTACGGTCTGCTTTCTGAAACCGTCAAGCAGTTCTCGTTTCAAGGCTTGCAGGGAGAACTGCAAAGCTATTTTGAAAGCCACCTGGCCGGCCTTCAGAACCAAGCACGTAGCCATCTACAAAAGTCCTATGCTGTGCATAAGGTAGATGTGGACACCAAAGTGGTGAATGTAGTCGGAGATGCAGGACACCCATTGTTGGGGTGTCAAATTGCGTGTGGGCCTGAAGAATACTGTGACTTCCAGAAGGATCCACCACAGTGTGAAAGGTGCACTATGTGTCCCCCTGGATTCTTCCTGGTGTCACAATGCTCCCCCACTGCTGATAGGATGTGCCAGGTGACAGCATGGCAGCAACTGCATTATGCATGCAACACTAAGATTTTAATGAAGAGCAGACAAATTGATGTGTCTTAATCTTTAATGTCTTTGAGTAACATAAATCTATCAACAGGACAGGGATGAATGCCTAGAATTACCAAGCCTGTGTGGAGAGCGAGTAAAATGTCTCAATACCCCAGGTAAGCAAAAAGAAAACTTGATGCCACCTTAATATCTGCCTTTGATACCTCTTTTCCACCAAGGGAATTTGAGTGCTGGTTCAGAGCCGGAGCCTAGTTACAAATCAGTTCTTTGTTTGACACCCAAAGCATCAGCTCTGAACCAGGAAAAGTTGTTTGTAAGTAACACCAAAGTGGTCTAGAAATAAGAACTGCTTGCGTCATGGGGCTGGGGCCGGTGTTACCATGACCAACAAGACAGGGGTGCCCAAACTTGGTCCTGGAGAGCTGGTCTCATGCAAAGTTTAGCTCCAGCTTGCCTCAACACACCTGCCTGGAAGTTTCTAGCATGCCTAGTACAAGCTTGATTGGCTGGTTCAGGTGTGCCGAATTGGGGCTGGAGCTAAACTCTGCTAAACTCCTTCTTAGAAGGCTCGCCAGTCGAACCAGCTCCAAACCGACAATAGCACTGGCTCTGAACTAGCACCTGGTTCATCCTGGAGGAAAAGGAAAATGAGTGGTCTCTTGGGATTCTTCAAGCTTCTTTTTCTTTTGTTCACCAGGAGGGTTTCGTTGTCTTGGCATCTCTGAGACAGAGATGTCCACAGGGCTGTGTGGTCATGAGTACTTTTACAATCAAGAACTTCAGGAGTGCCAGGCTTGTTCAGACTGTGACGGTGAGCCTGTTGGAATTCCTTGTACTTTCACCGGTGATGCTGTATGTGGAACTGTGACTGAGAATGAGCTCTCACAGTCCTGGACTGCTTCGATTGCCATACCGCCTACAAAGTCGAAGAGTACTTCCATCTACCCAGGGCTACAGCTCAGTATTCGTGGCAGAGAAGAAAACAACTTGCTGACCAGCCATGATGATTACCTCAACCTTCAACAACATGGACTGGTCTGGATAGACTACAACTTTGCACTAAAGCATAGCTGCAGGAACTTTCTCCAAGTCGGGGTACGGATCAACGGCAGCGAAGAGGAGGGTAGAGACCTCAGTGGGGTTCGAATTGAGCAGCCTGAAAGGAAGTTCTTTCAGGGTGTGACTGTAAGTGCAGCAGTTGAGGTGGAACCCAATCATACTCTGTCACTCGTGCTAAAGAGTCCCAACCAATACTGCAACCAGAGTAAAGATATTCAAGCCTATGAGCTTGGAGGAGCTTCATTCAGCTTGCTTTGGCTATCCCATGACACTGGTGCTGTGGCCATGACTGCTCAGATGTCCACAGCAGCCCACTACCAGAGTAACTACCGTCCCACCTTCCGTATAGCTACTGTCTCTGATCCCTACATAGTGGTACTGACCCATGACAGCCGTGGGGTGCGTTTCATGGAGAGCGGAGTGGTGAAGTTTGTACTCCAACAGGCTATCTACTCAATGGGCCATTCTTGTGTTCGAGAAGGTTTCTCACTGATTGCCTACATCAACAGAAATGGCACTAACCAGGAGGTGCTACGGTCCTTCAAGTCTGGAGTTAACTACAGAGACTCCTCCATCACACTTTCTGGGGCCACAAGGGTAGACAGCGAAGACTGGCTCAATTTTGAAATTGTTGCCCCATCTCAGTGCAATGTCCGCTACTTTGGTGATAGTTCTGGGATTAGTATGCTAAGCTTGATCTGGATCCCTACTGCTGTCTCTTCCATGTTCACAGCCACTGTCTTAAGAACAGGTCTACCCTCTGGGGCAGTACGAAACAAACCATTGCTCTTTAGGCAGATAAGCCCGAATACAGACCAGATGCGACTAGCTGGGTCAGGTGAGCCACATGCTCAGAGGAACTTTGTGTTTTCTGAGCCAGGGACGGTCAGTGTGGCCCTCAACCTAAAACTGATTCACTCCTGCAATGTGGTAAAGCTGACCCTTTACCGGCAAGGTACAAATGGAGGCCAGGAAACATCCTTAGCCCAACAGGTGGGTGGACATATGCCTGAAGGTAGTGAGTGGGCCAGTGTGGGACTGAGAACTTCCTTTGAAGTGCAGAACGGTACTGCCATTTATGTTTCTCTGGACTGCATTCGTGGGCGGATCAACCAGATCACCCACGAGGGAGGCACCAACATCAACATTCTTTGGTTGGCGTCATGATCCCAAGTATGCAATCTAAGGCAGGGGCCTCCAAACTCAGCCCTGGAGGGCCAGTGTCCTGCAGAGTTTAGCTCCAACCCCAATTGAACACACCTGATTTAGCTAATCAAGGTCTCACTAAGCATACTAGAAACTTCCAGGCAGGTGTTTTGAGGCAAGTTGGAGTTCAACTTTGCAGCACACCGGCCCTCCGGGACCGAGTTTGTAGACCCCTGATCTAAGAAAAAACTGTTTTGGTAAAACTGGTGCTTTTATAAGATAAAGTAAAAAACTTTATATGGATGGACTTTTAAAAAATGGTTCATATTTTAAGGAAATGCACAGGTGCTATTAATACTCCTCTGGTATTCCGATTCCATGTTTATTGGCGTTATGTGAGGAGCAGGGTGGGGGGTGGGGTATTATCATGCTGTAACAATTCAGTTACAGGAACAGAAATATGAATACTTGTTTTTTTTTTTTTTTTTTTTTCTTGGCTGGAACAATGAACTAATATAACCTTTAAAAAGTACTTTTTTCATAAGTGCTATGGCTGGTTGAGCAGTGACCAATTTTTCCCAAGGTAGTTCATGCTTTTCATATCTGTTTGATTTGAAATCAGTTTAAATGTTCGTAAACAGAATTTTGTTTATGTTTTTTTAGAAAGTGTGTTTGTTAAAGAGTAAGAATGTGTATTTGTGAGCTGATGTGATGATTTTGCTGCACTTTATCAATGCTGAAGTGCAGTATGTTGTACAGTGCACAGCTTTGTGTTCAATTTTGGATTCAAGCTTGATCATAGCTTGATCTACTGTATATGAAATATAGGCTCATTATTGTATTTTTGTTTTTATATTTTATTATAGAAATCAAATAACAAAATAATGAAATCATTATGCTTGAATATTTATATTTAGTACTATAAATGAATTCTGCTGATTTTGATGTCCTGCCATTGTAATTTATATGAAAAAAAAAAGAAAAGAAAAATACAAAACAGACAAATGTGTCCATTCACTCTAAGCTACAGTATAAATGGCATATGTCTTCTATTACTCTGAATACTGCTGCCATGTGCTGTCTTTGCATACCATGTTTAATTGCTTCTGTATGTGTTCAAACTACAGATTACCAACAGTGAAGTGAACAAACATTTGGCAACATTAATGTCATGTCTGGCTTAGACCCCTGCATATTTTAATGCAAGGACTGGTAATTCATTTACTGTAGAAATAATGTAGAGTGTAACCTTTTATTAAAGTCAAATCTATTTTGTCAGAAAAAATAATATGCTTCCAAATATTTTATTAATGCTTTTTGGTGGCTATGTGAATATAATCTACCTAAAAGTCCAAATGGACTGTACTATTCTAACAGTATATTTTACTTATGTTCTGTACTTGTTTAGTAAATAACAGGTTATTTTCACTTCATTTTTACATTAAATATGGCTTGATAATGTTGTGGTCTTTTAAAATCTAGCAATGCTACATTTCTTTGTTATTGGATTTGTCTGAGGACACTGGTTGCTTCATAATTGCAAATAAAATGTACTTCCCAGTTTTTGCTAACCCATACATTTAGGGTCCAGGTGTTCACCCATAGCTGATCCCAGATGGCTACCAGACATCCTTCCACTGGGTACAGCGTCAACCTCAAGAGGGCAGCAGTTTGGTGAAACCTCAGTACTGAAACAGTTTAGGACATCTTCATACTGAACTGTAAAAGTGTGATAAAGAATCTAATAGAAGAACTAATTGTGTCTGAAATGTACTTGCAGTACTTTCTCTTACAAAAGTTTTTGAGGAACTTGGTAGTAAAAAAAAAAACAAAACAAAAAAAAAACAATTGAATGTCTGCGGAAACATGACTAACAGTGTTCAAATTAGCGAGAAAGCTCATTGTGTGAAACAATAGAATGTATTTGTCTGCTCTGGGAATGGAAAGCAGGTGGGTGGTGTGCTGAAACCAGATGTTTCTGGTATAGACCTAATGAGATGTCGATGCATACAAAAAATATCCATATAAAACACTACAGTTAGGAAGAGAGATAGATATCAACTGAGAAGGAGAGAACTGTACAGTATAAACGGTTAATAGTGACGTTTTTGCTGGTTAAAGGAATAGTTCACCCAACAATAAAAATTCTGTCATTAATTTCTCACCCTCATATCGTTCCAAACATGTAGACCTTTGTTCATCTTTGAAACACAAATTAGGATATTTTTGATGAATCCAAGAGCTTTCTGACCCTGCATAGAAAGCAAAGGATCTACCATGGTCAAGGCCCAGAAAGGTAACAGAAAATGAAGATCAAGTTCCAGATTAAAATAAAACAGTTATTGATTCCAAAGGAAGGATTAACTAGGAAAAATCTCTCTTGACAGCATAATTATTTTGATATGTGTGGTGTTTATGCTGTGTTATCCTCTCCAAGCATCTCTGCCCATATTCTCATCAATTCACATAAAGCAGAACAAGCTAAATCCTCAGTAAGATCTGCACAACAAACCATTTGCTTTTGCACAAATTAAATATGAAATGAAAATGAACTGCAGCAAGAACCCAGATGTAAACGCAACAGCTTGGATGCTCTCAGAAACAAACCTGCTCTGTCAAGGATTAAGAAAGAAAGTTTCCATTCTGGTCAGAATGTGTTTACTTTAAATATATATACACATTAAAAACATGTGTACACTTGATGCACTTCAGAAGTTTATAGGCTCTTACTGTAAGTGCATAAAATAGTAATGTTTTTTTGTTTGATTTTGACAAAAGCAGCATGTGAGTCAATATATTTGGATGGATGTCTGTTCAAAAGAAAAGTTATATTTTGCATAATAAAAAAAGTAAATATATAAAAATATATTTTATTGAAGTTTTTCTGCACAAAGTGAATTATGAAAACATAACTCATTTTAATGAGAACATGGTTCATGATGTTAATGTCCCAGTGGGAAAAAAAAATAAAGTTTTTAACAGAATCCATGAAAACACCCATTTGACACAATATCCAAACAAATTAATTTGACAGCGTGGCATTTTTTTTTATTCACGTCTTTCATTTTGCGAGAAAAAAAACACAAAACGTAATGTTTTTGTCATGATCCTGGTCTTCGTTTTCTGTATCCGTGTTTAAGGACTTTTATTTTGTAGTTTTTGTGTCTTATTGTTCACTGTTTCCCTGCCTCTCTGTTCTCTTGTTTGTCGCCATGGATGTTCATTGAACCAAACCCACTCCCTCATTTGTTACCCTGGTTACCAATTAGATCATTACCTCTGCCCTATGTATAAATAGTCCTTGTCTTTCCCCTGTATTTTGTCAGTTGTTAATGTCTGTAATGGTTGCTTCCGGTTCTGGTCTGGTTTCTCAGTGTCACCCGTTTTGGATTACTTGTTGTTTTTTCCTTGGACTTTCAATAAACTCCTGCACTTAGATCCTCACCTCATCCTGCCTCAGCTCCGCTTCGTTACAGAACAACTGACCCCAAATGGATCAAGTGGGAGTTTTGTGCGACCCTCTGAGTACCCTTTGCTCAGTTTTTCAAAATGGCCGACCTATCGAATATTATGTGGAGGAGTTCCTTTTATATAGCCATCTTGTGCCTGGAGATGACACTAAAATAAAGGACTGTTTCTGGAGTGGACTCGATCCAGAAATTAGTTTAACCTTACCTGATGAGGACCCCAGCTGGACCTTGGCACAGTATATAGACTGTTTTGCTGTTTTGTGAGTCCCCTTTTACTGTGGAGGAGGTTGAGAGGGCAATTCACAACATGGCCGCCAGCCCAGAGCCACTGCACAAGATGGCCGCCAGACCAGACCCACTGGACAAGATGGCTGCCACGCCAGAGCCTGCACACAGGATGGCCATGCCAGAACCAGCCCACCATAAGTCTGCTGCTCAAGAACCAGCTTACACCACGTCAGCCAAGCCACAGCCTGTTAACGTCATGTCTGCTTCTCCTGAGCCTGCACCAGCTGCTCTTCCTGCAAATTCAAGTCACGTCACAACTGCTGTTCTGGTAAAGTCCAGTCAAGTTTCCGAGCCAAGTCAAGTTGCAGCTGTGTTTCCTGAGTCAAGTCAAGTTTCTGAGTCAAGTTGCAGCTTCAGCGTCCAGTCAAGTCCCAGCGTCCAGTCAAGCTTCCGAGTCAAGCCAAAGCTGTAGTTCCAGAGTCAAGCAAATATACAGTCGCTGTTCCAGTGTCAAATAAAGCCACAGCCGCTGCTCCAGAGTCGAGTCAAGCTACAGATGTTGCTTCCAAGTCCAGCAATGTCAAGGCTGTCGTTCCTGCGTCAAGCAAGGTCACAGCCGTTGTTCCTGGGCCAAGCAAACTGCTGGTCTTCACGAGTCAAGTCAGTTCACTGCTGATACCCATGAGTCAAGTCACTACTGAACTTTACAAACCTAATCACGTCACGTCTGCCCATCCAGAGTCGAGTCACGTTTCATCTTTCTGTTCAGAGCCCCATCACATCTCTACTGTCTGTCCAGAGTTTTGTCGTTCCACGTCTGATCGTCAAGTCTCGTCTGACCGCCCAGAGCCTCGCCATGCATCGTTCGACGGTCCTGCGGTCCTGAGTTAAGTCACGCCCCGTTTGACATTCCAAGGTCACGGCCCATCATGATGGCCAGCGTACTGGATCCACCCCTAGTGTCAGTAAGGGCAGTTAACGTCTCGGCTGCATCAGCGTCTCCAAGACCAACTATTAATGAGGTCCTGCCCCCAGCTGCTGCTCTTCCTGTCATGGCGGTTGCCATTTGGTGTGTGTGGGCTGCACACTGTACTCCTGAGCTCATGTCTGTTCACCAGTTAGCTCCTGAGGCCACGCCTGTTCACAAGTCGATCCTTGGTCATATCTGTTCACCAGTTCGCTTCAGAGCCCCCGCCTGGTCACAAGCCTGCTCCAGAGCTCACACCTGATCACAAGCCTGCTCCAGAACTCCCGCCTGGTCACAAACCTGCTCCAGAGCCAGTCGGAGAAGCCGCGCCAATGCCTCCTGAGGTGACAGCTGTGGCTGTAGAACCTCCCATGGAGGCGGCGTTCCCTTACAACGTCTCTGCTTCTCTTCGTACTCTGTGTGCCTCCTCTGTCCCTGCTTTCCTCAGGTCCCAGACCAGGACGCAGGTTCCTGTTCCACCCCGGAGGGCTGCTCCGCCTCCTGCTTCGCCCCGGAGGGCTGCTGCACCTCCTGCTCCGCCTCCTGTTCCGCCCTGGAGGGCTGCTGCGCCTTCTCCCCCTATTCTGTCTGCTTCCTCTGTCCCTGCTTTTCCCAGGTCCCAGACTGTGACGCGGATTCCTGCTCCGCCCCGGAGGGCTGCTGCGCCTCCTGCTCCGCCCTGCTGGGTTCTGCCTGCTCCGCCGTGGAGGTCTTCTCTCATGATCTGGTGGTCTTCAGCTCCCCCCATCTGGCCGACTCCACCCTGGCCTCTTGTTCTGCTTCAGTCCCCTGTTTATCTCCCCTCACATGGACCTGGCCCTCCATCCCTTCCCCAGTTCTGCCTGAGCTCCTCCCCCCTCCTGGACTTGAATTCCTGTTTGGAGCGTCTGGAAGCCACTCCTTGGAGGGGGGGCTTATGTCATGATCCTGGTCTTCGTTTTCTGTATCTGTGTTTAAGGACTTATTTTGTAGTTGTCTTATTGTTCACCGTTTCCCTGCCTCTGTTCTCTTGTCGCCATGGATGTTCATTGAACCAAACCCACTCACTCATTTGTTACCCTGGTTACCAATTAGATCATTACCTCTGCCCTGTGTATAAATAGTCCTTGTCTTTCCCCTGTATTTTGTCAGTTGTTAATGTCTGTAATGGTTGCTTCCGGTTCTGGTCTGGTTTCTCAGTGTCACCTGTTTTGGATTACTTGTTGTGTGTGTTTTTTTTTTTCTTTTTTTTTTTTCCCCTTGGACTTTCAATAAACTCCTGCACTTAGATCCTCACCTCATCCTGCCTCAGCTCTGCTTCGTTACAGTTTTAAATTGAAAGATGCAATATTTAGTCTATCAAGCAGATCTTTAGATGAACACCTTTATCTACAGTTGAGGTCAAATGTTTACATACACCTTGCAGAATCTGCAAAAAGTTAATTATTTTACCAAAATAAGAGGGTTAATAAATGCATGTTCACAAGAGAAAATAATAGTTAAATTTATAAAAATGACCCCGTTCAAAAGTTTACATTGATTCTTAATACTATGTTGTTGCCTGAATGAACTACAGCTGCTTTTTTTGTTTGTTTGTTTAGTGATAGTTGTTCATGAGTCCCTTGTTTGTCCAGAACTGTTCTTCAGAAAAATCCTTCAGGTTCAACAAATTCTCTGGTTTTTCATCTTTTTTTTTTTTTTTTTTTTTTTGTGTGTGTATTTGAACCCTTTCCAGCAATGATTTTGAGATTTTGAGAAATCTTTTACACTGAGGACAACTGAGGGACTCATATGCAACTATTACAGAAGGTTCAAATGCTCACTGATGCTCCAGAAGGAAACACAATGCATTAAGAGCAGAGGGGGAAAACTTTTTGAATTTGAAGATCAGGGTAAATTTTACTTATTTTGTTTTCTGGGAAACATGTACGTATCTTCTGTAGCTTTTGAAGGGCAGTAATAAATGAAAAAAATAAGATTTTTAGGCAAAATAAGAAAAATGTACACATCTTCGTTCTGTTCAAAAGTTTACACCCCTGGCTCTCAATGCATTGTTTTTCCTTCTAGAGCATCAGTCAGCATTTGAACCTTCTGTAATAGTTGCATATGAGTCCCTCAGTTGTCCTCAGTGTGAAAATATGGATCTAAAAATCATACAGTCATTGTTGGAAAGGGTTCAAATACACAAAAATGCTGAAAAACCAAAGAATTTGTGGGACCTGAAGGATCTTTCTGAAGAACAGTGGGCAGTTTAACTGTTTAGGACAAACAAGGACAACAACTATCACTAAACCAAAAAAAAAAAAAAAAAAAAACCAAAGCTGTGGATCATTCAGGTATTAAGAATCAAGCGTATGTAAACTTTTGAACAGGGTCATTTTTATAAATTCAGCTATTATTTTCTCTTGTGGACTATATGAAAACATCTTTTATGTTAAATATCTTATTCAGGTCAGTACTAAATGAAAAATAACGTGCATTTTGTATGATCTCTCTTATTTTGGTAAACTAATTAACATTTAGCAGATTCTGCAAGGTGTATGTAAACTCTTGTCCTCAACTGTATTTTTAATGAACTTAAGACACAAAAACAGGATACGTGACCTTTTTCAGAAATATTATGTGAAGATTCTTGTCGCCGCTATCTCACACATCTCTTTTTATCGCCAATTTCATCCTCTCTCCCTTTCTCTCCTCCATCTCATCTCTGTTTGCTCATTAGGCTGTTTAGTGAGGCATGGTAATGAAGGCCGGCAGGTCACCACGCACAAACAGAGAGAAATTCACAGTCTGCAGCTCATGAAAGCCTTTTCAGTCTCACCAACCACAAAGACCTTCCTCCCACTCAGCAACATTTTCCAATGAACTCATAAAGATGAACTTACTGTGTTTCCTTCGGAAAACATATTAGGTGTCTGTGCGGTATTATAATCATTGCCCAGATATAATGTGATGGCACTCATTTCACGCTGTGTTTGGATTTCTGGCAAAAAAGTGTCCAATTAATTAAATCTAGATTTAGTAAGTGAGTTTATCAAGATGGCCACTAGCCACGACTTCATATTTCTTAGCACATTTTTAAGATAAGCATCAATACTGTTACTGCTCATACTCGAGGTTAATGTTTTTAACAAACCTCTAGGCTGTAGCCCAGTAGATACGGATTTACCCATTTTATCATCTGCCAGGTGAGAATCTGATCATTCGGAAAAATGTTGCTACAGTATGTTGTTGTGGATGGTTGCCAGAGCATTACGCATTACTATGTGATTAGTAAGATGTTCTGAATGTTTTTAGTGCATTTCCGTGTGGTTGCTTGGGTGTTCTTGTGGTTAACAAGTAGTTGCTAAGGTGTCGTAGTGTAGGTAAGTAGCGTTTCTTTTTTTTTAAAAACAATGTAGTTGCCAAAACGCCATGTTCAAGGCCCAGAAAGGTAGTAAGGACATCTTTAAAATAGTCCATGTGACATCAGTCATTTAACCGTAATGTTATGAAGCTACGAGAATACTTTTTGTGTGCAAAGAAAACAAAACTAACAACTTTATTCAACAATTTCTTCTCTTCCATGCCAGTCGTTGATGCACGTTTAGGAGAATACCAAAATGCATGTGTCTGCTACCAGCGTTCTGATGTAGAACCCGGATGCGCTGCACATTGTTTACAAGCAGAAGAAGGTGCACGCTGTAAATAATGACAGAATTTTCATTTTTGAGTGAATTATCCTTTTAATAACCATTTTCTATAGCAACAAAACAATTTAGCAACACCTAGTGACTACATACAGTGCCTATAGAAAACCATCACACCCCTTTAAAATAGTTACTTTATTTGTCATACAGCCTGAAATCAAACCCCATTCCAAAAGACCGTTCCAGCTTTATTTACAATTACAATTACAACAGTTCTGCAAATTAATAAAAAAAAAAGGAACATGAACAACTCATGAACAACTATCACCAAACAAACAAACAAAAAAACTAGAATAACAGGCTTGGAAAAGTCATTAGTCCCTTGATTTAATACATTGATGCCTGTAATTAAAGCAAAAGGTGGCTCTACAGTCTTTTTGAACATGTCTATAGCTTTGCACACCTTGATTGGGATTTGCCTATTCTTCCTTGCTGAGCTTCATAAGTTTAGTCAAATGGTGAGTGGCAATGGACTGCTTTCTTCAAAGTCCATCCGCAGATTTTCCATTGGATTTTAATTCAGGTGTCTGACTTGGCCACTCAAGAACATTCACCTTCTTATTCTTAAGCCATTTTGTTGTTGTTTTGGCAGTATGTTTAGGGTCATTTTCGTGTTGGAAGGTGAATGACCTGCCCATCTTCAGCTGTCTAGCAGAGAGACGCAGCTTTTCCTCAAGAATTTGGATGTACTTGACAGCATCCAGTTTCCCTTCAATTCTGACCAATCACCCAGTCCCAGCTGAAGAGAAACACCCCCACAACATGATGCTGCCACCACCATGCTTCACAGTAGGTATGGTGTGTTTTGGGTGGCGTGCTGTGTTTGCTTTTTAATTTTGGTCTCATCAGACCATAGCACCTTTTGCCAGAAGGTATCTAGATTTCTGCATAGTGTAAGCAAAAAAGGCTTCTTTCGTGCCACCCTGCCATACAGCCCAGCTTTGTGTAAAGCTTGGGAGATAATTGTCACATGCACAGACTGACCAGACCCAACCATAAAGCCTTGTAAGTCCTTCAAAGTTGCCTTTGGCCTGCTGGTAGCTTCTCTTATCTAAGTCCTCCTGGCTCTGTCATCCACTTTGGACGGACGGCCTGATTTAGGCAATGTGCTGGTGGTGCCATACGCTTTCCACTTCTTAAAATAGTTAGTTCACTTCCAGAGCAAAAATTTACAGATAATTTACTTACCACCTTGTCATCCAAGATATTTATATCTTTCCTTCTTCTGTCGTAAAGAAATTATGTTTTTTGAGGAAAACATTTCATGATTTCTCTTTATATAGGGGACTCTTATGGTTCCTGTTTGAACTTCCAAAATGCAGTTTAAATGGAGCTTCTCCGACTTCAAAATCACCCTACATCGCTGTTTTACCTTATTTTGTAAAGGGCGTTTTATCTTTTTTGCACATTCACTTTGTAAACACTGGGTCAGGACTTCTGCAGCGATGTAGGGCGATTTTAAAGTTGGAGCAGAAAATGAGATTTTCTCGACCTACCCTAACTGTCTTGAACCGGAACACACAGCGTGCACGCAGAGCTAGACAAGACAAGCATTTGAGGTTAAAAAGTATATTAATTGTGAATTTCTTTAGAAAATAACTGATCGTTTCGTTAGATAAGACCCTTTTTTTTCAGCTGGGATCGTAGAGCCCTTTGAAGCTGCATTTAAACTGCATTTTGGAAGCTCAAACTCATGGGCACCATAACAGTCCACTATATGGAGAGAGAATTCCTCAAAAAACTATTTTGGAGTGAGTAAGTTATCTTTACATTTTTGTTCTGGAAGTGAACTTCTCCTTTAATGATGCTCTGAACAGTACTCCTAGGGAAAGCTAAAGCCTTTGGAATGTTTTTGTAGCCTTCTCGTAACTTCTGCCTTTCTACAACTTTATCCTCAAGGTCTTTTGAAAGCATTTTCCCAACCATGGTGAATTCTTTGCCGTACCATGCAATACTAACTGTGGAAACTTCAAGAAACAGCTTGTTTTATTCTGAAGTAATCAACACCACTACTATTGATGTCAGGTGGGGCAGTTAGCCTGGTGTTTAATCTGGAAGTTGATTGTTTGCACCTGAGCAAGTTTATAATGGTATAATCTAAGGGGCTGATCACTTTACCAAACCAGGCATTTCACTGATTAATTTTTAATAATCCTCCAGAATTTTGTTAATGGCATTTTTACTTTAATGATGAGGTTTATAATGTGTCCATGCAGCTAAAAAAATAGACTTAATTTATTGTATTTTCCAGGGTGTAAAGTGACAAGAGGGAAAGGTTTTCATAGGGTATGATTTTCTATAGGCACTGTATCAACCACAACACGGCCACACTTTATTTTAAGGTCAAATTCACATTATTAACAAACCATTAACTATGACTTTTGCCTCAATAATTTCTAATTTGCTGCTTATTAATAGTTAATGTAGTTGTTTAGGTAGGGATGTAGAAAATGGTAATGCCGCATATCTGCTTTATGAGTTCTAATAAACAGCCAATATGTTAATAATAGGCAAGCTAATAAGCAACTAGTTAATAGTGAGAATCGGTCCCTATACTAAAGTGTTACCCACAACGACATAGCAACACCCTTATATCTTGGTGGTGAGCTGCACCAGCAGCACAACTCATGCTTTCTTCAGAAAATGTTAAAATCCAATTTGGATTTTAAAGCTGTTTTTGGTCACAGAAACTGACATTGACTGATTTGTTTTTAGTTAGAACTGAAAAGCAGCCAAGAATATAAAACAACAAAAAACAAGTGAAAGAACAGGGATGTGTTAGCATTGTTCCAAAACATGTCAGAAAGAATGCTCTAGTCCTGGAAACAATAGGCAGCTCAGACTCTGACAGGACGTAAGCTGTACTTGGTGTAGTTTTAAAGAGCTGAGATCAAATCCATTCCCCTGTGAGCGCTGAGGTTAATTACCTTCTGCAGCAGCCACTGAGAGATTAAGTGTTTGTAAACAGCTGTAAACAAATTACCTTCAATATACAGTCACAAGCTGGCTACTCTGTGCAGTTTGTACTGCAGTGTCAGCACAGCTAATGTCATTGTTAGTCTGTAGCATATAAATATATATATAGATTTTTTAATGGTTTTGAAAGAAGTGTTCTATGCTCACTTAAAGGCTGCATTATGTGGCATAATGAGACAATACATTGGTCTGGCACGGCACATTAAAGAGCCACAAAATGGTATTTATTTTTTGAATTTCTTAAAAAATTACAACATTCTAAAACTGAGACCTTGTGTCAGAAGTAACCTGGTGTGTCTTATCTGTTAGTGTGTTGTCAGTTTCCTCTTGTTTCCGTGATGTATTTTTCACTGTGTGAGAACACAGATATGATATGTACGTGATACGATATGTATCGTGAGAACAGCATTGTTTGTCAGACAGTAACAGGGTGGGTTTTTTGCGAAGGGTCAATTAAGCCAGGGTAAAAATTAATCCTTGTTATTCATAAACTGATGCTTTCACACTATACATTCCTAAACCCTGGGTTAACAGTCTTATTAATCTTACTAACTGCTTTTTTTTTTTTTTTTTTTCTCTGAGGTCCACTTATAATATTATGAAGATTTTTACATTAAAAAACAAAAAAAAAAACAATTTAAAAGTAATAGGATATTTTCTGTCCTGCTTTTAACCGCCCTTATTGGAATGCTCTGTTTGAATAGGCGTGGCGAATTAGACTCGGAAGTAAACACCCACTGCTATGATTGGCTAACAGCTTACATTCTTTCCTCATAGATGGACGCTGCTGTGATTTAAGTTTTGAAACATATAAATAACTCAGCACATATCAAGCGATCTGTAAGAAGAGACAAAGCAATAGTACCCACATAATGAAATCAGTTACTCACACTTTTGTTGCGACATCACTGTCGGATCCAATATAGGCAGCACAGCAACGTCTTTTTGAAAATCCTGTGGCGAATTGTGTTGCTTAGGTTACAGACATAACCTTGGTTCCCTAAGAGAAGGGAATGAACGTTGCGTTGCTGACGCTATGGGTAATTGTAAGCAAAGCTTCAGTAAAATGAAATGAACAAAGGGCCGTGTTCTTACTGACGCAATCTGGAACTTTATTAAAAAATCACATTCATCCACTCTTTCCTAACGTTGGGATCAGAAGGAAGGCAATGCAAAGACTGTTTTTCCACAAATTGGCACTGCAGAGCGTCCTGTTGTTTACAGAGCCATCTTTATTGTATGGATTCTGCATAGACCTCCACATCTGTCTCTCTGGTAAACACTATGCGCAAATCTGTGGGCGGGGTTAAACAGGCAGTGATGTCGATCTTCTTCTGCGGAGGCAGCGCTTAATCTTCCTATTACATCATAGAGCAGAACATTCCAAAAGCTGTTGCTTTCTGACTGCTTTCAATATAAGCTGTTTTTAGAGTAACAACAAACAGGGCCTAAAATTGGCGAGTATATTGAACTGTTTCAGTCGCCAGTTGGCGGGTAAAGCTTTTATTGCATTTTTAACAATGCAATGTAGTGAGAACAACAGACAGTTTTTAAAGAGATTCACTGTTTCTGACATAAGTGAATAAAATAATCTTTTCTGAAGACAAAATCATTGTGGCTGGTTAGCTGTTTTGTCATAAGCGACAAGAGCGAATCAAATAATAGGATAGATACAGGCTGATAAGGTCAGAGCAGTGTAATGGCTAGCTTGTCCCTAGATAAGGTTCTAATAAGTTTTACCTGAGAAGATTTATTTCGAAAGATAAACTTTTCCCTTCTTTATTCTTCATAACCTGAGAATGTGGCGACACATACCTGGGGTTACTCCGAAACGGAGCGGAAACATGATGAGCAAAAATCAGAAAGTCATGACGGTTCTCTGTGTTTTATCGAGAGATGGTGTTTCAGTGACGATGGATAAAAGAGAAACTGGCTTGTATTTGATACTGTACGCCTGTTTTACACATGCTCTGTTTGCAATGCGTGTGCTTTTTTTTCACGGTCATGTTAACGGATTTGAGCGTTCTTACTGCACACGGTTGCGGTCCGGCAGTGCGTTCCAGGAGCGGTGCGTCTGCAGTAGTACAGGGATCGTTTCAGGGTTGCCAGGTTTTCACAACAAAACCCGCTCAACTGCTACTCAAAACTAGCCCAAAAGTAGCCCAATTGCGTTTTTAGTAAAATACACGTTTTTGGCGGGCTTCCCCTAGTAAAATTTGCATTCCAGGGGCTAAATATAATGTTACTGGGGTCGCTTCAACCTACGGACATGAATAACAACCCTCGGCAACACTGCGGACTTGGCAACACTGGATCGTTTCCGCAACGAGTATTTTTGCTGTGCTGGACGCGCTAAATAAAAGTGACAGCTCATTGTTTGCACTAAATATGAACACGGATTGACGTGAAAATGTAGTAATTTCACCATAAAAGTATATAATTAAAGTAACTGTCTGTTTTTGCAAAAATAGGTTCATGGCTGGGAAAAAAAAAACAAATTGGTTGGTAAATTTTCTCACATCACCAGCCATTGGCAGGTGTGGCAAAAAGTTTGTTTTAGGCCCTGACAACAAAGTTTTGAGTTCTGAAACTTGCAAGACGTTTTTAATAGTACAATGACCTCTTATATGTCAAAAGATGAAGGGAATTTTGGTTTCTCAGTTCATCACTCTTGTAAATGCACCCTTGCAATGCTAGGACAGGCTTACAGGACAGCCTTTTGGACATTTCTAAACCTAAGATCGTACTGCTTTCCATGTATCCTCTGAAATCTGACCTCTTGAACTCATGGCAAGAGTTTCTGCATCTCATACCCCAGGGGTAACACCACATCAGATATACTGCTGCCATGCAGTGGGTCATGGGTCTGAGTCTTGTCTTGTGAAGAATCTGCAACACACATCTGGTTTGGATTAACTGCCTAGTAAAGCAATACAAGCAAAAGACATTTTATGACAGTACTGCCTAAAAAGTATCTTGAAACATGGTCTTGGGGAGGCGACAGCCTGTTTAGAGGTTTTCATTTCTTTTTTTTCTTTTCTTTTCTTTTTTTTTTTTTTGATAACTTTTTGTCCATCTTTATTTTTTATGGAAAAGAAAAAATCTAAACGAATCTATGAAAGCCAACAGACAGCAACTGTACTGTTTGTGCTTTGGCTTGCCAGTATAGATGCTTCTACGTTTTCTTAGGACTATTTTCCATCTGCTTTTCTTACTATAGATCATATGTAAAAATGAAAATATACTTGAGGCAACCATTTGTGGTTCCTCAGACTGTTACACTGGCACCATTTCAAAAAGAAGTACTGAAGTTCCTGCAAGAACACTAATAATCTCATTGGCTGAGCTCCACAAAATATCAGTGTGAACATTTTAAACAATTCTAAATGTATTAATCATCCAATCATCCACAACATTAAAACCACCTGCCTAATATAGTGCAGGTTGCCCTCGTGCTGCAGCTCTGATTACTTGAGTAACGGAGTCCACGAGATCTTTGAATGCGTCCTATAGTATCTCTAGCACTGAAATATTAGCAGCAGATCCTTTAAGTCCTGCAAGTTGTGAGGTGGCGCATCCATGGATCAGATCTGGACATCCAATGCATCCCATAGATGCTCAATTGAATTGAAATCTGGGCAATTTTGAAGCCAAGGCAACACCTTGAACTTTTTGTCATCTTCCTCAAACCATTCCTGAACAATTTTTGAAGTGTGGTAGGGTGTCCTACCTAAAACAGGCCACTGCCATCAGTGAACACCACTGCAATTAAGGGATGTATGTGGTCTGCAATATTCTTTAGGTAGGTAGTACATGTCAAAAGTAACATCCAAATGAATGCCAGGATCCAAGGTTTTCCAGCAGAACATTGTCCAGAGCATAACACTGCCTCCGCCAGCGTGCCTTCTTCCCATAGTGCATCTGCTGCCATCTCTTTCCCAGGTAGGTAAAGGCAACCTTCTTCCATTGCTTCATGGTCCAGTTCTGATGAGCATTTGCCCATTTTAGGCACTTTCAATAGCTGACAGGAGCGCAGCTCTGACTGGCCTGTGGCTATGCAGCCCCATACGCAACAAACTGTGATGCGCTATGTGTTCTGACACCTTTCTATCATGGCCAACATTACTTTTTTCAGCTATTTGAGCAACAGTAACTCTTCCATGTGATTGGCCACTATAAACAGAAAGTAAACTATAGATTTAAAGCATTTTGGACTTGAATTAGGATTCACAAAGTAAATGTGAGAGACTATAAAGCAAACATTTCAGCAGAAGGTTCTACAAGGTAATGTTTCTGATGACATCACAAACATAGCTGGTGCATTTTATCTGCAGTGACGTGATAAGAAACAGGGCTAAACTGATAACAGCGGAACTGATGGTTTTCTATGTATAGCTTAGACAGATTGCATGACTATATAGGGAGCAAAATTGCCTCGGTAAGCAGGAACAAAAAGCAAGCGACTAAAAAATTGAGAAAACCAAAGAGTATAACTGAGAACACTGGATAACTGGATGTAAACATTGTGACTGACTGTCAAGAACAATTTAGAATGGAAAAAAGAACAAAGGAAAGCTTGGAAAATGTATTTCATGTATGCAGTGAGAAAGAAAACAGACTGAAATATTTGGCCTTTTCATCACGGAAAAGTGACAACAGAATGTTATTTTCTTCTGGTGTTGACAACGGTGCAAATCTAGCTCAGAAGCGTGAACTGCCAAACCTCAGTATAGAGTGTGGTGCTGCACATCTCTTTGTAGTAAGTGTCATGAGTGTCTCAGATGGTGGGTTTGGTACATATAAGGCTATCAGTAAATAGCATAGCAGGGTAAGATGGGGTAAGAACAACTCTTTTAAGAACAAGAGTAAGAACATTTACTTTAAAATTGTAATAAAATATTTAAATAAAGTGTAAGTTTAGCATGTGCAGGATGATGATGCATCAGCCAATGTGTTATTAAGGGGAATCAATATTTGCTAATTTAGTTGTTATAGCATAAAATGTAAAATTACTCGAAGAGGCACTACTGGGGCATCAGATTGCATAACTTTTGATAACATTCTTATTAAGTTTTATTTATTTTTAAAGTTTAAGGGAACAGGTTTTTTCCCTCTCTGGTTTAGTTTAATATATTAATGAATATTAGTAGCACAAAAAAAGAATCAACTTTTTTTTTTCTTTTTTACTGGTGATATGCTATTAACAAAAAGACAAAGAGCAATTTGTACTACACTTGATTTGTGTAAACAGTGGCACTAACAAGGCCACAGTGCCCCCTGTAGGCTGATATCAGTTAGTGGTTTAACACTCAAAGCAATTTATTATTCCTGTCACATCCTCAGGGAGCCGTACTACATCACAACACATCTTACACACCCTGATGAAATGTGAAATTACATCCCCAATGACTCAAATAATCATAGCAATCTAGTTTTCACTCTCTAGTTTATTAATAATCTACCACTACAAGTCACAACAGAATTATGTAGAATAGGCCTACAGATAAAGGGACAGACTAAATGATAGATAGATAGATAGATAGATAGATAGATAGATAGATAGATAGATAGATGGATAGATTCTGGAAATTGTACATAAATACATAAATAAATAAATAAATTAAAGTCCCAGTCACTTTTTCTTGGTTAAATAAACATTACTCACACTACCAGGAAAAAAAATAAATAAATAATAATTTTTAATTTTAAAAATTACATTTTTACATTACCAATGTAATCAATATTCTAATTATTATAGCCAAGTATGAATCTCATCAAGTTATTTTTACATTTATTTTTCAAGTATAATTTATCTTTATTCCATAATAATAACTCAAATCAATAACAACAATCTACACAGTATATTTTATTTGTTTTTTAGTTAACTTTTATTTATATATTTATGTATGTATGCATGTACGTATGTGTGTGTGTGTATTTTTCGGCTCGTCAGTCATCAAAGCTCAGTAAATATTGGTCACAGACAGACTTACTTTCAATTTCACCAAGCAGATTACTCACTAAAAACTCCCAAAGATCACGTTTTCATGCAATTTTAAGTCTTATTTATGACGCAACAACGTGGTTATAACTGAGTGTTTAAGTTGTTTACTCTTTTTTAAAATTAGTCTTTCCGCTAACACCATTGTATTTGCTCATTAAGAGTATGCATTGACGTCACTTTCCCGCCGGGACACGCCCCCTCAACCGGACTGAATGGCAGAAGAAGAGCCTTCAGCGTGAATGGATTTAATAGGGAAGATGCAAAAGCGCGAGTAAAACAAACGATAATCCGTTTAAACTAAAGGTTGCTTAACTTGATATAATGTTCCTAACAACTTAACAAATATCCAGTGGTCAGTGGATACTGATACAACCAGGAATTGTGTTTTCTAACACTTATATGTGTTTGATTTTGACGCCGGGGAAGATAAATAAAGCAAATTGGCATGTGAACTCATTTTGTAAATACAAAATAGGTTGGTCAAACCCCTGTGATCACTTATATCAATGTTATATATGTCGTCATATCGTCCAGCTGAAAAACGCATATAGTTTTTGTCAGTGTTTATTTAAAAACATCCAGTTATGCAGAAGTTAAGATGGTAAATATTTAGTTGATGACTTGTCAATACGATATATTATAATACAATATATAGGATATGATTTTACTGCACAATTCAACATATTAACATGAAATTATAACTGCAAATCCGTGTTTTGCTGCCTGGAGACCATTTGTTTCTTTGAATCGCAGCGATTAATTTGCTTCTCTTTTCAGAAGCTTTCAGTAGTCACTAAAATATACCTCAGGTTTCTTGTAAAATCTCTTTGTACAGTCAATCATAAAGCTCGTTCTGGTTTTAGAGGTGTTTTGCGTGTTCTGTGACGTCACATGCATACCCTCTATTCGCGAACGCGGAAAAACACAAGACGCGGGATTTATCGCATGAACCAATCACAGCCGAACAAAACCAGTCATATCCAATCGCGATGGACCGATGTTTCTTTAAAAAACGAGTGATTCATACATTTTTTTTATGTTATTATTTTTAATATTGGCATTGTTTTATTTTTGTAGCCTACTATTAATTTATTTCTCAACCATTATTTTGAGGAGACACTGCCTCACTTGCTTCCTCAAAGGAAACGCCCCAGATGGACAGATAGATGTTTGTTAGATAGATAGAATATAGTTGTAGTTTGTACTGGTTTATTACTACTATTTGACTCAGAAGCTGATAAGAATAGACTATGAAGACGACAGCACACTGAGCAATAAAACCGCTAAATATATCACAAAAATGTTTCTATGGAGGCATTTATGAAGTGCTGTTAATACTGACAGTACTGAATGTGAAGTGCTCTGCCGTTTTGTAATGCGGTAAAGAGATTCAGGCACTGTTTGGGTGTTTCATGTTCATGAAAGGCCTGACTGTAGGCCTGTAAAATCTCCCTGTACACTGAAGCATATACTGAACACCCTCTTCACATGCTACTTCACTTTATATGGCTTTATGTATTTTTTTTTTTTTTTTTGTAATTTATTTACACATTACATAATATTGTTGCTAGATGGTTTTCTAGGAGGATGCTTAGTCAGAACAACCCATTGTCTTTCAAATCAAGTGTTGTGGTTTATTAAAAATCCAGACAGGCTTGTTTGGCAGTAACATTTATTGGTGTTTCCCATGAAATTAAAACACATTTCAAGAGGGTCTGTTATCTGCCTCTCTCTATATAACTTCAACACTATTTGTTGGTAACTTTCATCTGAACGTCGGATCTTCAGACAATCGGTTTACTTTCAAGCAATGTTGGGTGAGAAAGAAAAAACATGAATTCACCCAGTCACATGGTGTTACCCTGTTCAGTCAGGTTCATGACAACACATGAGTTCCTCATACAACAAACTGATGGACATGATGGGTAGCCGTGAAACAGCAGGCGAAACACTGCTCTTAAAGGTCTGAGAGCTGCTACAGTGCAAAGCAAGAGAAAGAGAGACAGGAAGAAGAGAGTGCGATAGAGAGACATCGAGACTTTGAATATGCTTATATAGAGGCATGCCAAGGAACTACACACGCTAATATTAAAGCTGCGGAAAACAACCAAAGCGAAAGACAGAGAGAAAGATAGAGATATACGGTTGCGAAAGCATACAACTTCTAGCCACACAGAACATGCTTGCTTAGCAGATAAATACGTCGGATAATGCTAACACAGAGTGAGCAAGCTAGCGACAGTGAACTATATATATTTGAAGCTAAGCTATCCATATTGCCACTAAAACTAGCACCAGGTTGCACTAAATATACATATATATATATATGTGAATATCTGGGATTGTATTTCACAAGCTCGGAAGGCAAGGCGTTCATGCACGTGCAAAGAGAGCAGGTTTGTAGCAGCAGCAGGGAAAGACGGCACAGTGGGTGTTCCAAGACTACCACGGTGAGGATGTCGATGCGTTTGTCATGATTACAAGAGCTTAAAATATACAAACTATGTGACACAGCTTGTCGATCCTGAAAAAGGGACAGAAAGAACACTCGTATCTCGAAAATTACAAACTTAGCATTCCTTCCACACTGAAAAAGCAGCTTTACCCTTATGAAAATTAACTACGTTTATGCTGCTTCAAATGCTAATGGAATTATCGTTAATACGTGTTTCCAAGTCGGAAATTGGACATGAATGGCCTCTCAAGTCATATTTACAACTGGGAGACTCTGAGATAATTTTAATACCCGAGTTTCCGAGTCGGGCGGGCCATAAAATTTCAAAAATGGTGGAGAAAAGATATTTGTCAGGTATATTTGCGTACATAAATAACCATTTTGTGCATATTATATGCACTGAGCAAAGTAAAAATACCATTTATTTGACCAAAATTAAGGAATCGTCAGCTAGCTGAATATCTAGTGCAGTGAATGTTTATACGGTTACCAAAGAAAGAGATGCTACGTTCCCATTCAAAACCTGTTTGATATTGACTAAATATCTCCTATACCTTTTGGCTATAATAAGATTTCCCCAAGAAACCGGCAAGATTGAACTCATGAATGGGTGAATGAACACCATGATTCCTGTTCTTTCCGACAACGAAGCACCTAAACACGACAAAGTCGTAATTATAACTTCACAAGTGGGAAGTATGATGTTTCTGAGAGCATGTGAAGGCAGCATTAATTTTCATAACTAGCCAGATTAAGATGGTTTAAATTTGTCTTCAAGCCTGACCAGGGGTGCATTTCCAAAACAATGACACAACACACTGCTTAACCAATGAACCGTTGTAGAGCTAGCCATGACTGTTTTCCGAAAAAGCAGAAACGTTATCTCACATTCGTTTATGAACCACAATGGTTTAGAACTGTCGTAAATGAAGTAAAGCAGGTTTATGGTAATTAATCAGTTTGAGATCAAATTAATGCCATTATTGCCGTAAATAATGCATACGCCATCTAAGGATTGCTTCGCTACTTTTGCATGAAGGTTTCCCTACATTTTACTAAAGCATGTGTGCAAAAAAAAAAAAAAAGACGTAGAATGAAATTTGTATATCAATGGAATGAAAGCTATAGATTGTACTATACTATTGCACAGGTTAAGAGCTGTAGTATTGATCAAACAGTTTTGTGATGTGAATGTTTGTTGGAACTATGGATTCGGGAAACACCAAACTGTTGGTACCAACAAACTATGTTCAAACTAAGATGCTTTTGGGAAACACACCCCAGTCTGGGAGACCAACTAAGACCAAATTCGGCAGGGTTCAGTTGTGTTTTTCAGCAGGGTTGAGTATTACGTTCTGTAAAGATGCAGGCAGTAACGTAGCATTAGCAAATCTACAAAGTATCTCAGCTATAAGCAACTCTCATCTCACATGGACGTCAAAGCTGGGACACATTCAGACAACGCTCAGTTTCTTAAAACATCAAACTAAGAACATCCATTGGACAGATCATCATACATATAAGCTAAAGTGCACAAGCTCCTCTTAGGAGAACTAGACAATACTGGCAATTAATACTAAGGCAATACAGTTACAAACACACAAAAATACAAATCGGCACAGGATGTCAAGTTTATCACTTGGGCACAAACACAACCAGCATTGGTTCAGAAATGGCTCTCATAACCACCGAAATTTGCTATAATAATCATTTCGAGTTCGTAGGTTAAAATGCAGAGGCTTCAAGTGGATTTAAAGCCTGATCCTTCATCTTTGCAGTTACATAAGTCATCATATTCAACACATCTGACACACGCACACACAAGCAGAATGTATCTACCATTTATGATTAAATATTTGTTGAATAGAGAAAATAATATTATTTACCACACAAATAGACTCTGCCTTATATACAATACAGTGATGTATTCACATAGATATGTACTTGATCAAGAACATCTTAAAAGTCTATTTACATACTATCATAGGGCAGAACCCTAATTATGCTCATGTGTTATTTTCATTTGGAGTTTATATATAACATTAAATTTAGCTCTGTTAATACCCTGAAATATCTATCATTTTGTATACGAAAGCTAAATAAGTACATGAATGGGTCAGTAAATTAAAAATCTATTACTATAATGTAGGAAAGTGTTTTACTACATATATAGACTAAATTTGTCATTTAAACCCATGTTTTTTAATACAGTATATAATATGCATGTGCTATCGTTTCTTTCAAGGGGACATTGTTGAAAGAAGGAATATTTGATTTCTTTTTAGATTTTACCTAAACCTACTCTGTTTTTACCTAAATGGTTTCCAAGACCAACCACCATTCAAATGTCACTCTATTGCACTTTTCCAAGTATTAAGTTGGAAATTTTGAATTTCCGAATAAAGAATAAAGAATATTGTTATATAATTGCACATTTTATTAGGGGAAGGGAAATTCCCATTTTAAAGAGCATTTTACCCTGCAGAAAGGATTAATCAAGTACCCTTAATTTAATTTTGTTCATTCTTTATTATCAGAAGTACAGTAGCATATAATATGCTACTGTATAGATCAATATCACTTTAGAGCGCAACATTATATTTGTGCTTGTTTTTGCGCATATGTTAATTAGTTCCAACTATGTACAAACTTCACGTCCACACTTCATACAGTTGGTCAAAACTGTTTTAAAAACTCTTCCTGTGGTTGTCTTGTTAAATCGATAAAAGTCACACATTGTCTGTGAATACAAAAGCTTTAGATTCGAGGAAGTGGTTTTGAATAATATGTGTCTCTACTATTATAATATCGTCTGTAATCTGGCACTTTGAATAACTGTTCAAATTTAGGACCTGCACTGAATTGAAGCAAATAACTCTTCATATTCTCAACAAACACGTGTAAACAAACAAAGTCATGTCAAAGACACTAAGATAGACAGTAAAAGCAGACGGTAACACTTTTACAGGGCTTTGGACCACGAAGCCCACAACAACGCTACAATACTAAACTCTAGATATTTTCATATTGTCTTTTTTTAAAATCATACTATCTTTATATGACTTTGGAGAAGAGGAATCAAAGATTTACCGTTACATTCACAACAAATATTCGATCCATCCAGGGACACAATAAGTGTATAACAGGTTTTGGCATCGTAAGTTTTTAAAGATCCTGTCCCAGTCGCTCAATCTCTTCAATGAGGAAGTCAATGTCTTCAAAGGTAGCAGCTGGGTTGGAGATGACCATACGGAAGAAGTTGACCTTGTCTCCCTGTGGCTGATAGCTCACCATGGTCGTTCCGTACTCCATCATTCTGGCTTTGATTACAGGGGCAACCTGAGAAAGAACATTTTATTAGCTTTGGGCATTTTTTGCTGTTGGTGGTTATCACTTCTTTGCTATAAGGTTTCCAAGAACTGACTTGATTAGAGGAGTAGCTTTGGACAGTATGTTAGACTGTAATCTGAATAAAAGACACACAGCCGCTCATCACGACATAATTACACTCACTTCCCCTCAAATCATTTGCAGGTGTCCAGCTATTATCAGCAGTGGCCGGTATCCAGCACCTACAACCACTTCCATCTCTATGAAATGAGCCTTGATATACTGGAACCTGTCCAGTGTCTTTTCATATACGTTTAAAAGACAAACAAAAATACTGTATTGCAGCATCCCTGCACCATAAATACACACACCTATGTGACTATCCTTTTGCCCAAAAGTCTCCGGAAACCAGTTTTATCCTTTATCCGTAAAGGACAAAGCATAAGCATTCTAGTTTCAGGCAGATGAGGAGGGGTTTGTGGGGAGGGTTAGAAAGAGACCCTCTTTGTATGACTAGCTAGAGCGCCATCTGTTCGGCCTAATAGCCGATTAGAGCTTTGCTGGCATGGGAGTGACTGAAGAGCATCCAGCCAATAAAAGGACACCTGATGAGCAGCCCCTCCCCCTACAATGACATCACTACAGGGGTGTCATTTTAGAAATTTTTCTGGTTTGAAGCATCTAGACCTTACAAACAGACATCTTAACCGTTATCTGCTGTTATGTTCAAAGAGACCCCAATGCTATAATTGTCGTTTTATATAGTTTCCCTTTAGATTTTTTTTAATTATCCTTTGTGGAAAAAAAGTACATTTCATTATACATTAAAAATATAAAAAATACTTACACTGAATGTGGTGTTTTTGGACATTTAACTGCATGTTAATTGCAATTAAATGAAAATGTATTATAAATAAAATGTATAAATATAGCTGCAAGCAGCAATTATCGGGGTTCAAGTGCTTAAGGCATTTAAGCATATATGGAAAAAGACATTACATATTATTTAGCAAGGCTATACCCACCTAAATCAATGATTAAAAAGCATTTTTTGCAAATCTAGGTAATTTGCTGTAGAATAGGCTGACAAGATGTACCACTTCCTGGGGACAAGTTCAGCACCGGATTTATAAATTGCCTAAAATATGAGGTGTTGGTTGTTCGCGCTGCACTGATCAATCGTTGTACAACATCAAAGTACCACAAGAGCTATAGAGAGCAGAGCAGATGGGTCCATGTTTTCAAATTGCTCTCGCAATACTTTGATGTCATACAATGATCGATTGGCACAGCGCAAACAGGGAACACCCGGTTGTTTTAGGTAATTTTGAAATCCTGTGCTAAACGTGTCCCCGGGAAGTGCCACTTCTGGTCACCCTACCATAGAAATATGTTGTTTTTTAACGTTAATAACTGTTATAGCACCTGCTGTGGTCCAGTTCCCTTAAAACTTTGTATGCTTGTTTAGAATCACCTGTCGCATGTGTTCAGCCAGTTTTGTGAAGTTTTGAGTTTTCCTTTATTCATTATAGGATTTTGGACAGGCCCCTTTTCTAAACGACCCCGTTATAGCCTCCCAGCAGGTAAAATGCACCTTTTTTTTTCTTTATAATTATTTGCCTAGAGTGTCCAGAGAATTGTACTGCATTGTTTTTTTCCAGATTGAGCTAAAAACCTAGGACTAATTCACAAAAGTAGTTTTTTTTTTACATCTTCTCAATAATTTAACAAACACTTTGATTGACAGCAGTGGTTCTAGAGGCAAAGCTATCTGGAATGAGGAGTTCTTTCGTATGATATGAATATTGGGCCTCATTCATGAAACACGAGCAGAACCAATTTTTGTGTAAATTGTTCATAAAGCCGTTCTGATGTAAATTTTCGAATTCATGAAAATGTTCGTATTTTCAAAATTTTAGTTGGTGCGAAAGAATGTGTAAGATGTGTAAATGGTGCATAAAAAGTTCTGTGTTCTTTTTGGCAAATTGATTACACTGAATTTTGATGCACCGCTATAATAATTACAAGTTAATTTGCCCTTGCCCTCTTTTGGATGCTTTTTTTTAAAAAACTGAGCTTGTCACTGTCACTATATACCCAGCAGTAAATAGAGGACAGGCGGGACAAATTCTGACAACCATCCTACTTTTACAACGACTGCCTACAACAATGAAGTAAATATTACTGGTTACTACTTTTTTATATTAGGCATTTTTATTTATTTATTTTTTAAATGAGATGATAGCAATGTGTTGCTGCCGTGGATAGCCTATTCCAAATCATAGCAACTAAAGCGTCTCAGCTGGAAAAACGCTGTGCCACCAAACATTCTCAAGTGCCACCAGCTGGTCGTTCAAATTACTCTGAGTTTACTCATATATTTACGCAAATTTCATGAATGAGGCCCATTGTGTGTATGCATGAAAAAAAAACGTGCAACGTACAATCATTTACACCCTTGAACAATGCAATATTGCGATATTGATAGGACAAATGGTTGCAGAGTTATAGCCGTTTTTATGTTTTTTTTCCCCCTCTAATAGCACCACCAAGTGGCCAAGCTCCACAATTTTTCTCTTGTGACCTCAGATTGAGCACTTTCATAAGCATTATGAGTTAAGCCCTCTACACACTGCACGATTTTCGTCTGTCCCAGATGAAAGATTGGGATCGTGAAACAATCATGCCGATTTCTGTGATCGTGGCTCCTAAACTGTGGTCCTATGTCGTACAGTGAAAGAGGTTCAAAGACGGCCGTTATTACGGTTTGCAAGCAAAGATAGTCTATGATAATTTTCTGACAGTGTCAGAAATTCAGCCTGATCATCGCACGTGTGTTTGCTGCCACAACCCACGTCTACTGACCAGTCAATAAAAATGCGGTCAACGCGACATGGTGCGACATGGTGCTTAAACTTAAAACTGCTTACCTCAAGCTTTTATTCCTTCCACTTTTGCCAGCACACATAAAAACTACAACTGCCAAAGTGTGATTCATATGCTCTTTTTGTTTACCACTAGCGCATGCTGATGATGTTATACTTTTCTATAGTAACGTTCGTCGTAGCCTACGAGTCAATAGGTGTCATCATCATACAGTTTACATGCACGTCCTACCCAAGTTTATTAGACCCATGTCGCACAGTGTGATCAGCAATAATCTTATAGGATTGCTAAAATTGTGCAGTGTGTAGAAGGCTTTACAGGAGCATTTTACTAAAAATGGCCCTGCCCCTTTCGAACATTTTGGCGCCACTTTGCGCGGCGAGCTGAAAGTTGAAAGCACTGCACTGGTTTGGTTCAGATCGGGCGAAAAACTTAGGACTAGTTTGCAAAAGTAGGTTTTTAAAAAAATGCAAATTACCCAAAAATTTAGCCAGGCTCACGATCAAATCTGAGGCATGTGTTTTGTCCGACGTGATCCAAGGATTCCAATGACATAAGACACTTGAGCCTTCGACTGACGGTTTAGGAGTTATGAGCGATTTTGTACTTTTGATTGCTGTAGTGCCCCTGTCAGGGCGATTGGGGCGAGCCTTGTTCACGTTGTTGGCAGTGTGAGTACTACTATCCATCCCAGTTTCAAGTCTCTATGACTTACGGTTTGGTCTGCACGATCAGTTTTACATGGAGATCACTTGAACCCCTAAATATAATTTAATTTATAACTCTTTAGTATCACAACACACATATGCAACCATTTAGAGTTTCCTAGCATATGGACATTCAGCATAAATTCATATGTTCATATTCATGTGTGTTTGTATGCGTTATATCTGGTATCTTATAAATAGGCTAATGCAGGATTGTTTGCTCCTTTGCATAATCTGCTTTCATAAGAAAATATCAAGCTAATTTTTCAACGTTAAATATGTTTTTGGGTTATTTCAGGTTTTCTTTTGTTACTCTTTCCTTGCACCACTGCTGCAGTATCTCATCTTTTGAAACACAAAAGCCCAGTTCACATCAGTTGATCGAATCCAATTTTTCTCACCTTGTGTAGACGCTTCATTTTCTCCACTTTGTCCTCCAGGTAGCGTACGCCCGGTGGAAGGTACCAGAAACACACATTGGTATGCTGAGGCTGCAAGGACACAAGACCAGCAGATAGCATCAGCATACGTTCAGGAAATACACACACCTATCGCTCAATTTTAACGTACAACACACGCTTGCATAAATAGAGCACTCTGGGGAGTCCATTAAAGATCCGTGACGGAATATGTGATTAGAGGCCGTCTGGGGCCATAATGGGAATTTTTGTCACCGTCACTTTGGAAGCAGCCATGTAATCTATTCAATCAAAAGGCTGTGCTGTGAGGGTTTTGAGCGCTTAAGCAGGTAGCTCATAGACAGACACTACAGTCCATTAGAGGCCCTCATCCTCATTGTGAGGCTCCAGGGGCCATGCTAGAGAATAATACCTCCATGCACCAGTGAAAAGGAGTCATTAGCCATTCAAATGGTGGGACACACAGACAAAACACAGATTGAGTCCTACCTCAGCATGCTAAACCAAAAAAAGCTTCCTAAACATGAAATTGAGAGCTGAAATGTTTTGCTAAATGTCATTCGATCATACTGCAACACTGCAATCCTCCTCACTCTGTACTGCACCGACTTCAGCAAGGAGCCCCAAGCCAAATCATTTTGTCACATTGGCACCAGGAACAATTTACATTTAAATGAGCCTCGAACGACTGCTCAGTCATTTCAAGGGTGAAACATTTTATGTTAGATGAATTAGTGCACACAATCAGCTCAGCATTTGACAAAATTACTTAGAAATACAGCACTTGCATTTAAATTCAGAGGGGATCTTTGTTTTTAAAAAGACATCAAATAGGATTTAAAAATACTGTGTTTTGTATCTTTATGCAGATGTCCTGGAAAATAATTTAGGAATAAAGGTAATAAATGAAAGACTGCTTTAATTTGAAAATGTTTTGTCATTCAGAATACATGTAAATAATTCTGAAACAAACCACACTACACTTTACTTTAAAAATAAATAAATAAATAAAATATATTAAATGGTAGTAGCAGCAAATTAATATATATATATTTTTTGTTTTAATGCAAACAGATTTACTATTTACAGGTGACAAATCAAATACTATTAATTGTAACATTTTTATTAATTAAAAAAAAATAATAATAATTAAAGCACATATGCAAAACATGCACCACTGTTGAGATTTGTGAATATTCATAGTAAATTCTCAATGCCATGAGTATGAACCAGTGAAATGTGATATTTAAACACATGCTGATGTAAACAAAAAGTTCACGCTGATATGGAAAGCCATAAAGCACAAATTTTAGTAGAATGTAGAATGTATTGTTTACAGTACACGTGAAAAACCTACGCATATTTAATGTGTAAACGTGTATTCTATGTGTAAACAACGCACAAACATGTTAAGTGTTAGAATTCGCATGTTTTTGACATTTATGGCGTTCCATTGCATACAGATGCGTCTCTCAGAGAGCGCGTGATCCCAATATACACATATACAGAATTACAGTATTTCAAAGTATCTGTCTTGGTGAGTATTCACGCAAACATCATCTGTTATGTCTTAAGTGAACGTTTGGTTAACTGTTTGGAAAAAATATCTGATGTGTAACATTATATTAGATTTGTGCATTACAGAAGGTCTTACATATACTGTATAGGCCATCTGTCTCATTAATGTTCATCTAAAGCCTGGTTCAGACTACACAATTCTAGCTTGATTTTGGCATGATCTGCTTGACGTAGGCTGTCGTGAGCATTCGTAAACGACAATGGGTGTCCGGGCACAATATTCCATTGTTACATCTCATGTAGTGTGTGAGACAGTGTGGCTGACAACCAATGCAACGTCTGTGACGACTCATGATGTCAACACAGAAAGACAAGCATTTTAAATTTTTGCCATCATCCACAACAACTTCCGGCATATCTGTGACACTGGCAAATAGGAGCACAGATCCGCTTTCATATGCTTTCAAACAAGCTGAAACGGAAAAAAGATAATTGGTACTGCTAGGTATTTATCATGAGAAACTACCATGGCAGAGTGAAAAGGGGTTAAATCAACACCATTTTACCTCAGTTTTCTTTGACAGAATATATTGTCCTTTTCATGCAATCCAGATTTGTGTCCACTGTCAGGTTTTCTTTCTTTTTTCTTTGTTTACGTTCATGGGCAACACATTTTCACTCCCAACTCGTCACATATTGAAGCTTCGTCAGGACCCCTTTAGCGTCACTTTTGGACATGCAGAGTCCTCCATTGCTTTTAGTTGTTTGCATTATGCATCACATTTAATGGTTTGCATGCATTTGCAAAATTAGAAAACATTTTATATAAATGTATATTTCATAGATATTTTGGAGCACCTACTGTAACCACATTCCTACCCTAAAGCTACCCACTTCTGAACAAAATAAAACACGCAACAGGCAAATAAAAGTACTTTGACAGGTTATTTATTGCAAAAAGTCACCATAAAAAGCAATATAAAAATATTAAAAACAAGTCATGTTGCATTCCAAGTCCTCCAGTACCTTTATGCGAAGAACAGAGTAAATCATAAGGTTTTATTTGTTGAAAATGATCTCGCTCCTGCAAATATCACATTCAAAAAGATACTCGCAAACTGTTTAGCATGACGCAATCGGTCAACAGACACAAGAGCCAATGGCATTTCAGAACCAAAGCTGATGTAACGCTAGTTCTAGTGGCAATTTTTAAATTTGTGCACAGACTGTACACAGGATGAGCTTTACAGCAGACAGAGATGGCGATTGCGTCTATTCCTCTCAGAAATCAATCGTTTTGCATCAGAAGACATAGTAATCCTTATATTAATATTAATACTTTTTAAATAAATTCTGACTGTAGTTGTATCTGCCTGTTATGTTATGATAAATGGTTAGGTTTAGGGGCAAGGGCTGGGTTACGTGCTCATAAATGCATAATGTAAAATAGTATAATGTAAAAAAAAAATGTTTTGACTGTTTACATTGAAAAAGGCACAATATGTAATTTATTCATGACGATAAAATTCCCAATGTCTTTTGCGTCAGCATATTGATGGCAAAAGGTTTCTTATTTAAAGCAATGGAGCACCCTGTACGTTGAAAAATGACGCTAAAGGGGTACCCTGTGCATCAAAAAATGACGCTAAAGGGGTACCCTGTGCATCAAAAAATGACACCAAGTGGTCCTGACCAAGCGTCAGTATGTGACGAGTTAGAAGTGAGTTCTGTCTAGTCCCGTCATTTCGATGACATTTCGTTAAAGGCGGCAAGCGATGAATGGTCGAGCAGCAACGTGTAGTCTGACATGTTTCTTGTTCATGACAAGACAAGATTTTAGGAGTCAAAATTGCATAATCTGACACAATGACAGTCTTAACCAACAAAAAATCGTGACTTAACAA
This sequence comes from Cirrhinus mrigala, assembly GCA_036247105.1. Taxonomy (NCBI): domain Eukaryota; kingdom Metazoa; phylum Chordata; class Actinopteri; order Cypriniformes; family Cyprinidae; genus Cirrhinus; species Cirrhinus mrigala. The sequence continues at coordinate 29,075,189 of CM070030.1, read as the reverse complement.
TAAAAGAAGGAATCACTTGCTGCTCCAACAAAACATACATCATTTTGAAGCTTTTTAATGGAGATTGTAAAATAAAAAGAAGTTAGTTTTGAAAACGTGCTCATTTCGATTCATTTTACCAGCACAGGTCAATATTTATACAGGAAGAGCCCACCCAATAATACATGCCATACAGGGGTGGGTTATATTATATTGTGATTATGTCACAATAATAGGCTGCCACAGAAAATCAATTTAATTTATGATACAGCAGCCTCACTGTGAAAAACAGAAAATGTCAGAATTTCTGTCAGTCCAGTATTGTGGCTATATTGCGATATTATTATTGGAATTATTGTGGGTAATATGCTGAGGGCGGTCTGTTTATGTGCTGTCTAAGATAACATGTTCTGTTTGCTGAAACTAAACAACAGCAAAGAATTTCTGTCAGTAGAAATGCCCTGATGTTATGTAGTTTACTCTGTTGAATTTTCTTTCTAATTCCTTTCCTTTTTAATTTCTAGCGAATAAAAAGCATTGATGACAAGATGCAGCAGTTGGCCAAAAGAATTAAATACATCCAATCAGACTTACCTTTCCATCAAACACCATCTCATATCCTTCCCTGTCCTTGATCTTGTTGTAGAGATACTCCGAAAGCTCCAAACATTTGTCAATCTGAGCCTCAAATCCAATGGTGCCCTTCAGAGGAGAAGAGAGAGGACAAACAATGTTATAACACAATAAACCTCAACAAACTTCACTACACAACCGACCAGGGGTGCGTTTCCCAAAAGCATCGTTAGCTAAGTATGGTGGTTAGGTCCATTGAACTCTATTGGTAACAACGGAACGTGCGACCATAGTTGGTTTTGGGAAACGCACCCCAGTTTGGATAAACAACTACCCCAAATGTCTTTACAGAAGTCATTAAGGCCAGATTAGCTGAGCTGATACTAAATATTCACATTTAATTTATCTGAACTCTTATGTTATCTTTTGCAGTTGTAAGAAGATAAAACATAAAGCTCTATAATACCTTAGCCCTCCACATTAGCCATAGTTTGAATATGTCCACATGGCGGCCGCACTGCAGGGCCTTGTCCCCTGTGTCATAGGACAGATCATAGTGCTTGTCCTGCTGGAACAGATAACAGGCCTGCATCTGATTGCAGCTCTGCATCAGACCCTGGAACACATAAAATGAAGAGAAGGACAAAAAATTACAAAAAATAAAATACCTTGACTTTGGTAAATCAAAAATCATTGGAAAAGTTGTCACTTGGTCACACTTTGTTTAAAGGAGAAGTTCACTTCCAGAAAACAAAATTTTACAGATAATTTACTCACCCCCTTGTCATCCAAGATGTTCATGTCTTTCTTTGTTCAGTCGTGAAGAAATGTTTTTTGAGGAAAAAATTTCAGGAATGTTCTCCACATAGTAGACTTCTATGGTGTCTGTGAGTTTAAACTTCCAAAATCGATATTCAATAGATAAGACACTTCTTCCACGGCTGGGATCATTTAGAGCCCTTTGAAGCTGCATTTAAACTGCATTTTGGAATTTAAACTCACGGGCACCACTGAAGTCCACTATCTGGATAAAAATCCTAAAATGTTTGTCTCAAAAAACAATTTCTTTACGACTGAAGAAAGAAAGACATGAACATCTTGGATGACAAGGGGGTGAGTAAATTATCTGTAAAGTTTTGCTCTGGAAGTGAACTTCTCCTTCAAAGTGTGACTTAGTGGTTTGATATTGGCCTCTGTAATAATCTGATGTGATAATGTGTTTTGGTTTTGATAAAGAAAGCAGACAGTCTCACCTCCTCTCGAACCAGCAGAGCAGAGCACTGCAAGGGCACAGCCATCATTTTATGAGGGTTCCAGGTCATAGAATTAGCCCTAAAATAGTCAGTTTAGACAGCAAATAATTGAAACATCAAGTCATTGTCCTTGAAATAAATTAATATAATCATTTATTTTGATTCAGACAAGAATCCTCCCTGAGGCACTGTGCTGTGCAGTGAAACAAGAAAAATGAAAAATTATCAAATCAACAAGGGGAAACTTTTCATGTAGACGTCTGTGGACTTTTCAATCAAATGTAAGCCATGACAACTCTGATCGTATGTAACAAACATCTATTGATAAGAATGAGGTGTACAATAAGTATCTTTGGTTTTGGCTAACTAGATATGCTACACTGCTGAGCAAGTACAAAGACTTGCTCTGTTAAACTCTGCTCAAATTCTGCTGCAAAATATAAAGAAAAACCCTTCGTAGCAAATCTAGACAAGTGGTGCTGGAGAGGAGGAGGGCTAAAATGAGAGTTCTCCAACCTGGTCTCATGGCGAAAACATACCTTTGGGAACTTTTCCGCGAGACACGAAATACATACCAATAGGTACATATCACTGCAGTTTCCAACAGAAACGAACACTAGAGGCGGTAAAGAGTAAGCACTTGTAATCGTTTTCGTACACAGTTATGATTACAGCTACTGTTTCACTTTCTGGATGTAACAAGCTTGCTCGGTGGCTCAGGCAGCACAGAATTGAACTCCCTGGGTACGAATCCTGTGAAAAACATGACTCACTATGAAAGAGCTGAAAGATGACAGATCAAAAAACAAGCTAAAACGACACGCTTGCGACTGAGATTTTACGTCACATTTGCTTTTGTTCATACTATTGGGTAGGTTTAGGTCTAGTGCAGATGGTAAGTTATTTTAAAATGTCAAGGAGCATTAGAGTTATAGCACCACTCAACAGAAGAACTGCGGTGACACATACAAAACCAACGTCACATACAACTTGTTGTAGCAGGTTGATACAGCTGCAGCCGGATTACCTATTAGATTGTGTTTTATTAACACCTACACCTACTCCAACTAGTCGCATCTGTATACCATCTAGCCTTTATCATAAAACGTACCATGTGTACATTCATCTGTTCCGGGGAAAGAAACCGCACATTCTTTTAGCACCACTCAGTGGACATTTCTGTTGGAAAATCCAGTGAAATGTACTTACTGGTATGTATTATTGCTGCCCCAGCACCAAAAGAACCAATCAGCACATGGACACAGTTTCATGATTGAACAAGACATTTAATCCATAGGAACTGCAGATTATACTGACCTCTCAACTCCATTCAGCTTCCATCGATGTTTCCGGGACATTAGCAAACTTCCGCCCCAAGCTCCCTGTATAAAAACAGGGAAAGAAGTCATTTTAAAACAGAAATGTTTTTCTTATTGTAAAATAAAGAGGTTTTAATTTTGAAATACTAGATATAGATAAATTAGATTTGACTCAAAGTATAAAACTGATCTTATCCTCCTTATTTTTTCTGTAAGAGTGTGGCCATTTGTAAATTTTATGGGTGTGGCTTCTCATCCACGTCCAGCTATTTCAAGCTGTACAAAACTGCTTGTTTTGCTACTTAATATTGCAAATTGGTGTGTCTTACTATATTTCAATGTATTATCTTAATTATGAACACAGCAGTGCAAACAGTTTTACCGCATGTTTACTGCATGTTGTTATTCTTCTCGTTACTTCCCTATAGCAGCTAATGAACCAGAAGTCTTGCCCATAGGGTTACTTCCGCTTTAAAGAATAAGGTGGATTTTATTTCTGAAAGCAGATATTGTAGTACATTCGCAGCAGAACATTCAGCAATATATACAAGTACATTATTTTCTCAGCCCATTTGAGACAGTAGAGCTGCTGTGCCTTTAGGTCAGATTAATGAGGCTGAATGGATTCAAAAACAATGCATGTGTTGGATCTTCAGCATGGCGGTACAATATGTTTGTTTTGCTGTAAAAATGCCAGAGGCGACAGCATCACTAGAGAGAAATGAATAATAATGAGGAATAAGACATCGCTATTAATCTTGTCAGCCCCATGAGAACGTATACACACATGTACACACTCACACAAACTGATTGAAGGTAATTTCTCTAATAGGGAACATTAAGATGAAGCTACACTTCTAAAGGAGGCCATTTATTACATGCTTGCTTAAACCTAGCTGGTAAAACAGCAATGAATCATTTTTACGTTTTATGATTATTTTTGTGCAATACAACTCTGAACCTGTCTGCACAATTCAGGGTCTGAATCAGCCTTGAATTGGTACGGCAAAAGTGACACCATCATTAATATTTACAGCTGAGCAGACAAAATTCATGGTTATGGTAAGGGGCGTGTCATTTACAGAACACGCTGTAAGTGGTTCGCTAATCACAGCGGATTCGGCCAGCTAACCAATCAGAGCACATTTCGTATTTCTGGAGGAGGGGTTTCATTGAAGCAGGAACTAAACAGAGCATTTAAGACAGACTTGAAGAGAGGTGCTGAAATAATGTGAAATATGAAAAAATAATGCATTTTTTGAAGCAATCTAGTTCCATCCTATTCTACAATAACCCAAAAACTAAATCAAGACTTTAAAGGCTGTAATGGAGTACAGTTGAGAAAGTCCTCAGTTCTGCATCCAGAAAACGATTCTTCAGATGTGCCAAGACTTAGGTCACTCTTGGATCGCAGTCCACTGTCTGTATTTAACAGGTGAAACGTTCAGGAAGTTCACATAAGTTCAGGGCGGCAGATCTACTCACATCCACATGCATCCAGACATCATGCTTCTTACAGATGTCCGCTATAGCCATCAGAGGATCAAAGGCACCATAAACCGTGGTGCCGGCTGTGGCGCTGACAAAGAACGGCACGTATCCCTGTGAGAAATCAGTGCGTTATTCAAGGTCCCATTTTGCCAAAGAACCATACAGATTATTTTAACAGAGCTAAAAGAGACACACGAGATGGTCACAGAGACACGGTTATTGAAATTACCTTCTGCTTGGCTTCAATAATCCTCCTCTCAAGGTCGGAAGGAATCATCTTACCCCTGGAAGAAATGAGAGCAGTAAAGAAGTCATATGGTTTGGTGATTATAATGTTAAGACATGCATTTCTCAATTGTGCTGCCATGAAGTGATGCATCAGTAGCGGTAATTCAGACTAACCTTTCATCAGCTTTAATACAGATGACACTTTCTGTACCAATTCCAAGTGCGGCTGCTCCTTTCTTGATTGAAAAATGGCTCTGGAAGGCATAATCACTCATCAGTGCACTAAATTGTGCATAAATATAAATGTGTCACTAATATAAATCTGTCACTGTCACTAATATATATATATATATATATATATATATACACTGCCATTCAAAAGTTTGGGATTAGTAAGAGTTTTAATGTTTCTTAAAGTCTTTTTTAAAGTCTTTTCTGTTCAAGGCTGCATTTATTTGATTAAAAATACAGAAATACAGTAATATTGTGAAAAATGATTGCAATTTAAAATAGCATTTTTCTATTTTAATATACTTTAAAATAGAATTTATTCATGTGACGCAAAGCTGAATTTTCAACATCATTTCTGCATCACAGTCTTTAATGTCAAACGATCCTTCAGAAATCATTCTAAAATGCTGATTTATTGTCAATGTTGGAAACAGTTGTGCTGCTTAATATTTTTTTGGAAACCGATACTCTTTTCAGGATTCTTTGATGAATAAAACATTAAAAAGAACAACATTTATTTAAAATAGAAATCTTTTGAAACAATATACACTACTGTTCAAGGTTTCGGGCAAGTAAATGTTTTCTTTCTTTCTTTCTTTGTTTGAAAGAAGTTAATACTTTTTTTATACAGCAAAGATGTATTAAACTGATTCTTTTTAACTTTATTCATCAAAAAATCCTGAAAATAATTAAGCAGCACAACTGTTTCCAACACTGATAATAAACACTGAAGACTGGAGTAATGGCTGATGAAAATTCAGCTTTGTATCACAGAAATAAATTCTATTTTAAAGTATATTAAAATAGAAAACCACCATTTAAAATTGCAATAATATTTCACAATATTACATTTTTTTTTGTTTGTATTTTTAATCAAATAAACAGCCTTGATGAGCAGAGTAGACTTCTTTTTAATACATTACAGATTTTACTAATCCTTTTGAACAGCTTTTGAACTTTTGAACAGCAGTGCATATATGTTTGTATGTGCGTGTGTGTGTGTGTGTGTATGTGTGTGTGCATTTGTTGATATCATGCAAAATATACCATGCAAAAGTTAAATGTCCTATAGTGAAAATATAGTACTCACTGTCTTCATGTGCTGAATTTATTATTATTATTATTCAATAACAATAACTGCTACAAGCATAAATGGAAATGTTCTATAATCAAACTATTTTATGAAATAATATATAATGGGGCAGTTGACATGACATGCAATTTTGCTGTCTTTAAAGAAAAAAAAAAAGGCCGTTCTTTTTTCTTTAATTTCACTGCAAAGAACACACATTGGATACCCTGGACCACAAAACCTTAAGTCTTAAGTAGCACAGATAAGTTTCCATTAAGTTATTTTGTAAATTTCGTACCGTAAATATATCAAAACTTAATTTTTGATTAGTAATACACATTGCTAAGAACTTCATTTGGACAACTTTAAAGGCAATTTTCTCAATATTTAGACAAACAAAAAAATTATATATATATATATATATATATATATATATATATATGCACAAATAAATACGCTTTCCATTGATGTATGGTTTGTTAGGATAGGACAATATTCGGCCAGATACAATTATTTAAAGATCTGGAATCTGAGGGTGCAAAAAATATTGAGAAAATCACCTTTAAAGTTGTCCAAATAAAGTTCTTAGCAATGCGTATTACTAATCAAAAATTAAGTTTTTATATATTTACGGTAGGAAATTTACAAAATGTCTTCATGGAACATGATGTTTACTTAATTTCCTAATAATTTTTGGCATAAAAGAAAAATTGATAAATTTGACCCATACAAACGTATTGCTGGCTATTGCCACAAATATATACGTGCTACTTAAAGACTGGTTTTGTGGTGTATATATATAGAGCACTGATTAAATATATATTATAGCACTGATTAACAAGAAGCATTGGAGTTTAGGAAAAACGTCCTTATTAGAGATTGTTGTTAATTACTGTCATAAATAACATAACAGGAGGGTATGACAATAAAATGGGTAAAAAGAGATAAATAAATGGACGTACATGTTCAGATGTGAAGGCCACCAGTCTCGGTACAGATGACATTCCTTTTTCCTTCACCTCAGGGAACATTTTATAGCGAGCCAGCAGCATGGCATACATGTTGGAAATGGCGCCACCTAGAGGACAGTAAAGCAATCCTTTCATGCCATTACTCAGGTAAAGCTTGACCTCTGTTGGTTGTTACTCAGGCCTTGAATGTCATTTACTCTCGTGTAACTGTCCACATCTTATCCTTAATTTTAATTATCAATGCCTAAAATCCAATCCATTCCACAGGTTTTTATACATTTTTTATTTTTTGAAAAGTTGGCCAGAGAACAGCAGTGTCGAAATTGCAATCACTTGCATCACTCACTCACATATATATATATATATATATATATATTCTTAACTGGTGTGGCTGGAATCATACATTCACTGTTGGATGCTAATTTTACAACCCAAGAACACAAATAACCGAGATTCAATGCTTTTAAGATTCTCAAAGCCTATGGAGATATCCTCTTCAAACAACTTCCCACATTAAGCCAATTCCTGTGCTTGCGCCCATATCGTAACAGAAGCACATAGTGCATATTAAGGCAGGTCACGCAGATTGACAGCTGCTTACCCGGGGAGAATATTCCATCACCGCGGCCGTCCTGCCAGCCAATGATCTCCCTCATCTTCTTCAGTGTGACGTATTCCAACAGCACGAAAACTGGAGCCACCTCATAGGTGAACCTGTTTGCACAGGGATCACATGACCCAGTTACACAAGCCAGAAAAAATGTCACGACAAGCAAAAGTCACGACAACCTGTTTCGCAACTGATTTCTGAGAGGATTTTGCAACAGTCTGCAGGTTCTACAGTAGTGTGCCATTGCAGTAAGCTTAAGACATTGATGGAAATGTAATATTTTTATGCTTTATAAAATAAAACTGAATAAAGTGTTACATTGTTATTACATTGTTATTACATCTTTATATTTTTTTATTATGCATCTGTTCAATTAAAACTTTAATTTCCAACATAAAATAATTGTTCTTATTAGCCTGAATGTAAATTTAATTCCCATCTCATTTTCTTTCTCTGAATGGCACAAGATGAGTGAGTGGAGGTTATATTTGCTTGTCTGAATTCATCAGCCTTTCATTTTATTCCTTTCATTTGGATATCTGCGAGGTTAAGCCAGCCACCACAGAGACCAGTCCAAAATAATGCGTATAAAGGCAGAGAAAACGGAAATGACCTCAACCTGCTTTGTATTTTAATAGAAGGAGACACACACTCACATATTGGTGTTGGCAGTGGACGTTAGCCAATCGGCAGCCAAGCCAACCATGTCTAACCCAGTGGAGAGCTGATTGAAATACCTGGGGTGTGCTGAAGATAGACATAGAGGGAAAATACAAAATTAATCATTTAACGTAAAAAAAATTTAACGTAAAAAAAAAAAAAAAAAAAAAAAAAAATATATATATATATATATATATATATATATATTGTCCCACTAATGTCCCACTAATCTATAATCTATTTATGGCACACTATTAATAGTCACTTGCGGCTTGAGGTAAAACACGGCAGAAGGAGCTCCGGCGCAGACAGCAAGGAAATCAATCAATCTTTCTGATCATTCATAATTATTCCCCAAACGAAAATCACTTTTCGAAATAATGCCTCTCACTTTAAAATGCCACCAGAGAAAATAAAATTGTCCCTAGACGCATTCATTTAATATCACGTCATGTTCTGATCTGATTCGTTTCGCCTTCAGGCACAGACACACACTGATGCCTGTGGTTCTGCGAGCTGGAAGAAAACAGTTTTACAAGCGAGACAATCAATAGCAGAATTTACGTTATAAATAAGATTATATCGATATAATGAATATAAATGCTGAATACACTGAAGAAAAAAATGGTAACATCTGTATTAACAGGTTTTTTTTTTTTTTTTTTTTTTTTTTTTTTTAATTCAAGTCAAGAATATTTATACCAACAAAACGAATTTTATGGGTTAGATCCAATAGAAATATCTCTTTTAAAGTAACAGTTGCAGGTTACAACTTCTACAGTGCATAGTCTATTATTTACAAATTACAAATGACTACGCTTACCAGTTTTTATGGCGTATTTTAGCGTGGCGCGACAGCTGATCAGAATATCATCTAGAGTCTCGGGTTCGTCCGAAAGCTCCCAATTATTCCTTTGGAGCAATTCATTTGGATAGTGAAAATCAATCACTTTCGTTGACCTGTCAAAAGATTCCACTATATAAGCCAGCAATATATCCACAACCTCCTGCAGAAAATTCATAGTCTTCGCGTCTCCATCCAGTGCAGGTAAAAGATCTTTAAAAAAAGAAAAAACGTGATTGTATTAGAATAACAGATGATGGCATTTAGTGCAAGGATCAACAGTAGCTATAATAGCTTCATTTAACCTTGAAAAACAAACAAAGGACAACGTCTCCGAAATGCATTGTTGTATTTTTATGCAGGCGACAATAACCTTTTTATTCATTCGTTTACCCAGCAATGCATAGGCATTTTTATTTTTTTTCCTGTTATTATTTTTTACTCACATAAATGCCATTTTAAAAAGTGCCTCGGAAATTATACAGACGACGTGCAAAATCGAGAAATAGATAACAAATATATAAAATATAAGCCTATATTTTAAAAACGTTTTTTAGCAAAAAGCGCAGCCTGGGTGCACATACAACAAACAAAAATAAATGGAAATATATTTAATTCGAATTAAACCACGTCATATAGCCAATGAAACCAGCATATTGGTCTTTTTTTTTTTTTTTTAAAGTTGTGACAGCGATGTAATATATGGTTTACCTGTTGAATAGAGATCTGAGAAGCACACGGTGGCTTTGGGGCAGTTACAGGGTTTATTACAGCCGCAACTCTCGACTGTAGACCCATCTTCTGCTTTAACTTGGGCTTGAGCTGTTTTCTCAGCCTCCCCGACATTTAACAGAGCTACAAGAAACGATTTATCTATTAATTGAACAAAAAACAGAATCTCGCACACTGTGTGAAAGAGGTGCGTTTTAACAGCACCTAATTATTTTCAAACATTTCAGAGTCTAGATCCTAAAAAGTAAAATATGTGAAAAATAAAAAAAATTATATAGGCTATTTAAAAATGTTCTTTAATGATACTAAGCAGTTCACCGTGGAACCATACGCATGAAAATCATTAAATGTTCTAATCTGTCGTGTTTTTAATCACATTCAAAAAGATAGATGAGATACAAAATAAAGATTTTACATTCAGACCGCTTGTTAAAAATAAACATACCACATAATTTGGAGCCGATGCCTCCGGTGAATTTCTGGGCCGCCGCCTGACACCATGCTCTGGCTGAAACGATCAAGCGCGAGTGATTTGAACACCATATCCGTCATAAAACTTCCATTAAGAACAACAATAATCCATTGCGTGAGCTGGCCTTCAAATACCTAAATTCTGTTGTTTATTATCATACGACACAGCTGACAGAGCTATTTGAAATTAACCTTGACACAACAAATGTCGCATTTCTTTGTCTCAAAGCCCCACTAATACATAAAACACAATCATGCAAGCTTCTTTTTGAACGCCATGTCACTTACGAGTGTTCGGACTCTGACTGCCGTCTCCCGTCGCGTTTTCAGCACCCAGAAACCAGAACCCGTGTGATGCCATCGCGAACAGAGCGGATCAGAGCAGCGACAGAGAAACGCGAGCAGCAGCCATCCAGACGCGCGTCACGGGGGAACGGGAGCTGTCCGCAGCCGTGGTGCTGAATCCTGCCCAACGCGCCGAAAAGCCGATGTATTTACAGTCACACCTGTCCAGACGAGTCAAATCAAGTGCTTTAATTGCTAAGGTGCTCATAAAATATGTTTAATGCCCTCAGATGGAGAACAGCCGAGATTGCGCGTCTATATTCAGTTGGTGCGCCGTGCGCAATGATTTGGAGCAGCCGTAGACCGTCACTGAACTCATGGAGAAACGCTGGCACTGATGGAGACACAGGCATCCAATAGCTCTCATTCTCTTTCACATACCTCAGCTGCAAACTGCACAGTACATTTTTAAAAAGCACTTCTTGCAATCCGTTGTGCGGGCTCTCCAACATGCAAACTTGCAACTTTAGTGGTAATAAAAGCTTCTAGTAGTGTGAAGATAATCCGCTTCACGTCACCAGAGAAATTCCGACGCCATTCGGGTCATGACGAACTATTTTGCGTCGTTAATCGTGACCACACACACTAGTTTATGCCCCTCCTGGCGCACCACCCGCATCTGTGCTGAAGGCACAACATTTTTTTTTTTTTTAGATTCTGTAATTGCTTTACTCCAGCAGTGAGCAGACTTCATCAGAAGCAGGAGGAGCAGCCGGGCTGCTCCATGGACCATGACATTCAGATCTGCGGTCCACATCCATGCCTCTTTTTTATCTTCAAACTATTTCTTATGAATAAAGAAATTGGAGACAGTTTCAAAACGGAATAGGAAAACCTAGAATGAATAAAAACATCATTGAGAATGTATTTATTCTCAATACCATTCTCAATTGTGTGCGGCGATCGTGCGCAGTGGCACACATGCCAATTATTTCACATGCATATAATACAATGAAACCCTAAATATAGCAGAAATAATTATATTACAAAGTGTAGAAAATAACAGGTTATGCAAAATAATAAATAAGCAGAAAATAAGCGTTTTTGCCCACTTGCATTAGAGTGGAGTGGCGAAAACGAGAAACATCACATAGAAAAGCCGGTCAAGAGAGTTACACCGAAAAAAATGAGCATCACACTAAATACAAACAAAAATACATTGATTTATTCGATCAGTTATGAAATTAAATTCGGAATTTATGAAGAATTGCAGGAACCTGCGTTTAATATTCTAATATAATACACATTCCTAAACCACCCTTAAACCATATTTTTATTTCATCGTTACCTAAACATGAAATCCAGAACCCTATAATACCATACAATTTATTTTAAATAATTATAAAAAAGACACATTAACGGAATGAGCAGAGAAGGACTAAGAAAATGAAACTGGTTTAGTAATTGTATTTTATAGTGACTTTAGTCTGATCAGGGTTTAACATCAGCCATAATGTACATTATACGCATTTTAACATTTAATTAGACTAATTACAGATTTAAGCAAGTATTTATAAAATGATATTTACAAATAAGTAGCATTTTAAGAATACACATATCCATATGTATCTGTATTATATGAACAAGCATCCACCTTTTTCTTCCCTTAAGAGCGGGCGCTGCCATTTGTAAATTTTATGGGTGTGGCTTCCGGTCTCATCCGCTTCCCGCTATTTGTAGCTGTACAAAAAACGTTTTGCTAATTGATATTGCAAAGTGGTGTGTCTTACCATATTATTTTAATGTATTATCTTAATTATGAGCACACTAGTTCGTAGTGCAAACAGTTTTACCTTTACTCAACGTTGTTATTCTTCTCGTTATTTCCCTATAGCAGATAAAGAACCGGAAGTGTTACCCATAGGCTTACTTCCGCATCGAGCAAAAAGGTGGATATATTTAGATATAAGTGAATCTGGGAAACTATTCTAATGCATATTTCAATGTTTATGAAGAAATGTAGTAATTGAAAGATAACCTAAGTGGTGCAAATATAAAGGTCACTTTATGAACGTCTTTGAAGACGAAGCTTTATTCACAGATTTGCACAGAATGTACAGAAAACATCAACTCCTAAATCCGAGTTAAAAATGAAGCAAGGGCAGCACGAATGTCCTGTCACAACACCAGCTCCTTGGCTCCATTCATAAAAACATAATTTATATTAATTTAAGTCTCTGATTAGTTGATAAGCATTACATTCTGTACAGCAAAAAGCATTAAGTAGTCATTATGTACGTAACTACTTAAACTAAAGTCAGCGCTTTCTGAAATAATGCAGAGGTTCTTTTGGAAACCAAACCATAACGGTAACAACAAATGGACTGAAAACATAGTGTATTACTTAAATAAACAGGACATCCAAAAAAGACTATCTTCCTCTTCAGTGAGCTGTACCATATCAGTCCAATTTGTGAATGAATCATCTTAACTGATTCAGAACTGACTTAAAAGAATGATTCTTTGATTTTGAATCAAAACATCACTTTGTGTTCTTTTGTGAAGATTAAAATCCTCAGAGTATTGTAACTGCATGGAAAAGACAATGCCAGAATTTTTATTTTTGGATGAACTCTTCTTCCTTTAAGGATGACCAGCATTTTTTGCTGACCTTGTCAGTCACTGTCAGTATTTACAGAAGTTGTAAAGCTTGATGGTTAGGGTTGTGTTATTAGCCGCCTTCTCTGGGAGGTCTTCCTCAGTATCTTTCTATAGTCATAAGGGTTGTCCTCACTTTGACTCTCTGTAGAGGGCATTCTAGAGAACGAGTGCCTGTGGACAGAGAGGGGCAGATAAAGTGTGACTTCACACTGAAATGAAGACGCGAGTGAGAAAGGCAAAGAAAGCGGGGAGGTTTTTACGTCTTGATATCTGCATCTTCTGCTCAAACACATTTATCATGTCTGCCACGCAGTGTACTGCGCTGAGGTCAACGTTTTGAGGATGGTATTTGTTAAACAGACAGACAGAATGATGCAAATGTGTAATGTTCTTTCACCTCTTCTCTGTTGGGTCCTTAGCGAGATCAGATTTAGGGACATCAGACAGTGGTCTCTCAGAAGAGCGTCTTCTTTCAGTGGATGATCTCCGTCTGCTCGAACGACGTCTGTCACTGGGCAGGCTTGTGGACTTATTGCTGGACAAACCCTGGTAGTACTGGTCATCATTGTCTAGCCTTTTGGGGCTGGTGGATGCAGATAAAACAAAAGAATTTTGGAGATTGTCAGAGCTCATTCCCATCTACTTTGGGATGACATATGGTTTAGTGAATAACAAACTAACTATTCCTGTTTACAATGTTGTATTTGTAATTCTTTGTTACCAAAATCCTCCTCCTTGCCTTCAGCTATAGTTTATTGCTCTTGATCATAAATAACATCTATTTTGTCATAGCAGGCCGCTATTAATGGGTGGCCATTATGCCATATTGAGTGCATTTCATTACTGTTCTGCAGTATGTAAGCGACGGCCTTCAGGACAGGCTCTGATTCATGACTGGCTTTTCGGCAGTGATGGACTTAAATGGAAATGTTCTTTCAGTGGACTTTACTCATTGTCTCAGGGCTTATCAGCAGTGTTATGTAATGAAAACAGCGATCTCTGAAACCAGTGAAGCCATGAGTCGACCTGCCTGCCAGCCAGACCGTGGATGCAATTATATCAGTCAGCCCCACTGGCCTACTGATGCACTTCCTGTCTGGCTCACTAACAAACCCCCCACCCCCCAAAAAACCAACCTACCATTTTAATACCATTTTTTTATAATAATAATAATAATAATATTACACTTGAAATAGATATAAAATAATATAAAATATAGTAATATGAAAATTATATATATATATATATATATATATATATATATATATATATATATATATATATATATATATATATATATATATATATATGGTATACTTAAAGAATATTTTATTGTCATAAAGATGCGAAGATGCAAAAATGTCAAAATGCAAAAGAAAAAAACAATATAAAACATATTAATATAAAAATGATATAAAACATGTAATACTTATATTTTTGTATTACCATAAAAGGGTCTTAAAGATAAGAATTATTATTCCAATAATAATAATAATAATAATAATAATAATAATAATAATAACAAGTATTTAAGATTTTAAAATTAATTATTCATATTCATTATATCATATAATTAATATATTATGTGTGTGGAAAACCTCATTAAATGAATGTCAAATGCCAAAAATAAAATATTAAAATAAAATATATTTATATAAAATTAATAGAAAAAAAAATTTAATACTTATATTTTTTATTACCACAAAACATTCTTAAAGATAATAATAATAATAATAATAATAATAATAATAATAATAATAATAATAATAATAATAATAATAATAATGAAGTATTTAAGATTCTTTTCTTTTTTTTTTTTTTTTAATTGGAGTAATATTTGTTGTCCTGGCTTAATGTTGAATAATTATATTTATCATATAATTAATGTATTAATTATATGGAGAATTTGTGTGGAAAGCCTCATTAAATAAATATCAAAATGCAAAAAATAAAATATCAATATAAAACATTAATACACAAATTAATAAAAAAATAAGGTAATATTACCATAAAGGTGTCTTAAAGATAATAATAATAACAATAATAATAACAACAACAACAACAACAACAACAACAACAACAACAATAATAATAATAATAATAATAATAATAATAATAATCACCATCATCATCATCATCATCATCATCATTAAAATAAAGCATTTAGGCCTTTTTTTTTTAAATTGGAGTAATATTTGTTGTACTTTACTTCTGCTGAATTAATTGTATTTATTATGTAATTAATATATTATTTATATGGAGAATTTGTGAAAAACTTCATTAAATAAAAATCTAAATGGCAAAAATAACAAATTATATATAAATTATATATAAATATGTAGTATGTACTTAGATTTTTGTATTACCGTAAAAGGGTCTTAAAGATAATCATCATCACCATTACTAAAATAAAGCATTTAAGCTTTTTTATTTTTATTTTTTTATTATTATTATATTATAATCATATTTTTAATATTTTAATATTGGTTCTTCTGACTTTATGCATAATTAATTATATTTATTATATAATTTATATATTAATTATATTGAGAATTTGTGTAGATAACCCTCATCAATGTCAAAAAATAAAATTATTTTTATTTATTTTACTTTATTAATATAAAACATAATATAAAACGGATAATAATAATAATAATAATAATAATAATAATAATAATAATAATAATAATAATAATAATAATACTTTATGAATATTAAATCATAACAAATACTTTATGATGATACTTGAAATAATAAAGTGTTTAGTTGAAGGTCCAAACTGCAGTTTTAGTGCAGCTTCAAATTGCTCTAAACGATAAGAAAAGTAGATACTTTTTTAGTGTAAGGATAATTTGTGTGGGGAAATGTCATGAAATTAATGCTAAAAAGCCAAAAATAGAAATAAAAAATATACTAATTTAAAGATGATTTATTACCATATTATATTATTATTATCATCATTTGTGTAAGGACAATTTGTCTGAAAAACATCATGAAATTCATGCCAAAATGGCAAAATATGTCTATTTTCTTCAAGCAGAGTACAATTTCTTTTTTATTTTCTTTAGATTTTGAGGTAAAATGTGACTTGGGTGCGGTTTTGAGGGATTCATTCAAGTGGCAGCTACACAGTGCTGGAAAAACAGAGTGTTCTGCTACGTCTGTTTGCTCTGTCTCTCTAGCTCTGCACATTTGTACTGCAGTATACCTTCATTACCTGCATGTCCTCAGCTTGCCCTTTTTTCCCTCAAGATACCTAATAAGTCCCCTATCGCTCTCTGCTTTCTCTCTTTCCACTGCCAATCTCTTCCTGTATTTTTCTCAGAACAGAACATGGGCCAGTTATCGGAAAAGAGCTAGAGATTTGTCAGTCCTACTGACCTTCTCACTCCTAAAGTCAAATGAAACGTTCAAGCCCCTTTTTACATACAATATTTACAAGTGAAAATAGGATATTCATTGAGAAAAAATATACATGTTCTGATCTATCATTCACAGCAAGACCAGAAATATATATATTATTATGAATGCTGATTTCATGAATACTGAAATGATGTATGCTGCTCTACTCGTCCTTGTCTCTCTGAATGTTGTTCTAAACCATCCGGCACCCTGTCTGTCTGTCAGAGCTGTTTGTCACTCAGCCATCCTGTGAAATCTCCTGTCAATGGCGCTCATGGAGGTCCAGATTCATGTTCACACACACAATATTTCACACATGCCGTGACACTGCGGATGTCTCACACTGGCCTAACCGCTGACAGCTAAATGCTACAGGAACTAGCTGTAATATACAAGCTATTAGCATCAGCATTAATAATATGTGGGTCATTCTATAGTTAGGGGTACATGTAGAATTTGACAATGTGAACAAAACAGTTTTCCTGTTTCCTAAAAACCCAAACATGACCTTACATAGCTGCTCTGAAACAATCTATATTGTATAAAGTGCTATATAAAGGTGATGTGTAGGAATATGTGCATAATGCCATCTATGTTTGCTACTGTCCACCATGTTACCTTTACTGGGCAACACAGTTGACAGGTAACTTAGTTGACATTTTTAGTGTTTTGGACCTATACTCAACATGGAAGCCTAGAACTACCAAGTATGTGGTATGTTTAGAAATATTTTCATAAACAAGTTTTAATTAAATTGTCTTGATAAAATTTGCAGCAATAATACTTGGGTAACACTGTTCTGACACAGGTCTGCTAGTTTAATATTAGGGGAAAGAGAGAACATAACTTCTAGTTAGGGCTGGGCGATATGGCCAAAAAATTATCACAATATTTTTTTTTCATATCAGTCGATATTGATAATTATCACGATAAATGTCAAATTTGTATTCATTTCAAGTTTAAAGGCAGATTTTTGCCACAATGTGAAAGTTGTAAAAACCAGATGGCTAAAAGTAGCTTTAAAATATTCTTTATGGTCAGAACATGTCAAAAACGTGTTTTTTTAAATTCTTCACACTTTTTCAAGTCATTTTTAATAACAAAATAAATATCTTAGTAAAAAAAAAAAATATTTCTTAGTTTTACATGCTTTAATGAGTAATATTGTTTCAAATCAAGAAACCTGATAAAATTAATATAACATTTTTTGTCTCTTAGAAATACATATTTGATAGTAGCTTCGGATGCAGATGTAGATTTATGTTCATTATCAAAATCAGTAATATCTGTAAAAATGGTTTCCTCTTTTTTATACTGTTTTTTTTTTTTAAATTAACCATTGCTCTTCTATAGTAATATCCATAGACCATAACAACAGTTAAAACCACAAATATAGCACCTCAATAGCATGGTCAAAAATGTAATATGGCTTTTAGATATTTGTATGAAAAATACCTGTCTAAATAAATTTAGTATAAATGCAGAAATGCTATAGCTTAATCACAAAAAATACTGTCATTATATTCCATTACTCCTCCTTCAATCCATTTAATACATGTCTACATTAATAATATAATAAAATTCAACACAAATATACCCACATTTGTGACCACTGTGCAGTTAGTGCTACTACAGTAAATCTATGGTAAATGATGGCGATTTGTAGATTAAAAAGCCTTCTGACTGTCTCGTTAGGCACAGTGTTTCTCCTGTTTGTAAGCGCTGTTTCATCTGGTTTTAAACAGAGTCATTTGTGTTCTTCACTGAATTCAAGGGCTTCACATTGGCGCTGTTTAGTGACCGAGACTTGAGCGAATGAAGGCACCTGTTCTAGTAAGTTCGCGCCATGCTGCCGTTTGAACTTTGGTCCAAGCAGATAAACGGTCCATGTGCCGTGCTTTGACTAGTGCTCTTTTGTTCCGCCTTTGCTGCATAAACATTATATCAAACATTTATCAAACTCGTGTTATTGTTTATTGAGGAAATTCATATCGCACGATAATTATCGTTATCGATTTATCGCCCAGCCCTACTTCTAGTGTTTCATCCATGCGCGTCTAGAGGAAATATCATCATACTGTGATATTGATACTGTGATACTGAAACCATTCCTTTCTAAAGTTCTAGTGGGCAACTTAGTTGACAATGGTTTTTCGAACACAAATAAAACAAGTTATATCTCAATAAACACTTATTATTTTTGAAGCGCACACACAAATGTCTTGATAACCTAATCTAACTGAAGGCAAGACTATTAAATGAATTTATATTTAGAGATGGGAAGTAACTAAGTAAAAATACTCTGTTATTGTAAGTAGACTTTTCTGTTATCTGTACTTTACTTCACTATTTATTTTTCAGACTTACACAAATATCTGTACTTTCTACTTCTTCCATTTTCAAACCAGTCTCGTTACTTTAGTTTCAACCTGCATTTTGTGGATCACTATTCGATAACAAATCTCTATATCATGAATCGGTTAGTCTGTACTGGCAATGCGATTCGGCTCGCGCGCGCTCCGCATCTCCGCCAAACGGTTTCTATCAGAGTAATCACTGCGCGTGACTCGAGAATAGAGTGCATCAGAGAGCTAGAACTACTGACCTGGGGTGCGTTCCCCAAAACCAACAATGGTCGCAAGTTCCGTTGTTACCAATAGAGTTCAATGGACCTAACCACCATAGTTATCTAATGATGCTTGTGGGAAACGCACCCCTGTTCAGGACTTCAAGTGCAGGTTAGTTTCATCTGTAAATAGGCTACTGTGTTTTTGTCTTTGTTTACTTAAGTAACTTACTTAAGTAAGTTAAGTGCTAGCAACTCTTAGCAGTAGCTAGTGGATTAATAATATCTACTGTAAACTAAACTAAACTAAACTAAATTAATTACTATCATTACTCAAAATACCATATGCTATCAATATTATCTACTGTAAAGTTGCAGTAGTAATTTAGCAAACAAATGTTATAAGACATTATAAGACGTTTTATAATATGTTTAAAGAGTGCTAGGGCAGATAACAACACAACCGCTACAATTAAAACCGAAAGCAATGGTTACTATAGTTAAACCATGGTAACCACAAATTAACATTAAATTAATTAAATTAATTCATGGTTTTGCTACACTAACAGTAGACTAACTATGAAATTTGTATAGTAAAATTATGGTTGTAAATTAATCCGGCAAAAAAAAAAAAAACATGGCTCATTTTGGTAGAAGAAAAATATGACTCATGATAATGCAATAATATGTTTAATATTATAATTTTTTCTGTAAAGATATTGTCATGATGTAATTATTATTGTACTAATTTTGACATTTAGGCAAGTTTCATTAAATCTATAGTATTTAAGTAACTTTAAGACGAAACAACACATGGTCATAATGTGATCCTTTAAAATGATCTAAAATAAACTTGTGTTATTGCAAACCGAATACAATGAGGTGGCTGTTTTGCAAGAAGGTGGAGACAGTTCTGCTCATAACAGTAGATGGCTGATGGGAAAAGTACATTTACAAGAAAATTAGTGAAAAAAAGTAAACGCACAAAGTGAGATGCAGAGAGATATCATCAAAAATGAAGAGACTGAAAAGGAAAATGGAAATGAAGGTGTAGTTCAAGGTGTTGGTGAATGGGATGGCCTGGATGAATATGAGATTTTCCGGCCTGAAATTTTGTCCCAGTCCTGCTCTGTTCTACATAGTGGTTATTCAGCCTTGATGCATTCATTAGCTAACAAAATTTTAAATATAAGTTATTTTGTATTATTGTGTCAATATGACTTGAGGTCCAGTTACCAGCATGACACTAAATCAGGCAGTAGTAATGGGTACTTTTTACTTAAGTACATGTCAGAGCTCATACTTCTTTACTTTAACTTAAGTAAAGAAGTGTAGTCAGTACTTCTACTTTTACCAGAGTATTTTTAAACATGAGTATCTGTACTTCTACTTAAGTAAAGGATGTGTGTACTTTTGCCATCTCTGTTTATATTTGAGGTAATTTTCATGCTTAAATGCAGAGTAGAATGAGAAACTTTACAAAATCGGATGGCTGAATACCAGGGTTGTGTGTGATATGAACATCATTTTTGAACAAAAGATACAGCTTTGTCAACATATAGTAGCGTGATTGGGAAAAATGTAATTGTGTACTAGAAAATTAAGCATCAGGGCAGTGAGATGTACCCACAATTATAGAATGACCCATGTATAGCTTTTGTCACTTTGTCTGCAAAGCAGCAGCATCTAAGAAGAGGGCACATTGTTGTTTAGTATAACACTTCTGCTAATGGATTTACCTTTGTTTTCTTGGCCTCCTTTTATCATCCTGGACAGACCTCTGGAAAAGACCCGGCATGAGAAAGATCATTAAAACTGAAGCCCAGATAATCCTTAGATAAAGTGAGTGTCCTTGTGTGATGTTGACTCACATGAATGAGTGTGTAGTATGTGGAGTCCTCTGGCGTGTTCAGGGTCTTTGGTTGCTGTGTGCGGCGAGACGTTCGTGACTGTTTTGTGTCAGCTGTGGATCAGAAAATTAAAAGCTGAAAAACAACAAGAAAAACCACAATGCCTAGTGATATTTGACCTTGAATCTTATACTTTTAAACCCGTTTAAGATGTGTCCTTAGATCTGGTGCTATAGGTCTCCTGTGTGAATGTGGAGCAAAGAGAATATAACAGCCAATTCCCTGGTGGGGAGCCCCATTGCCACACACAGTAGAATAGGATCAGCACACAACATCCAGCTGACCTTTGACCCCTTTGTTCTTATCAAACAAAACGTACGGCATGGTTTAACCCTTGGGCCTCGCTACTTGTAATTATCCACTAACATTCAATCAGAAATGGCCTACCAGTCACAGCATGTTCCTATACTGACACAGACATGAAAACGTAACAATGAGAATATGTTCTAAACCCTAGTGAGCCTTCTTGCTGTCTGCTGTCTACACAGGCAGCACTCTTTTATGGCAGACGTCAAGGTGAAACTGAACCTCAAATTCCTGAAACGCTCAACATGGGTCTCACTTGAACTGTGCAGGAGTTTTAACATAAATGAATAAACTTAATGTTATGCATATTTGTACATAAATGAAATAGTTAAAATGTCAGTATTAAAAAATCATGGCATAGTTTATTAACTATTTGCATTTATTTAATTTAATTTACATCATAAATATATTCAGAATATTTTTATTTCACAATATTCACTGTGAAAATATTTACATTTATTCAGTTATTAAGTATGATGAGGTTAAAATATGGATAAGCAAAAAATACATAAAATATTATACAAAATAAAATATTATTAAAATTTAGGCCTAATTTCTTTTAATGCACCTAATTCTATTTATTATATAATTAATATATTAATTATATGGAGAATTTGTGTGGAAAACCTCATCAAATAAATTTAAAAAAGCCAAAAATAAAATATGAATATAAAACATATTAATATAAAAATTATAGAAAAAATAAGTAATACTTATAAGTTTGTATTACCATAAACGGGTCCTAAAGATAATATAATAATAATAGTTATTATTAAAATAAAGTATATAAGCTTTTTTTTTTTTTAATGAAATAATATTTTTGGTTCTGACTTTATGCGGAATTAATTAGATTTATTTTATAATTAATTGATTAATTATATGAAGAATTTGTGTGCAAAACCTTGTTAATTAAATGTCAAAATGCCCAAAAATACCTATTAATATAAAAATGATAGAAAAATTTCCATAAACCAATGTATTAACATAAAAGGGTTTTAAAGATAATAAAAATCATCATCATCATACACCTATAATGTCTAAAAATAATAGGTAGCAATTTATCTTAGTCCTGTTTCACATGTACAAACTATATACTTATTACAGTAATTACAATAACTGGGTAATAATAAGTAGGCACTAACCCCAAGTACTGTTTAAAAAAAAAAAAGTTTAACAGAGCATTAAAAAAGGATGCTTTTGATGCAGAATACTTCCTTATCAAATATGATTTTTTCTTAGTGATCATCACTAAAAAAAAGGTACAAAAATGACCTTTGGTTTATTTGAATAGTATCTGCCAAGTCAAGCACTGTTTATCATGTAGAAAGGTCCGGTGTAAAGAAAATTAATCAGTGTCCACCAGGACCAGCGGGTACAGGCTAGAGAGTTTGTCATATTTATTGAACGTGTCTCTTGAAAGGTCATCAGTAATTCTTGATTGCTCAGAGGTATAAAGCCAATTTGCAGCTCTTATATTAATGCTTGCTGTAATTGCCGGGCCACTTTTGCATGCAATGTGATTAGCATTTAAAGACCTTTCATGTACATGGAAATGTGACTGGCATTCAAAGGTCACTTCTATGTGGAACAAATAATAATTGCACAATAATAATTGTTTCCACACAGAAAGACTCTGGTTAAGATTATTTATCATGACTGTGGAGCTTCTTCAGACATTTAACAATGACAATAAATCATGTAACAGATGACCACAGAATTTACGAAGCAAATGTAATCCCTTTAGCAAGATTTTGGTAGAAGTTCAGCTTTCACAGATGAGATTAAGACTATGTGACAGAAGAAAACAGATCAGGAGGTCATATCTGTCAACACAGAAACCATAATCACTGCTGACAGAATAATCTGGTTTCATTTAGACACAAGGTGCATATCACGAATAATAGAATCTCTGCAAGAATTATCCTCCCAAAAGCAATTAGACATATCGCAATCAAAATCAAATGAACAGCAGATCTGCTCAGCTGGGGGAAATTTTCTGATGACACATCTTGTTGAGCCCAATTTGCATGTTGTGGCACTAGACATTCAATTTTTGATAAGATCAGTTAGAGAAAAGGAAACTTTACGTTTTAATAAAATTGACAGCAAGCAAGTATACTACAAGAGTTTAATTAAGGTAACGTTTTCTTCTTATAAGCTATTTTAATCTTAAAAATACAGTTGAGGTCATAAGTTTACAGAATCTGCAAAATGTGAATTATTCTACCAAAATAAGAGAGTTAATACAAAATGCAAAATGTTATTTCTTTATTTAGTACTGACCTGAGTAAGATATTTCACATAAAAGATGTTTCCATATAGTCCACTAAAGAAAATAATAGTTGAATTTATAAAAATTACCCCGTTCAAAGGTTTATGTACACTTGATTCTTAATACTGTCTTTTTTTTTTTTTTTTTTTTTGTTAAGTGATAGTTGTTTATAAGTTCCTTTTTTGTCCTGAACAGTTAAACTTCCTGCTGTTTATCAGAAAAAAAATTCTTCAGGTCCCACATTTTTTTTTGTGTATTTTAACCCTTTCCAACAATGACTGTATGATTTTGAGATCCATCTTTTCACACTGAGGACAACTGAGGGACTATTACAGAAGGTTCAAATGCTTACTGATGCTCCAGAAGGAAAAATGATTAAGAGCCAGGGGTGAAAACATTTGAACAGAATGAAGATGTGTACTTTTTTCTTATTTTGCCTAAATATCATATTGTTTTCATTTAGGACTGCCTTTCAAACGCTACAGAAGATACTTACATGTTTCCCAGAAGACAAAATAAGTTAAATTTACCCTGATCTTTAAATTCAAAAAGTTTTCACCGCCCGCCTCCTTCTGAAGCATCATTGAGCGTTTGAACCTTCTGTAGTTGTTGCATATGAGTCCCTCAGTTGTCCTCAGTGTAAAAAGATGGATCTCAAAATCATACAGTCATTGTTGGAAAGGGTTCAAATGCACAAAAATGCTGAAAAACCAAAGAATTTGTGTTTGTTCAGGACAAACAAGAGACTCCTGAACAACTACCACCAAAAAAACAAAACAAAAAACAAAAACACAGCTGTGGATCATTCAGGTAACAGAGTATTAAGAATCAAGCATATGTTTTGAACTGACTCATTTTTATAAATTCAAGGACTATTTTCTCGTGTTTTCTGTTCAAATAACCCAAGTTACCCTTGTGAAACAGAGCACACTTTAGCATAAAAAGTAATAATAATGTTAAAGTATCAATATTTTTTTTTTATTATTTTTTATTTATTTTGGAATGTCTATGTCATGTATTTAAATATATTTGTAATTACACATTTGCAGAATATTTAAAATATATTAAATGAATGTAATAGTACTTTAAGTTAACAGTACTTTAGCATGTTAGTCAACACATTAAAATAATTGTAGTTCTTAAAACCATGGCAAAATATTATTAAAGCAATGATTTAAAATGAACTTTAAAGTAAAACTTTTAATTTGACATTATTAGAAAGTGCACATTTTAAAAGTATACTTAAGTGTCAACGAACAAGCAGGAAGAATGATTAACTTTGACTTCGGACATGAATGTACATAATTTATGAAGGACATTTACCTGGTGGCTGGTAGTAGCCCATGTAGCCATTTATGGATTGTCCTTTCACAAACATCCCATTTTTGCTGGGATTGAGCTGATGGGCAAGGATGATTTCATTTAACTTCTTCTGCAGCGTTAAGTAATCTTCAGAGGCCTTAGATACCTGAGCAGGTTACAAAGAACATCATCAACTGAATTTTGTGTAAAAGCCTTAAAATTCATGAGGCAAAGAATATTTCAGTTCTTATAATTAGGATGCTACATTTTGAAAGATTAGTCCATTGAAAAATAAAAGGTCATCATTTACACAACTTCATATCTATCCATATACATTCTTTCATCTGCCAAACACAAAATGGCACAATTTGTTCATGCTGCTCTGTACCACAAAAATGCAACAAATTTTTATTCATTTTGGAGACTCTCAATTTCTTATTTTATGTTTCACAGAAGAAATAAAGGTCTGGATTGGTAACAAGGTGATTAAATGATGAGAGATTTGTCATTTGCAGGTAAACCTACACAAACACACACACACACAAAATGAATCACCTGTTTGAAAAGCGACTCCACTTCCTCATCCTGTTTTTGTGATGTAGCTTTCAGGTTCTTCCTATCTTTGTAACCTCTAAAATTGCTCTGGATTTTAATGGCTGCCTGCTCCTCATCATATCCGCCTTCCTCAGCCTGAGTGTCTGCATCTTCGTCTTCACCCTTCCGTTCCAGCTGAACATCTGTGATGTCCAGAACTTCACCATTCTCCTGCTCCTCCACCTCTTCTGCCATTTCTTGTTCTTTTCCAGTGGTTCCATCTCTCTCTGCTCTTAATCGCTTCCTCTCCTGGTGGCCTCTGAAATTGCTCTGTAAAACAGTTGCGGCATGTTCTTCATCTGCTCCTGGGGACTGACTAGAATCTAACTCTTGGTCTTGCTCAAATTCTAATGGAGGTGGTGGAAGTTCCTCAAAAGAAAGGTCTGGTTCTGAAGCGCCTGGAGTAGCCATATCATCTTTAGGCTTTTTCTTGGGGATTTTGCCTTCCTCCTGGAGTCTTTTACGTTCTTTGTGACCACGGAAGTTGCTCTGAAGAACCACAGCAGCTTTGGCCTCTTCATCTTCTCCTGGTAGTTCAGCTAGAGTCTCGTCTCCCTGTTCCATTTCCTCTGTGAATTCCATCAGTTCTTCTGGAGGTGGTGGATCTGGAATAGGAAGCTCCTCTTCTTCTGGAGGACTATTTGTCTCCTTCTTTCCTCTAACCGGCATCTTTCCCTCCTCTTGGAGTCTTTTACGTTCTTTATGACCTCTGAAGTTGCTCTGGAGAACAGTGGCTGCCTTGCTTTCCTGTTCATTGTCCTCATCTCCTTCACCTGTAGCCTCTTCCTCAGCCTCCTTACCTTCTTCCTCCATATTCTCCTGCACTTCCTCTTGTATAGCATCCAAATCTTCTCCAGAAGTGACTTCTTCAGGGGCAGATGAGGAAACGGCCAGCTCATCCCCGGTCAAGGTCTTATTCCGTTCCCGACGCTCCTTGTATTTCTTCCTTTCCCTGTAACCTCGGTAGTTGCTCTGGAGGACCACAGCGGCCTTTTCATCAGAATCATCTGTTACCACTTCATCTCCTTCCTGTGGAGGCTCCTCTGAAACTGGACCTTCTCCTTCTGACGGGGCCTCTGCCACTTCTGTCTTCTCAGCTTTTTCCTTCTGCATAGCTTCCCTGTGTAAAATAATTCCATTTATACCACCATAGCACTATTGAATTCTTGATTCTACATGTACAGTGCCTTGCAAATGTGTTCATACCCATTTTTTCCATGTTTTGTTATGTTGCAGTCTTATGTTAAACTGCTTTAAATCACTTTTTTCCCACATCAATCTACACACCACACACCATAATGACAAATCACAAAACAGGTTTGTAACAACTTTGCAAATTTATCAGAAATAAAAAAACTGATTCCATTGCATAAGTATTCATGCTGTGGCAACTGTGGCAAATTCATTTAAATGAGTATGATTTGGAAAGGCACATACCTCTCAGAAAACGTCTAACAGCTAAAAATACATATCACAACAAAAACCAAGCCTTGAGGTCAAAATAACTGCCTGTAGAGCTCAGAAACAGGCTTGCATCAAGGCACAGATCTGGGGAAGAGTTCAGGAAAAAAATCTGCTGCATTGAAGGTTCACAGAAGCATGTAGCCTCTATTATCCATTATGGAAGATGCTTGGAACAACTAGGACTCTTCCTAGAGCTCACCTCCTGGCCAAACTGAGCAAATGATGGAGAAGGGGCTTTGTTATACTGGTGACCAAGAAGCTGATGGTCACTCTAGTTGAGCTCCATGATCATATATGCAGATGGAAGAAACTTATAGAAGGACAAACATCACTGCAATACTCCACCAATCCAGTCTTTATGGCGATGTGGCCAAACTCAATCCTCTCCTCAGTGAAGACACATGAAAACCCACTTGGAATTTGCAAAAAAGCACCTAAAGGACCCTCAAACTGTGAGGAACAAGATTCTCTGGTCTGATGAACCTCAATTCCAAGCATCATGTATGGAGGAAACCAGGCACTTCTCATCACCTGCAGAGTACCATCCCAAAAGAAAAATATGGAGGTAGCAGCCTAATGCTGTGGGGCTATTTTTCAGTGGCAGGGACTGAGGGACTCGTCAGAGTAGAAAGAAATCTCAATGCGCCAAAATATTGAGATAGTCTTAATGAAAACCCAGTTCAGAGCATTCAGAACCTAAGACTGGGCGGAAGGTTCACCTTCCAACAGGACAATGACCCTAAGCACACAGCAAGAGTGGCTTATAGACAACTCTGTGAATGTCCTTGAGTGGCCTAGCCAGAGCCTTGGCTTGAACACAATCAAATATTTCTGGAGAAACCTGAAAATGCCTGCCAGCCCCCACTGAAGCTGACAGAGCTTGAGAGGTGAAGAGGTAAGGTGAAGAATGGTAGATAACTGCCAAATACAGATGTGCAAAGGTTGTCACATCATACCCAAAAAGACTTGAGGCTGCAACGTAACAAAATGTGGAAAAAAATTGAAGGGGTATGAATACTTTTGCAAGGCACTGTAGCTTGCTCTGACTGGTCAATTGCAGCAGTTTATTGAATAGACTGTTGGGGAAACTAGAGCACCCACATGATGCGGGGCAGAACATGCAAGCTACAAATGAAAGGCAAACTCAGCAAGGACTTAACCTTCTTGACCCTTCAGGGTTGTTCATGTCAGTATCCAGTGTTACTGGTGTCTCTCGTATCACTTCACACCTTCTTTCTTTGTTTTCATACCAACACAAGTTGGAATAGCTGTTGTAATTGACGGTATCTTAGCAATTTGGCAAAATAGCCTTGCAAGACTTCATTATTAATTTTATGGTCAGCAAATGTTAGATAGCTAGAGATTCAGAGACTTAAATCAAGAAAATTAAGACAATGTTCGGAAGAACAATGAACCAGTAGAACAAATAGCTTGATGAGAGAGGTTTAAAATGAACTGACAAACCTTAATTGAAAATGTTGAATTTTATTTTTAAGCTAATCTACAAGAGGATAAAATCATCTGGAAGAAGAACAGGACTTACTTTTTCCTCTTGAAGCTTTTCCTC
The DNA here is from genome assembly GCA_036247105.1 of Cirrhinus mrigala. Taxonomy (NCBI): domain Eukaryota; kingdom Metazoa; phylum Chordata; class Actinopteri; order Cypriniformes; family Cyprinidae; genus Cirrhinus; species Cirrhinus mrigala. Next base: position 29,046,426 of record CM070030.1, on the reverse strand, counting down.
TCTTTGTGTCCCCTGTAATGGGCCTGGATTTTTGCAGCAGCTTTGTTCTTCTCATCTAGCAACTCCTTGTATTTCTGCCTTGCCAGATATCCTCTGCACACTGTATGAAGAGGCTGTGATTTAGTGCAAGCATTTTCCTTCTAAACTCATTTAATACAATGTCTTCAATATTTTTATAACTTTTTTGGTCTTACCTGCTTGGAATTGTGTGATAACTGCTTCTGACTTTGCTTTGCTTTTGTCATCAGCCACTCTTTTCCTGACTTTGTGTCCTCTGTATGCTAGAAGAAAGACGGTTCAGCAGAGTTGGTTCAGCAGCGTATTCCACATTTAAATACGCATCTAGTCACAAACATGCTCACCTGACTGCAACACCACAGCACTTTGTTCTCTCTTTTCCAGCATCAAATGGTATCGTCTAAATACCATCCAGCCCCGCACATATGCTTGGACAAGAACAATCCGGTCTGTGGTTTGCCTCACCATCAGATTCAGTTGCTCCGCATGATAGTACTTAAGAAAGACCTAAACACATAACCATCAGACTTATGAGCTTGGTTGAACAACAACGACAGTTACTGTATTAATGCCTTTCATTCACAATCACAAACCTTTGTTTTGCCCAGAACCCAGTTCTCTAGTTTGGCCTTCTCCAAAATAACAGCACAGGTCTCTGGATTCATTGGTGGCTCCTCATTGGCTCTAAATGCTAATATAGAGTACCTGAAAAAGACCAATGGTTACACTCTAAAAAATGCTGGGTTCAGCCTGTTGGGTCATTTTATTGGGTTGTTTTTAACTTTTAACACTGGGTTCAACTTGGGTCAATTTATTGTTATTTTAAATATTTTTTTACCCAGGTGCTGGGTAGTTTTTCTGTAACTAAGTTGCTGGGTCATTTTTAACACTGGGTTGGTTTTTTTTCTACCCAGCTGCTGGGTTGATCCTGTCTCTGACGAAACAACCCAGCTGCTGAGTTACAGTCAGAGCGCAGGTTTTTTGAGTCCTCTAAAGTAGAGAGCGGTTCTCAGTGCCACCGATTTGGTGCACTTCTTCAGCGAAATAAAGGTTTGCATACATTTTATTTCATTTATAAAGTCGATACTGTGCTGTAAATTGTATTATTTAATGCAATGCAACATAAGGACAAGATGTCGGTCAGCTGCATCATCAGCAGTCACTTCGCATGATAGAAAAGCCTTTTGCCTTGGATAAAATAAATGGATTTTATTCATAATAGTACTGAGTTTAATTTAATTCCATGTTAAAATATGTTCTCTAATGCCAGTACTGTTTGTTTATAGGCAGGTTTTGGAGTCAGTCACAGCAACGTTCAGCTACAAGTGAAATGCGAGGCCACGATCTGAAGTTCGCAGTTACCCTGCAAAAAGCAGCCCCTCACCGGCTCAGATTTAGGCGACACACCGGAAAGAGAATTCACGCTATTTGGGGAAAAAGTGATTACAGTTTAATACTTAAAAATGCTATGGTTAAATATCACATTTTTTATGTCTAAAATGCTTGTAAAATGAGTTTAAATGTATGTAATATTGTAAACTATGCTAAATTCACCCAAATAATTTTTTGTCCATGTGTTCCTGCTTCATCTTCAAAACGTTCAAAATTTTCATCTTTTGATTGTTGCTGCTGTCTCTAATAATTCTGTGTTTTTCATAAGTTCCAGTCCATTTTAAGCCAGCAATATAATACTTTTTAAACAATAGTTGACTTAGCCTAAATAAAATAACCCAGCATGTTTGATAAAAACATTTAACCCAACCGGCTAGGTCAAAATAACCCAGGATGTGTTCTGTCCAATATTTACCAGGCGGTGGGTTGCCAAATAAACCAAGTTGGGTTGTTTTTAACCCAGCATTTTTGTAGAGTGTAGTAAAACTCAACACTGAATGTAACAACTGAGAAATTATAGACTAAGGAGACAATCCCTTTTCCACCAGCAATGTGCTAGTGCCAGTATCGGAAAAGGTGGTGGTCCATTCTATGCATTTCCACAGACAAAAACATGGTTCTCGCAAGTTTTTGATGACTGTTACTGTACTTTGGATGTTAGGTTTTCAAGTTTTCAAATCTAAGACCAAAGACCGTGATGAGCTATAATGGATTCCATGATGGCTTTTTTTGTAGTGGGTGGCAGTATGTAGTCACATCATGTCATTATTCATTTCTCAAATCATTTGAAAAAAAGGCCAGTTATGGCTCTGGTCCATTGTCAGAATATTGGCTCCAGCACCAATATAAACACCATTTATGTGGAAAAGGGGTTCATGCTCTTGACATCAGTAATATGCAGCATCTGTCCAACCTCTCAATGAAGTTGTTGAAGAGAATGCGATGGGAGTAGCCCTGTCTGCGTATCTTGGCCGTCTCTAGAATACCAGTGTAGCGTAGTTGGATCAGAACCTTCTCCCTGTCGAACTTGTGGGCTTGACGATCATTGTTGGGTTTTATGCAACGCACAAAATGAGGCTGGCCTGCCACCATCTTTGATAACAGATCCATTAGAGAATACTGCAAAGTACAATGAAAAAAGCAAGATTGTGAACATGAATGTGATGATTATTATTGGTTCTTCTCATTACTAGGTCTTCAAAAGTCTTACTCTGAAGTAAGAGGCCACAGTTTGAGTCTTCATGTTGGTGGTCTCTCTTGGGTGACGTGTGGTGTCTCCTGTGCTTTCCGCCTGTTCAAACACAAAATATTCAGCATGCTGAAAACTTGTTGTCATGAAAATCTACAGAAGGGATATTGGGGTCTTTTTTATAAACATAAAATTATCTGTTTATAATACATTTACGCTGCCTCTTGAACAAAAAAAAAAAAAAAAAGTTATACAACAAAGCCAAAGGTCAGGGTAAACACACAATCACCGTTTGTACAGTGTCAACTGGCAAGGCAAGCATTGTTTTGTCATGGGTGGGAGTTAATTTCCGAGAGGAAGACTGAAAAAGAAATGCATAAAGATTGTGGTAAGACAGTCTTATTTGAATCCATAAAGCTATTTTTATTTTAAATAGTAAAGAAACAATATACATGAAATTAACTGCAAGATTCATTAGCAAATCAATCTAACAAGCAATAATTTTGCCATTCATCAATAGGGCCAAATTCCTTCTTTAAAATGGCCATGAATATTTCACCAGGTTATATTATCAAGGTGTTTCAACATTGAACACAAAGCAGAATCACACACTGACACAGGTGCTTTTATCTTACGTGGGCTAAAATGGATGAAATCTTTCATGTGAAATTTTCTAAAGACAGCATGTTTAAATATGCAAATGAATGGTAATGTATGCAGGTCTTCATCAAAGACATCATTTCAATATGTTTAAAACCCTCATTCATTTCAGAGTGCAACCTAACTGTGAGCTCTAAGTAGCTCATGTGTTCTCTTAGGAATAATAAACTTAATGCTAAAAAACATAAAACTTGGAACACAAGTGCATGTTTTTAAAATACAACTGCACATAAACAGGTATTCTCCTTAATTCCACAGGGACACTCAATTCTAATGTGTATTATATGAACTAATCAAGCTGTAAATCAGCCAATCTACAAATGCATTAGCTATTAGACAGCTGGTAGGGCCACATGAGAAGATACTCTTTCATTCTCACAGACATGGGTCATTTTCAGGAACTGGTGCCAAGTGTATCTCCATGATTACTGATGCAATTAACGGATCTTTGTTACAATATTTGATATAATGGACTGAGTGAACTTTAAAACAACTAAATTTTACTTATTAAATGTTTGACTTTGTTAAACAAAACTTTGAATATACTGACATTAGCCCTTTTTGAAATCACTGTGAATTTCTGTTTTAAGTCTTTATTAGTATTTCAGAATGTTTATTGGCCTCATCAAACTGAATGTTTCAATATATTTTCAGTACCTTTTACAGAGCTTTACAGAAAAAAAAAAAATCTTGGTACAAATAATGAGTATAATCACAGTAAATCAAGTGATGTGGTGCAAATTAATGATAAATGGATAGTTAACGTTATCATGTTTTATGTTTTGTTACTGACTTTCATTCAACCCTAGAGCATTTTGCATGCTACAAAGCTGAGAAAAAAAAAACATATTTAGAAAGAGAAATGGCATAAGTTTTTAAATAATTTACATATTTGTAGACCACAAATCTGAATATTGAAAGGATGCATCCACCTATGGTGGTCGGCTAAAGTCTAAGGTAGTACTGTCCTGGTACTTTGGGTCTGAGGTGGGAAAAATTATTTCTTGAAAGCTCAGAAGTAACTTTTTTTAAAAGAAATAAAAAAGCACAGTTTTCTGAGAAAGACCCATATATATATATGAACATAAACATAAACACCCAAAACTAATGAGCACAGTGCCGGCTGGCAAAAGGCGCATATCCTCTATGAGCACATCTCTAATGTATAGCACAGATACTACAGGATCATTACCTCACTGAATGATACAGTACTGAACAACATAAGACCCTCCAACTTAAGAGAGAAAATATTATAGGAAAGAGGAATGGAAATATCATTGATGGGTATGGAGTGTGGAGAGATGGAGAGATAAAAACAGAGGTGGAAAGAAAATTAGTGCATCCCAAAAAGTGAAAGCGCTGAAATTCTGGTCACACTTTATTTTAAAGTCCAATTTTCGCTATTAACAAACCATAAACTTTTACTTTTGACTCAGTAAACTTCTAATTTGCTGCTTATTAATACACTACCAGTCAAAACATTTTTTATGTTTTTTATGTTTTGTGTGTTTTTGTTTAAACATTAATCAAACATTAATGTTTCAATGTTTCAATTCTCTTTTGCTCACCAAGCATGCATTCATTTGATCCAAAGTACAGTAAAAACAGTAAAATCTTGAAATATTATTACTATTTAAAATAACTGCCTTCTATTTAAATGTATTTTAAAATGTAATTTATCCCTGTGATTTCAAAGCTGAATTTTTAGCATCATTAATCCAGTTACATGATCCTTCAGAATATAAATCTCATTCTAATATTCTGATTTGCTGCTCAAAAAACATTTATTATTATATAGAATTTTTATGACATGTCTTTATCATCACTTTTGATCAATTTAAAGCATCCTTGCCAAATAAATGTATTAATTTAATAATAATAATAATAATAATAATAATAATAATAATAATAAGAATAATAATAAAAATAAATGTCTTTTGAACAGCCAATCAGCATAATAGAATGATTTCTGAAGGATCATGCAACACTGAAGACTGGAGTAATGATGCTGAAAATTCAGCTTTGATCACAGGAAAAAATGAAAATTTTAAATATACTCTAATAGAAAACAGAAGAGCAGAAGAGACATTTAAAAAACATTAAAAATCTTGCTGTTCAAAAACTTTTGACTTGTAGTTAGTTAAGGTAGTTGTAAGTTTTAGGTATTGGGTAGTATTAGGGATGTAGTATATGGTCATGCAGAATAAGTGCTTTATAAGAATAAGTACTAATAAACAGCCAATATGCTAATAATAGGCATGCTAATAAGCAACTAGTTAATAGTGAGAATTGGTCCCTATACTAATGTGTCACAACTATGAGCCTATTGACTTATGAATGCCCACATTTATACACCAACACCTACACTACAGTATTTACCGTTTAGCACCTTATAGTTGCTTATTTCACATGCAATAAAATGAGCCAGTCATAACAGAGGTAATTTACCTATGTAAGTCTTAAAAGCACGGTAACAATAAAAAAAACAGTACGGAGCCCCTAATAGGACATGGTGATAAATAAATGACACTGGAGGAAAAATTATATTCAGTGCTTTTGCATTCTCGCAAAAGAACTGCATTTCATAGGAAAACTGCATACCCTGACTTCTCTTGTAAAACTACTGCATTCCCCAATTGTTTCGCGTTCGCTCCAAAACATTTGTGCTCTCTTGAGAAAGTTTACGTTCACTCAAAAACATTTGTGTTATCAAGTAATTTTAAGTTCGCTCCAAAACATTCGAGTTCCCCAAAGAAACCTTGCAATTGCTCACAAAACATTTACATTCTCTCACAAAATTATTGAATTCCCCTGAGAAGTACATTGTAAAAAACAATTTGTTGAGTCAACTTAAAATAATTTGTAACCTGGCTGCCTTTAAATTTTAGGTTCAGTCAACTCAAAAAAAAGTTTATTCAACTTGAAATGTTAAATTATACTAAGTGACAACTGAGATATTTGAGTTGAATCAACTTAAAATTTTAAGGCGGCTGGGTTACTTACCTATCTGTTAAGTTTAGCAAACACAAATATCTAAGTTGTTACTTAGTACAACTTAACATTTCAAGTTGAATATACTTATTTTAGTTGACTGAACATAAATTTTTAAGGCAGCAGGGTAACAAATTATTTAAAGCTGACTCAACAAATTGTGTTTTTTATTTTTTACACTGTACAGAATTTTGCGAACGCAACGTTTCTTGGAAGAATGCAAGGGTATACATATTTTTTCCTTCCATCTCATTGTTTTTTATCATTACCATGTCCCTTTACGAGCTCTGTAGTACAGAGAGGAGAAGAAGGCAAAACGAGGTACCTTGGCAAAGTTAATGGTGCGTTGTGATTGTTGTGTGCCCATACGAGCAGCCTTGCCTTTAGTGTGAGCCAGGTTACCTGCACAAAAAGAGAGGTCAGGGGAAATATCTGCTCTCGGTGTGATAACCACACACGTTAGAAATCTGCTGTTGATACTTCATTAGATTAGATCACATGTTCTTCAAAGATAATCTACCATTTATTGCAAGGTTAACCATTTCAAGGGCACTGAGATATATGGTCTTTAGAGGTCAGTGCTGACAGATAAATAAGCTTCACAATGGTCAAGTAGCTAACAAAAGCCTTATGAATAAAGCCTAGGTTTGAAATCCCAGCAGACTTCCTGGAAACAATCCCCAGTGAATCTCACTGGACGTAATCGACTGTGTCAGTCAGACGACCTCCATTCATCACATCAGATCACATGGGAGTGAGCACATTTTCTTTTCTAGAGAGAGTGCGACATACATTCGCTCAGACCAATAGATCAAAATCTCTGCTTAACGTTTCAGACAGGATGGTGTTTGCACTGTCATTTTCATTCTGTGAGATTGTGGTGTGGCCTATAATGCAGTGTAATCTAATAGAATGTGACTATACTGTTCATTTGGCTGCTCATGCAATCTATGATAAATTACTCTGCAGTATTATTGCTTTCTCTAGTGGGTCACGTAAGCAGGCATCAGAAGAATATTTTGGTTTAAATATAATCTAAGATCTATCAACAGCATCTGTGCCATACTGTTGGCAACCCTCTTCACTCGTCCCTTAGTCTAAAGAACAAATGTGTGTGTGCTTCTAACGAAAGTTTTTGGGGCATGTTGGAGGGTTTAAAATTTAAAAATGAAAATTAAATTTATCTATACGTAGTAGCCTAGTGGGCAAGTGCGCTGACATACAGTGCTGTTGCACTACAGGCGTCCCAAGTTCGAATCCCAGCTTGAGGACTTTTTCCAATCCCGCCCCCCTCTCCCACTTCACTTCCTGTCTGCTCTCCACTGTCGTATCATAATAAAAGGAAAAAAAAAATAAATAAATAAATAAAAAAAATAGCCAAAAAAAAAAAACTGTCTATACGAAAAAAGTATTTGAGCTGTAAAATTGTATTTTTAAGTGGGACTACTTTTCTATATGGAGGAACTTTAGATGATTTAGCATTTGGTCCATGTAAACAGGTCTTGATAGTGCATTGCACTGGGTTCAGCCTATTGGGTCATTTTATTGGGTTGTTTTTAATATTTATAACCAGGTGTTGGGAAGTTTTTCTGCACTCTAAAAATGCTGGGTTATTATTATTATTATTATTATTATTTTTTTTTGTTTTACCCAAATGCTGGGTTCAGCCTGTTGGGTCATTTTATTGGGTTATTTTTAATATTTTTTACCCAGGTGGTGGGTAGTTTTTCTGTAACTAAGCTGCTGGGTCATTTTTAATGTTGGCTTATTTTTTTCTACCCAACCCAGCTGCTAAGTTACAGTCATTGCGCAGGCTTTTTACGTCCTCTAAAGGAGAAACGGTTCTCAGCACCACCGATCTGGTGCACTTCTTTAGCAAAATAAAGGTTTGTATACATTCTATTTTATTTAGAAAATCTTCACTGTGCTATAAATTATATTATTTTATACAACACAACATGGATGAGGATGTCAGTCAGCTGCATCAGCAGCGGTTGTTTCGCATGATGGAAATGCCTTTTGCTTTGCATAACATAAACTGATTTTATTCATTATAATGATATTATGCATCTGGGCCAGGACAACTTGCCATCATTGATGGAACAATAAATTCTGAACTATACCAGCAAATTCTAAAGGAAAATGTCAGGACATCTGTTCATGAACTAAAATCTAAAGAGAAAGTGGGTCATGCAGCAAAGACAATGACCCCAAGCGCACAAGTCATTCTACCAAGAAATGGTTAAACAAGAACAAAGGTAATGTTTTGGAACGGCCGAGTCAAAGTCCGGACCGTAATCCAATTAAAATGTTGTGGAAGGACCTGAAGCAAGCAGTTCTTAGGAGGAAACCCACCTACATCACAGGGTTCAAGTGCTTCTGTACTAAAGAATGGGCTAAAATTTCTACAGGTCGTTGTGCAGGACTGATCAGCAGTTACAAAAAACGTTACCTGCAGTTATTGCTTCAAAAAGGGGTCACAACAGATACTGAAAGCAAAGATTCACATACTTTTGCACCTCGCGAATATTTAACACTGGATCATTTTTCTCAGTAACTAAATGACAAAGTATAGATTTTTGTCTTGTTTGTTTGATTGGATTCTCTTGGTCAACTTTAAGGACTTGTGTGAAAATCTGATGATGGTTTGCGTTATATTTATGCAGAAATATAGAAAATTCTAAAGGGTTCACAAACTTTCAAGCAGAACTGTATATATATTTCTTATACTACTACTACTACTACTAATATCCATGTAAGGATTATTACTGTGTATTATATTATATATTTACTGCAGTATATATGGCCAAAATAATGGCTACAAATTGTCTTTTTTGGGGGAAGATTTCTCTGCCAAATTTGATGTGCAATTAATTTATGCAGCCAGGAGTGGTGGATGTACTCAAAGCAACAAAATGTTCCCATTTACTTTTTTCTTTCCTGGCAGCACAATGGAAAAAAAAAGAGTAATTGAATGAGGAAATTACACAATGATTGGACTGACTGACACATTGTTAGAGGTCACTGTTTAGAAAATCTGTCTCATGCTGAGAGAAAATGAATGAAACAAACACACACCTAAAGCTTTATAAGTGCATGTCTAGATGAATGTGTGTGAATTTGTAGGTTCCTTAGCAACATAAAACAATTATATCTGTATACAAAAGGACAGAAACTGAAGCATCTAAACAGCGGACAAACCAAAGGCTTTAAATGTTTCTACAGAGTACAAAGTCAAAACAAACCTGTTTTAGTGAGCGGGTGAGTAACCAGTTTACGGATCAGTTCATTCTCTGATGACCTCAGCAGAAGAACAATATCAGCGGGCAGAGCATCTCTGTTCTTAGCAAGGAAGCCGCTGACATTATAGATTACCTAACCACACGAGAAACAAGATGTATTTACATCCAATAGGCTATTAGCCTCACAGATGAACTTGGCTTAAAGAGATAGCTCAGCCAAAAATGAAAATTCTGTCATTACTTACTCACCCTCATGTCGTTACAAACCGTAAGGCTTTGGAAGTTCATCTTCTGAACACAAATTAAGATATTTTTCATTAAATCTGAGAGCTATCTGACACTGCATAGACAGCAACGCAACTGACATGTTCACGGTCCAGAAAAATAGTAAGGACATTGTTAAAAGAGTCCATGTGACATGCATTGTGGTGGTGTCGTGAATGCGAATTGAAGACGGACAGGGAAGAGAAGAAATTGTTGAATGAAGTTGTTTGTTTCTTTGTGCACAAAAAGTATTCTCAAAGTATTCTTGAACCACTGATGTCACATGGACTATTTTATCGATGTCCTTACTACTTTTCTGGGCCTTGAACATGGTAGTTGCATTGCTGTCTATGGAGGATCGGAAAGCTCTCAGATTTCATCAAAAATATCTTAATTGGTGTTATGAAGATGAACGACGGTCTCATGGGTTCGGAACAACATGCGGGTGAGCAATTAATGACAGAATTTTCATTTTTGGAGGAACTACCCCTTTAAAAGGGTTAGTTCACTTAAAAAAAAATCCTGTCATCATGTACACACCCCTACCTAGACAAAAGATATTTTAAGAATTGTGTTTTAATTTTCTATACAGCAAAATTCAAGGGGCAAGTTCTTCACACTATTAAAAAAAATTCTGTGTTTGGGAAATGCAAAATGGTTCTTTAATGGCACTGCTGTTAAAAATCCATTTTGGATTCTTTATTTATAGAAGTGCAAGTGCAAATGATATCAGAATTTTCCTTTTTGAGTAAAAAATCCATTTACTTCTCTTTCATATCTTTGTTTTTGTAGTATGGTTGAAAAAGATGCATAAATAAAAATCGATAAATACAATATTTCTACCTTCCCTGCGTAGTGATGGATTCCAAAGCCCAGATCAACTCTCTTTGGTCTCCAGAAGTGTTTGGACTTCAAGTTGTCCTCAAATTTCTCTGAAAGAACAAAAGACAATTGCTTGTTAATTACAATGAATTCACTTACATATCCATCTAGTCACAAGTTCATTAATTCAATAATTAATTTGGTCATTTACTTCATCATTTGTCAGTTCATTCATTCACTTGCTTATTTGTTCATTCACCCTCATTCATTAATTCATTCATCCATTTGTGGTAACATGAGATATACATGAATGAATTCATCCATCTGTTTCCTTCAGTATAAAGAAATAAAGCTAAGTCATGGAAAAACAGCTGGGCATCTAGTCTTGGCATGTTGAATTATTCAGCTGTCAGTCAAAGACTTCATTCAGAGCGCTCTCTGGAGAAAGCAGATGAAAACTTAGCATGCCAGTAAATGTTTGATGACAGCCTCTCCCTTGTTATTGTGGGCCTAAGCGTACATCTAGGTGTGTGTGTGTGTGTGTGTGTGTGTGTGAGAGAGAGAGAGCGTGTGTAAGTGAGAGGTTATAAGACACCAGACAAACAATAGTAAAGCTAAAAGCTCTATGATGTTTCAGGGAGAAGGTCAAAGGTGTGAGGAACTTGCCAACGAGGGTCTGGTCAGTTGCCTGAGGAAAGCGACTCTCCTCGTCCAGTAGCGCTAACATGCCCATGGGCTTCTGAAGGAACAGATCCAGCAGTGGCCGGTTGTCTTCATATTCAATCACTCGAGCGTCCACGTCTTCATTCAGATACTCATCCTGCAGAGAAACCGATTTGATTAACTTTTATGAGGTTATCTAATCTATGAACAATCTACACAGTTTTGTTTGAGACACTTATAAATGATAACTGATAATTCAAGCACCAACAAGTGCAGATTCCACTTTGTTTTGAGTTATATACTTGAGTTATAAACATTCTATTTAAGAAAAAAATAAAAAAGTGTCATTTTTTCCACAAAAAAATACTAAACTGCACCACTGTTTACAACACTGATAATAAATGTTTCTTGAGCAGCAAATCAACATATTAGAATGATTTCTGAAGGATCATGTAACACTGAAGAATGGAGTAATGATGCTGAAAATTCAGGTTTGCATCACAGGAACAAATTACATTTTAAAATATATTCAAATGGAAATCAGTTACTTTACATTCTGATAATATTTCACAGTATTTACTGTGACTTTTTTACAGAGACTTTTTTTAAAACATGGAAAAATCCTACCAACCCTAAAATTTTAAAACTACAGTTGCAATCAAAATTATTCAGCCTCCTTGTCCTGCAAAACATCTTGCTGCAGAGAACAAAATTTCTCAATTTTGGAATCGAGTCTGATTCTGATTCCTGGTTCTAGAATCGATGAGATTTGATTCCAAGAATTGATTCTTCACTGTTGTTTTCAATTCTTTTTCGATTCTTGTTTTTTCAGAGTGGAGGAACCCAATTTCGCCATGACTGTAGGATATAAAGATCTTAGAAAGTAGCCTTATCATAATATGAAGCTTTATTTATTTATTTTTCATCAACAGGACAGTGGAGATACGACAGGAAGCAAATGGGAGAGAGACAGAGAGAGAGAGAGAGAGAGAGAGAGAGAGAGAGAGAGAGAGAGAGAGAGAGAGAGAGAGAGAGGGAAAAAGAGATCGGGAAAGAGATTGGGAAAGAGGCGGGATTCGATCATGGGACACCCGAAGCGCAGTTGCGCCTTATGTCGGTGAGCTGTCTACAAGGCTATCGGCGCCGATATGAAGCTTTATTTTTAAAAAATTATGATACATTTCTGTATTTAAATTGTAAATTGGTCTGGATTGCACAAAAAATTAGTCATAGCCCACAGCGAAGCAGTGGACATGCGTTTATTGCATGAATGGAACAAGGCACAGTTCAGCTGAATGATGTGTACTTCAACGGTATGCTTTGCGCAAAATTAACAAACTGTACACTGAAACAAAATAACCAGAACAACAACAGCGCTTTCTTTCAGAATTATCATTGGATGATAGAAAGGTTAAAAAATAGCATTTTATTTAAGATGGAAATAGGATCAAAACCCTCGATCACGTCATGATCTACTCTGTTTTGCAGTGCTCAAAACTGTGGACAATATAAGGCTGTTCCACCGTTTTGAATCATTTTTTAACTGGTTCATTAAAACGATCTATCCGAAAGAACGGCTATGAATGGGGAGTCGATTCCCCTTCATTGGATCAAGGCGTTCCGAGGCGTTGGGAATTGAGAGTCGAATCAACTCTCTCGATTCCCAACGCCTCAGAATCGAGGAATCAATTCTTTTTGGAATCGACTCCCAGCCCTAAAAACCACCAATAAACACTGCTTGGAAGTGCTTAGGAGCTTCTGTCACCTCTTTACTGCAATCTTGGCCCATTCCTCGCCTGAAAAACCTTTCAGATCACTGATAATCTTTGGTTTTCACTTTGCCACCACTTATTTATATATTTCAGATTCGACCAAATATGTTCAATGAGATTAAAACCTGGAGACTGAACAGGCCACTCAAGAACATTCTATGACTGATCCCTGAACCAAGTATAGGTAGATTTGGATGTATATTTTGGGATGACTTTTCTACAGGAAAGTCCATTGATCATCAGCTTCAGTCTTTTCACCAAAGGCATCACAATTCTTGCCAAAATTCTGGCCTGATACTTAAAAGAATCCATGATGTCCTTCATACAGTCAGGATTTCCACTTCCTGCAACAGTAAGACACCTCCATAACAGAACTGATCCACCTCCAAGTTCTTCTGCTCATAAGTTTTGCCTTTTATATATAGCCTTAGACTTTCTAAAGTAATACAATTATTTATTTTCTATAGCTTTTGTGAGAGCTCTGTTGGATTTGTCATATTAGCTACTCAGCACATGCATGGGTTAACTGTATGTATGTGTTACAGCTCAAGCTAATTCTGTTTTCTAATAGAGTTTCTAAAGATTTAATTGTGTTAAAAGACAGTTTTGTTCCCACCATACAAATAAGTGACTAAAAAACAGCAATGTTGAATAGGGGTTGAATAATTATGACATAGCTGTGTTATTTAAAAACCCTATAACTCATAAACATTATGTTATATATTGACATTATCACTTTTAATACGCCAGTAATCTGTTGTAGATGCAATTTTTATAAAGTCCTGGATCTTCAAAAAAAAGCTTGTATTTGTAAAGTACTGCAGCCTGTGGGGGGTTAAATACTTTCGATTGCAACTGTATTGATGTATTTTTGGGTTGAAAAAAAAACAAAATTGACATTTTGAGAACATTTCTTCACCCAGTCCAGATTGTCACTGCATTTTTTTTCCCTCACCCCCAATACAGCATGAAAAAAACAAAAGACTGGTCACTATTCAAGTCAATCACATGGTTTCTTCCTGTCTAACTGGGCGGTTCTTTGCTAAAATAAGCTGCAAGTGGACAAAACTTTATGCTGATAGTCAAAATTCTGGTCATGCTAGACTAATCCTACATGAAATGTCAAAAGAAAACTCTTTATTATCAGACAATGCATTCGTATTCTGAAATGTCTAGTTTGATTACACAATGTCTCTGAATGTGATGTTTTCTCTGACCTTTACGCTTGATGCTGCTATTGTTTTGCACCTGAATTTCCCCTTGAGAAACATACTTCTATTCATCCATCCACTAATATTTGTAAGCTCCTAATAACACTGCTGACTTCTGCTAGCTGATGCCTAGAGCTCCGTAGCCGCCTAGATCACTGTGTGCTAGGCAATTCCTACTGCTGCACAATGACCTCCTGTGAGCAGAGCACTCCACCCAAAGCGCAAATGTCATGTCTGTCTTGTCTCTAGACTGCCATGTTGATAAATTACAATACACACATGGACCTAAATTATTCACTGGCGAAACGCATCAACACACATATAGAAGCTTGTCCAGGAAATCCAATCTCTCGTGTAGAATAGAGCTTTTAGCCGCGGGTAAAGTCATCCTGCGGACAGGGAACAACCTCATTTTTTGGGACAGTAAGACTGCTGCTGACATACAAGCCCCAGGGATGCAAAAACAACAGAGATTGGAAGCAACACGGGCACAAAAAAAAAAAAAAAAAAAAAAAAACACTCAGAAAACAATGTTTACGTACCCCTGAGTGTTCTGAGCAGAAATAATAAAATGGAGAACACACAACAATTACATTTTACAGGAATAGCAATGTATGGGTCAAATTCCACTCCAATATTATAATTATTAGGGCCCAGGCACCAATGGTGCGTAAGCACCTATTGTATCTGTTGGCATTCTTATTATTCTGCTTCTTCTTCATCTTCCATTTCTTCCACTCGAGTCTATGACTGCCCATAGAACTACTTGCGGGAAAGTTGTGAAATTTGGCACACTGACAGAGGACAGTATGAACTGTCACCATAGCAAATTTGGAGTCTCTATCTCAAACTCTCTAGCGCCACCACTTGTCCAAATATACACTCATGCTTATGCTAATAACTTTTGAACTGTAAAGCACAGAAGGAATTGTTTTTTTTTCTGAATCCTTAGGTCATGCGAGTCGAATGAAGTCCAAAATTTAAAAACTGTAAGTTTTAATTTTTTCGTTATTTTTGATTGTTCGAAAAACCTCGTCCTAGATGGTTTGTCTACCAGAATTGGCACAGATCATCTTCAGACCATGCTGGCATAAAGTTATAGAATTTAAGTTGATTAGTCAAATGGTTCTTGGATAACGCACAAACGAATTCTACGAAAAGCACGCAAATATTGATGTGAGGCTATATTTCCGCAACAAACTTGGTACAAAAGTTTCCCATGTCAGACATTTTGCATGTTGGCCATTTTAAATTTTGTCACAAAATGCTATATTTTATGAACGCATTGCCATATCATTACGAAATGGTATGTGTCTTTGGCATCATGCCCTGATGGTACTCAAAACCTTTTGTGGCAGCGCCACCTTGTGGTCAAAAGTTACAAAGAAATAAAAAAAAAAATGCAAATAACATTTGATTACATTGGCCTATTGTAATGAAAGTGATCTCAATATATTCTTTGGATCATGCTGAGAACATTGATACCAATTATGCCAAAATTGGCCAAACTTTCTGTCCGCCATTTTGATTAATGTTGAAAAACTTTTTCTAACTCCTCCTAGACCTCTCACTAAATTTGACTCTTCATTTGATCATCTTTAGACCATGCTGACAAAAAGTTTTCGTGGAGGATTTCATGTCGAAATACAAAACGTTTTTTGTTTAACGCATCAACAAATTTGCTAGAAAGATGCCAAACTGCATCTGAGGCTGTATCTCTGTAAAGCTTTGACATATTTGGACCAAACTTTGCATGTGCAATTGTCACCTCACACTGATCACACCACATCAATTTGGTAACAGCGCCACCTATTGGTCAAGAGTAATAAACCATTCATTACCCATTAATTATGAAATTTCCAAAAAGGTTAATAAATGTTGACCGCATTAACCTATTGCAAAGAAACTGGTCTCAAAATATTCCTTGGGTCATGCTGACAACATACATGCCAATTATGCCATAGTTGGCCGAATTTCCTGTTTCAAACTCATCCTAGACCATTCGTCCATTATTATAGAATCACCCTAGCACCCTCTCAGAACACCCTAGCAATTGCCTAGAAAATAAATATATTTGTGAAATATACCCATATAAATAATTATGAATTATGCATCAACCACAGAAATGTGGACATCCACACATTTACCTGAAGCAGCCTTTTCTCTCCGCTTATAGAAACACAAGCAAAGTCAGCAGCTCCTGACGTAACCCTTGTTTCAGATGATTTATGAAGGCACTAATGTGGGTTAGTCGCAAACGTTTAGAGGCACCAAATCACTTTCCCCCTCAAGGCTACAGTCAGCCCAGTCAGTCTGGGGAATTGCCACGCTTGTCTGCGTCAAAGGAAAACGGAATATTCGACTCCCCTTCCCTCCATTTCTCACAGTACTGTGATACAATAAATGATGAGGTGTTACCACTATTTAGATGGAAATAAGGCTGTGGTGAGGAAGAAAAGTAAAAATGCCCCCAAAACGCATAGAAAAGCTCCCAAACAACTGAAGATTGGATAAAAGGACTTCATCAGAGTCAGAATGTACCTGCTCCCAGGCGAAGATGTGCTGGTTGAAGTAAAACTGGATCTGCTCATTGGCGATATTGATGCAGAGCTGCTCGAAAGAGTTCCTCTTAAAGTTTTCAAAGCCAAAGATGTCCAGAATACCAATGTTTAGACCTTTCTCTTCCTCCCTGAAGAGAAATTCAAGGATTCAAGAATCAAGAAAAATGGGATGGAACTATTTCTTTCCAGTTTCTGGTCAATTAGGAGATATTCTAAAGTTTAGTATGAAAAAAAATCTGTGTGTAACTTTAAAGAATGTCACTACCGAAAACCATTTTTCTCTATAATTAAACACACTTTTTGGGAGTTATTACATACCATTTAGTTTTTATATGTGTAGAACTGTTCAGAACTGTGCTAGCTAACCATATGCTGATTAGCATCTTTGAGATAGTTTCAAAAGTAAAATTGTCACTAGTGAAACAGTAGACCGAAACATTTGGTGAAGTTTCGGTGGTGATATCTTTGTTTCTTTGAGTGTTATCCCACAAAATTGTCACTACTGTAACAATCACGACCGAAACATGTCATCATTGTTTCCGTCGTGACAAAAGGGAACACATATTCGGGTGAAATAACCAAAATTTTAATGCAGTTATGCAAATTTTTGGTATTTTAGTATGTTTTAGTAGTGTTTTAGTATGTGGGTTAAAATTCTGTAATGTAATGTGGTTGCTACCAAAACATTACTGTTACTACAGAAAATATGCTGTCACGACCGAAACATGGGATGTTTTGTCAAAAATAAAGTATATTTAATTATCAGCTAAGATGTTATGATAGTGCTTGGTTTAATGTATATTCAGACTAATGAATCCTTAAATCTGAAATCAATATGATAAACTTTTTGCCTTTTACAAAAACAAATTGTGTTCAAAATACAAAAATCTCAAATCACACTTGAAATATTGTTAAAATTGTAATTGTTATTGATTTACTTTTGAAAACTTTTTAATAAAGTAGAAAAAAATATATTTACAAGGTAGATGTAAGCAAAATCTTAACAGGTCAATATAAACCTTCGTATTAAATTACATATTACCGTGTTTTGGTAGTGACAAATTTGGGGAGAGGATAAATATTCCAAAACTTTATGAAAATATGATACAATATGATAGTTACTTGCATGGTTACTAGAAATGTATTCCTTGGATATTATACAACTTGCATACATACAAAATTTGTGGAAAAAGGCACATTTCCAACTCTGACTTTGAGCCAATTTTGTAGAATGGCCCATTTAGACTTTTGATTGCAGCCGTTGAAATACTGACAAATCTAAACACAGTTTGAGATCACTCTCTTCATTCTTACTCTGACTGGTTGTCTGGCTTCAGTAGAGAGTTGATTCGGTTGACGATCCAGCTGAACAGGCGTCCATAGAGGGCTTTGCCCATGGCGTCTCGTACCTCAGTGGCCTTCTCCACCGTGTTTGACCTGACGATGGTTTCGCCCCGTGTGACCACACAGTGAGAGGTCAGCGCTTCCTGAAGCTCATCCGCACGGATACACAGCAGCGATGCAGCTGAACATACAAATATATAGAAACATAACAATGTACCTATTTATGTATAGGAGCTGTATGCCACTTTTACTGAATACATAAAGTACGTACTTCACTGGTCATTTAATAATACAAGTCAGAACACCAGTTTTGCTACCGTCTTATTAATATGGCTCAAATATGGCTTATCATCTGAAATATGTAAGTATTAGCAAGTTTACATGGCCACTCAATCTAATGTTAACCTAGAAAAATGTGTGCTATTGAAGTGTCTGTGTGGAGTGTGGAAGGTGCTGGTGCGGTCACTTGCTCTTAAAATACTCTGTCATTTTTGGTCATACAGAGAAGAGTAATACTTCTTTCGAATCAACAAAACATTGTGCTTTTGTAAAATATTGAAAGCAAACAGGATGCGCTTTCTGCCGTTTCGGTCTTTGTGAACTTGAGCGTGAAATGTTTCGTTCTCTGTTGTAGGAAATGAATTTACTATGATTCGATTTTATTTCTATACTATTATTGCAGTGTTAACACAGTAACACTTTACGATAAGGTTTCATTAGGTAACATTAGTTTACACCTTTAGTTAACATGAACTAAGAATGAGCCAAACTTGTACAGCATTTATTAATCTTAGTTAATATTAATTTCAGCATTTACTAATTCACTATTAAAATCAAATGTTATGTTTAACATTAATTAATGCACTGTGAACTAACAATGAACAACTGTATTTATAAGAAATAACGTTAACAGATAATAAAAAAAAAATATTATTGTAAAGCGTTAACTTCATCAAGTCTTTTCAAGTTTTAGTTTTAGTTTAATATTTATCTAATATTTAACTTTGCTAATGTTGTTTTTATTTTTCTTGTGTATTTCTATACAGCCTTAATCACCGCTGTTGCACTACAATTTGTCGGTAATTTGTGGGTACGTCATTTGTACAAATTTGGATTTGAATTGGGGAATTAATAAAATATGTAAGATTTAGCAAAAATCTAAGGTAAAAATCTGAGGATGTATGAAATAGCCACCTAGTAAAATGTGTACAAATCGCCATGAGATCGGGTTTGCTTTAATTTATTTTTATTACAGTTTTATTTTTAGTAATTTTAATTCTTCAGTGTCAACTTACTGTCCTTGTTCTAGTTAGTTGCCAAGTTTAGGCATAGGTTTTTCATCTAATATTTCTATTTATATTTCAGCTTTATTTCAATTATGAAAACAACATTTTTAAGACTTTTAGTTAATAACAGCACTAAATCTGGGACATGCAAATCTTACATCGGAATGCTATATATTGTGGTTATTGTAATAATGCATGTCACTAGTTATGGTATACTTTTAGGGTTCATACATTTAAAACTGCTGTCTCCTGCCTCACAATATGTTTTCCTACAATGGCAAACTCGATGATGAATACATCACAAATTCCTTACAATGACATATTTAATATCGAATAGTACCGATGCTGACAGGTGTAAAAAAAACTTGTCAAATGTGGTTTGCTAGTTTAAGTTAGATAAGCTGGTCTGGATAAGCTGGTGAAAAGTGCCCTAAACCTCTCTAAATCTATTAAGTCAGCTAAGAGCAACAAACCACCTCATGCTTGTTTATGAAGTTTTTTTTTTTAAAAGGCATGCAAATAAGGATTTACCTAGGGTTTGTTGTAGCTCTACAGAATTACATAAACACAAAGCGCCCATGAATGATTATATAACTGTGCTCAAGTTCAGATCAAAAGGTTGTGTTGTACAGAGTAAAAGGTCAGCCTTGTAAACCTAGAATATGTGATAATTCTTACCACTCTCTAGTATTGCCATATTGGAAATGTTACTTTTGTCCGTCTGATGTTCAGAAGCCACTGACGTGAACTCGACATCACCTGCATTTAGGATCCCAGCCAAGATACTGTAAACACTCCCGAGCTCCTAATGAAATTATGACAAAAAATTGTACCACAGTTGGTCATGTTGATGGATAATTAAATGTCTAAAGTAAAAAATTCCACAGAAGAGACAGGAATATGGTAAATAACGTGACTGATTACATGACATCTCATCTAATAACATCTATGTTTAAGCATCCCAGCCCAGAGGAATGAAAACTGCTACACGTTTCTGCAAATGTAGCATAGCATCTAATATCTAGTGGCACATTGCCACGTCTGTCTATTCGATTATATGGATCCCCTAAAGAATACAGTGTTCTGTAATGTCAGTCATGTCACTCACAAGCCTGTGATTACTCCTGTCTCCCTCGAGAAATAGAAAACTAAACTGACATTACAGAGACAAAGTAAGAATTGCTGAAAATGTACTCACCCTCAGGCCATCCAAGATGTAAAAGAAAAAGTTTCTTTGTTGGAAAGATTTAAAGAAATTCAGCATTACATCACTGCATCCTCTGCAGTGAATAGGTGCCGTCAGAATGAGTCTAAACAGCTGATAAAAACATCACAAAAATCCGTATCCAAAAATATGCTTTCTTCAGGGAAAAAGTCAACTGAATCAGGAAAGAAATCTGCACAGATCAAGCACTGTTTACAAGCAACAAATCTGTTGGATTTTAATTATGAGAATACAACAGGGGATGGACTTTTTCACTGAAGGAAGCATTATTATGGATTATGGACTCATGTTTTGCCTTGTTGGTGGATTTGTTTGGTACAAACACAGTTTTTGATGGCACCCAGTCACTGCAGAGGATCCACTGGTGAGCAAGAGATGCAGTGCCAGATTTCTCCAAATCTGTTCTGATCTACTTCTTGGATCGCCTGAAGGTCAATTTTGGCAATATTCAGTTTGGGTGAATTATTCCTTTCAAGCACACTTCTTTTTCATGAATGTCTCAACATTACAACCTTTAATTTCAAGCTAGTGTATATAAAAAGCTAATGGTTTATAATTAATATGATAAAAAACATATAAGCAATACACTGAAATTTACTGCAAAATATTCAAACATGAACAAATGTAAGATATGTTTGAGAATGTATGGTAGCGGACAATACTGTTGAGTTTTTGCAGTCAATTCTGTTTTTACATGGTAACAGCAACTTCTCGGATTGGTTGATCTCTTGCCAAGATTATGGTCTGCCTAGTTTTTCACAAAAATGGCTATTAAGCAATTTCTTATTTGTAGCTTCTACAAATAAATCTATTTTCACTTAAAGGGTTACTCCAGCCCAAAATTACAATTTTGTCATTAATCACTTATCCTCATGTCGTTCCAAACACGTAAAAGCTTCGTTCGTCTTCGGAACACATTGACTGCCAAATAAATACCACTGTCAAGGCCCAGAAAAGTATGAAAGACGTCGTCAAAATAGTCCATCTGCCATCAGTGGTTCAAGCATAATTTTACGAAGCTACGAGAATACTTTTTGTAGGGAAAGAAAAGAAAAATAACGACTTTATTCAACAATTCGTCTCCTCAGCGTCACCATAGCGCCATTTTGGAGAATATACTCTGGACGCAAAAAGCATACGTTGTTCTGTGTCAGCCACACCACACGGATACGTTTTATATGTTCATTTATGCTTTGATACAAGCGACAACAGTGTATCCACGTTGCGCCCAGCGGATACTCTCAAAAATGATGCTATGGAGGAGACGAATTGTTGAATAAAGTCGTTGTTTTTGTTTTCTTTCCATACAAAAAGTATTCTTGTAGCTTCGTAAAATTATGCTTGAACCGATGGCAGATAGACTATTTTGACGACGTCTTTCATACTTTTCTGGGCCTTTACAGTGGTATTTACTTGGCAGTCAATGGGACAGTCACAAACCTTCCAGTTTTCATCCAAAATATCTTAAATTGTGTTCCGAAGAGGAACAAAGCTTTTACGGTTTGGAACATCATGGGGGTAAGTGATTAATGACAAAATTTTCATTTTGGGGTGGAGTAACGTTAACCCTTTAACAAGCTCATGTGGTTAATGGTGTGACTATGTTAAAAGGTTAAAAACACATTTCTCTATAAAGAAAATTAATTGGGTTTTTACTTCAAGAACCCGAGGTTGTACTCTCCTGTGATAGTTTTGTGATCTTGGGATATCTGATATCTTATTTCACTGATAAGCTTGGATATGCCCCTCCAGACAAAATGGGCAGTGGTAATGTATTCCAGCATGCATCATTGATTCGCCTGATGCTAATTGTGGAGACTGATGGCATTAGAGCACTGGGTCACAACTTCTACATAACCCTCCACACAGGCCATCACCAGCGTTCAGAGCATTGGACCTGAATGGACAGAGGCAGGCTGTTCTCACGGTCACTGCACATCAGCATTCCTCTTGTCTATTACACTTCATTATTTAGTAATCAAGCGGCATTTTAGCCCCTTCTCTAATAGAAACAACATTTGCATTTTAGTATAATGAAAGTCAGCGGTATCACCTTCAACTTAAGAACTCTAATTATGTAAAAGTATATAAATCTTCTAAATGACACTTATTATTTAAAAAGGTAATTCTATTTGGAAGAAAGTACAAAAATAAAGGCTTATTTTAAAGACTGTAAGCACTTTATTGTAATAGGTTTGTTTACCTCCAGAGTGAAGCCAATGACTTTGAAGCACTGCTCCACTGTTTCGAACTGCTCCTTATAGAAGGCATTGCCCACAATGTCAGGCACTAATTTAACATTCTCATTGTGGAGATACCTGGAATTGAGAAAAACAAAGAGTACAAAACAGAAATAAGGGTGTCAGATGAGGATCCAGATAAAAACAGCAGGCTGTTATCAGGTGCTCGAGAACTTACTTTGGAGTTTTGCTGTCTGACAGCTTGTAGTGGCCAAGTTTCTTCCTCTCTGCCAGACCGGCATAGATATAATAGAAGATGTGGAAGTTACGTTCCCCTCTAAAAAATAAATAAATAAAGATGTTTTGTTATAGAATGGATTTTAGCATCTAAAATATCTATATAGTTGGAAAATATGAGTAATTAATGTTTAATATTACTATTAATATTATTTGTTGAACAAAATGCATTAAATTTACTTTAAAATCTGTTTTTTTATTTAAATAAAACAGATTACTGTTGTAGATGAAAATACTATTTCAGTTTTTCTACTTCAAAATTTCATGTCATATATTGTGTTGCCTGACATTTTATTGTAGTCAATTTTGAAATCTACATTCAATTTGTGAAATTCGTAAAAACTGTTATTTTCTTTTTCATTGTGCTTGTTGTATTGTTGCTCAAAATGATCTTTTTTCTTTTTCAACAAATGATTTGTACTCTATTCATTGACTGTGCTGACAAAACACAAGAACTATTAAACATAAAAATGTTTGGTCGTTTTAGTCAGTCTTTATCATTTGATAATTAATTCTGTGTTCATGCTGAATTCAGCTGCAGCTTCATGGTTAAGGTCGTATGCAAGAGATGGTCTCTTACACGGCCTGGTGTACGACCCGGGACTTCTCCAGGAGGTATTCTGAGATCTGAGCTCCCACCACGGTCCCTCCACAGGTGAACTTCATCTCCAGATACTTCCCAAAGCGACTGGAGTTATCATTGATCACAGTGCAGGCATTTCCAAAGGCCTCCACCAGACTATTGACCAGCAAGATCTTTTCCTGGAGGGTCCGATTGTTGGCCTGAAGAAAAAAGAACAAAACAAAAAGAACTGGTCATCCAGCCATTATTGTAAACAAAAAGTGATCAGGACCAAACACACACTTAAAAGAGAAGTCCACTTCCAGAACAACAATTTACAGATAATGTACTCACCCCCTTGTCATCCAAGATGTTCATGTCTTTCTTTCTTCAGGCATAAAGAAATCATTTTGAAATGATCGGGTTATTTTCATTAAAAAAAAAAATACAATTTAAATAGTTTTTAATGTCAAACACTTGTCTTCTCTTGCTCTCCCTGAACTCTGTGTATTCTGGCTCAAGACAGTTAGGGTATGTCGCAAAAATCCTGATCGAATTTTCTCCCTCAACTTCAAAAATCATTTCAAAATCATCCTACATCACTGCAGAAGTTCCGACCCAGTCTTTGCAAAGTGAACATGCAAAGATGATCAAACACCCTTAACAAAAAAGGTAAAAGGTAAAAGAGCGATATAGGGCGATTTTGAATTTGAGGGAGAACATGAGGTGGGAGTTTTTCGACATACCCTAACTGTCATGAACCGGAAAAAAATAGAGGTCAGGAAGAGTAAGACAAGACAAGCGTTTGGCATTAAAAAGTACATAAATTGTATTATTTTTATTAAAATAACCGATCGTTACGCTAGATAAGACCCTTCTTTCTCGGCTGGGATCGCTTGAAGCCGCATTTAAACTGCATTTTGGAAGTTCAAACTCAGGGCACCATAGCAGTCCATTATATGAAGAAAAATCCTGAAATATTTTCCTCAAAAAACATAATTCATTTACAACTGAAGAAAGAAAGATATGAACATCTTGGATGACGAGGGGGTGCGTACATTATCTGTAAATTGTTGTTCTGGAAGTGACTTCTCCTTTAATTGACAGCTGCTTTACAAGAAATGTAAATGACCAACACCATACATAGACATCACAATACTGATTTCAGTTGAAATTATTTTATTATGTGACAAGAATGAAAGGGTTAGTTCACCCAAAAATGAAAATTCTGTCGTTGATTACTCACCCTTATGCTGTTCCAAACCTGTAAGACCATCTTCAGAACACAAATTAAGACATTTTGGATGAAATTTATGAAACTACAAGAATACTTTTTGTGCACAAAATAAACAAAAATAACAACTTTATTCAACAATTCTTCTCTTCTGTGTCACCCTAGGTGCCATTTTGGAGAGTATCACGACATGCGTTTACATGCAGAGGGAAGCAGACGTTGTAATATTCTCCAAAATGGCGCTAGGGTGAGGCAGAGGAGAAGAACTGTTGAAAAAAGTCTTTTTTTTTTTTTTTTTTTTTTGTTGCACACAAAAAGTATTCTTGTAGCTTCATAAAATTACGGTGGAATCACAAATGTCACATGGGCTATTTTGTCGATGTTCTTGGTACCTTTCTAAACCTTGAATGTGGAAGGACAATTGCTGTCTATGGAGGGCCAGAAAGCTCTCAGATTTTATCAAAAGTATCTTAATTTATGTTTCAAAGATAAACGAAGGTCTTATGGGTTTGGAACAGCATGAGGGTGAGTAATTAATAACAGAATTTTCATTTCTCTGAGAACTATCCCTTTAAGTGATATGAGAGACATTCTGTGACCAAAAAAACTTGTTATAACACAACAATTTCGAACCTTTCCGAGGACGGTCAGCTGTTGGACTAACAGGTGAGCACTCTCTGTTTTCCCAGCACCACTCTCTCCACTGATGACAATACACTGCACACAGAGAAAAACAGTTCAGAACATGACTGATACACAGAAAAAAAAAAAAAAAAAGTAACTTCTAAATTACCTGGATTTATTCAAGTCAAAAATGTAATCTAATATCACAGAATCAACCTAAATATATTAATTGACACCATCAAAATTACTTTATATGGGTTAAATCAGGTAAAAATAACAATTGCAGGTAACCTCTATTTGAAGGAACATACTCTAGGAACATAAAATACTCTACCTGATCAGCATTATAAGACACCATGGACTGATATGCAATGTCTGCGACTGCATATATGTGAGGAGGGTTGGATGTTCTTTTGGCTCCAACATAAATCTTAGAATGCTGCCAGAGAAACAAAAAGTATTAGACAACTGTATTTGACTAATTTGCTAATTAACATTTCCTGAAACAAAAGTAGTGCTTACTTGCCCATACAAAACACACAACCTCCACTAAGCTAGTGTAGGTGGTTGACAGGCCATTGCTACAGTATGTGGTTTTGAAGATGTCATAAATGCCATTTGTATGCAGTTGCTTAAAGGAATAGTTCACCCAAAATTCATTTACTCACCCTCAAGTTGTTCCAAACCTGTATGACTTTCTTTCTTCTGTTGAACACAAAACAACATGTTTTGAAGAATGTAGGGCACCTGAACAGTAGCTGGTACCCACTGACTTCCATAGTATGGAGGAAAAAACAAAATACAAAGGAAGTCAATAGGGTTCAGAAACTGTTTGGTTTGCCAAATTCTTTAAAATATTTGTTTGTATTCTGCAGAAGAAATAAATTCATATAAGTTTTGAACAACTTGAGGGTGAGTAAACCCTAGTAAAAAAGTAATAGATTTAAAATGCAATGTTATACTTAGTTCAAGTCTAATAACATATTTCCTGACATATCGCTCAAGACTTACTGATATAAAAATTGCACATTTCTTAACACTAAGCCTAAAATGTGCTTAAATGTCATTATTGACGAGGACTGTATGATCTTTGAATAACATTGGTCTTTAAATGGAAAATACTTAAGGTGTACCTAAAGTATACTTGCAAAAGTTTCACTTTAGCACAATCAAATATACTTAAATATATCTTTAGTTGGACTTCAGCACTACTTCCGCACAATTGAAATGTATTAAGTACAAAATTAGTTTAGCAGACTATTAATATACTAGTATAGTATACTAAAATTACAATGGCAGGGTATTTTTATTAAATACATAATATGTAAATGTATCTGTAGTATACTT
Source organism: Cirrhinus mrigala (assembly GCA_036247105.1). Classification (NCBI taxonomy): domain Eukaryota; kingdom Metazoa; phylum Chordata; class Actinopteri; order Cypriniformes; family Cyprinidae; genus Cirrhinus; species Cirrhinus mrigala. Next base: position 29,019,542 of record CM070030.1, on the reverse strand, counting down.
AGCATGACACAAATGTATTTTATTATATTTATTTTTCACTAGGGAAGGATGTCAGAATTGTCATTTTTGGGTGAACTATCCCTGACTTTCTGACTAGCTGTCAGCGGGCTTGCTATTAATGTATTAATATATGTATGTAATGTATATATTAATCTTATAATTTTTTTACAATTTTTAATTTTTATCATTTGCAAAGTTAAAATCACTGCTTTGAAATCAAAAAGTAAACATCACTAATAAATAAAGATAGCTGGGAAACCCTTGTGAAAGAGAAGTGTGCTTAATTGTATTGAACTCATAATGTACCTAAATCTTAAAAGAATTTTAGAAAAACTCCACTTACCATTTTGTAATAATTTAATGTTTTACTTAAAAGTACTTTTTTAAATAATCACGTTTTAATAATCTGTTGTGCTTCAAATAAATATACTTCTGATGTGCTGACTAACATATTAAAGCACATGTAAGGTACCTGATTATAATTTTAACTGTAGTGTGTTATTTGATATTACATTTAAAGTTAATATATTTTAAATGTATTAAATTGCAACTTCATTATTGCAAATGTGTAATTACATATATATATTTAAATATATAACATGCAAGGTTCAACAGTACAAATTAGGTTACCATAAATGCTTGTAAGTAAATTTGTCAGTACATTTATCCATATTAAAAAAAAAAACAACAACAACAGAAGTAATTATGAAATTGGACATAAAGATGCAATAAGTCCTACTTAAGTGGGTAAAAAACACTATAATGTTGCATGTATTATGTACATTGCACTTGACGTAATTAAAGGAGAAGTCCACTTCCAAAACAAAGATTCACATATAATGTACTTACCCCCTTGTCATCCAAGATGTTCATGTCTTTCTTTCTTCAGTCGTAAAGAAATTATGCTTCTTGAGGAAAACATTTCTGCATTTTTCTCCATATAATGGACTGGTATTGTCCCCCGATTTTGAACTTCCAAAAGGCAGTTTAAATGCGGTTGTAAACGATCCCAGCCGAGGAAGAAGGGTCTTATCTAGGGAAACGTTCTGTTATTTTCATTAAAAAAAAATACTATTTAAATACTTTTTAATCTCAAATGCTCGTCTTGCCTTTCTCTCCCTGAACTCTGTGTATTCTAACTCAAGGCAGTTAGGGTATGTCAAAAAACTCCAATCGTATTTTCTCCCTCAACTTCAAAAATCATTTCAAAATCATCCTACATCGCTGCAGAAGTACTGATGCAGTCTTTGCAAAGTATACATGCAAAGATGATCAAATACCCTTAACAAAAAAGGTAAAACAATGATATAGGATGATTTTGAAGTTGAGGGAGAACATGAGATTGGAGTTTTTTCGACATACCCTAACTGTCATGAACCGGAAAAAAAACAGTCCAGGCAGAGTAAGACAAGACGAGCGTTTGACATTAAAAAGTACATAAATTGTATTATTTTTATTAAAATACTGATCGTTACGCTAGATAAGACCCCTCTTTTTTTCGGTGGTTTACAACCGCATTTGGGATCGTTTGAAGCCGCATTTAAACGGAGAAAAATCCTGAAATCCTGAAATGTTTTCCTCAAAAAACATAATTTCTTTATGACTGAAGAAAGAAAGACATGAACATCTTGAATGACAAGGGGGTTATATGTGAATCTTTGTTTTGGATGTGGACTTCTCCTTTAAGTGTTCATAAACTTTTAGTTTGCACTATATACTTTAGTATATTCTTAAAGTATATTATTTTAATAACAAATAGTCTTTTTCATAGTATATTAAAGTGTACTTCTTTTGCACAGTGAAATCTAGAGAAAGGAAAGCATGTGATTGAAAGAAAAAGGGGAAATGAAACACACTCTTTCTGCAAATGGTACAATGTCACAAGACAGATACAGATTGACAGGTGAGGAAGAATGCGAATGAGAGATGTGGCAGTAAATGAAATGTAGTAGACTATGAAATGCTGATGGCATCCATAATGAAATATCCCAAACATACACACACACACACGCACACACACACACACACACACCTCTGGTGTGTACAGCTCCGTTTTGTGGAATGGATTAACCGCTATAAGGATGTCTCCAACGTAGGTGTAGATCTGCTCCTTTGTGTAACGTCTCTGTAGCTGTTCAGTGATTGTATTCTAACAGAGAGACAATTAAACATCACAGATGGCCATCATATCAAACCACCACACACCAATACACAACAACATAATCATCTAATACCGCACAGGAGTCTCCATTTTCATGCATGAGCAAACCTAGACACACTGAGATGATTCATTATCTAGACTACTGCATTCATGGCTCTTTACATTGTGATTATTGCACACTATGTACATTTTGCTGCCATATGCAGCCAATATGGCCCTACAAGACAGTTACACACATCACAGGTCTCCATCTGGTGATATCAGTCCAAGGACAAAAGCATGATACAAGCACTTCCTGTCAGCACTGCTACCATAAAGGATGAGAAAATATATCTAGTGTCAATGAGAGCCCTCCGCATTGATAAATCACCTTAAATCTGTTTCAATACAAACTCTGTTATTGTTCACTAATCTGTCTATTTATTCACTTGACAGTTAAAATATGAGACTGCGTGGATGAGTTATTGTCACTTGACAGTCTGTCTGAAAAATGCTGCTGGAAAATGTAAGAAGTACAAAAAATTCCATCTGGAATGAATGGGCTGTCTGACAGAAGGATAGAAAATTTCCTGGAGCCTTTCCTGAGTCTGTGTATTGATGTGTGTGTGTGCTGTGGGCTTTCTCTTGTGTGGGCCGTATACTTTCTTACTTCATCTAGAACCTCTAGGGTGGCCAGATCATCCACGTTGTCACAAGTTTGACTTTGAGACTTCATGTAGCTGCCTTTTTTGGTGTGGATCCGCTCATGCCTGCAACCATGAAAGTTGAAATCACAGAAATTACTCACGCAAATTACCTTGTTGAAATTATTGATAAATGCATTAAAGGTAATGATGAAATAAAAATCAATATATGAAAATGGCAAAGTCATTTGAGTAAACCCATATCTAATTTCAAAATCTTTATTTCAAGGTTATTCTATTCTATAGCTGTATTAGTTTTTCAAAAGCTATGCTGCAATAGATTGAGTTTGACATTAGCATGTTATCAAACTAACAACAGGTGCTGTAACAAGCATGCAAAATACATTCAATTGATTATATTAAACTGATCAAAAATGACAGCAAAAACTTTTATGCTGTTACCTAAAACAAAACAAAACAAAAAAAGTTTCTTTTGAAATTTCTATCATAGGTTCCATTGAAATATGAAAGGATTAGTTCACTTCCAGAACAGAAATTTCCTGATAATTTACTCCCATCTCATCTAAGATGTTCATGTCTTTCTTTCTTCAGCCAAAAAGAAATTAAGGTTTTTGAGGAAAACACTGCAGGATTTTTCTAGTAGGCTTCAATGGGAGCCAACGGGTTGAAGGTCCAAACTGCTGTTTTAATGCAGCTTCAAAGGGCTCTACACAATCCCAGCAGAAGAATAAGGGTCTTATCTAGCAAAACGATTGGTCATTTTCTAAAATAAATATAAAAATAAATAAAAAATAATATAGCTGTAAGCAGCTATAACCAGGGTTCAAGCGCTTGAAGTCATTTAAGCACATATGAAAAAAGATATTATTTAGCAAGCCTTTGACCACCTATAAAGATGATTTAAATAAGCATTTTTGGCAAATCCAGGTAATTTACTATAGAAAAATTATGTTTTTTAATGTTTTTGACTGTTATAGCACCAGCTCTGGTCCAATCTCCTTAAACATTTGCATGCTTTTTTTTTTTTTTTTTTTTTTTTAGAATCACCTGTCACATGTGCTCACCAGGTTTCATGAAGTTTTGAGTTTTCCTTTAAGCTTTATAGGATTTTGGGTAAATTTAGACAGGCCCCTTTTCTAAATGAGCCCGTTATAGCTTCCCAAAGAGTAAATTATTATTATTATTATTATTGATCATTATTGACCTAGGGAATCCAGAGAATTGTATTGCAGTGTTTTTTTTTTTTTTCCAGATTTTAGGTTTTTTACATCTTCTCAATCATTTAACAAACGATTTGATTGACAGCAATGGTTCTAGAGGCAAAATTGCCTGGAATGAGGAGTTTTATCGTATGATACGAATATCGTGTGTAGAGTTGGAAAAATCTAGGACTAGTTTTTTAAAAATTCCGAAATACCCAAAAGTTAGCTCATTTTGCACTTGCTTGACTTCACGCGTTATGTAATCACATTGGAAAGGTCACGCGTGATGTAGGTGGAAGTACCGATCCAGTGTTTACAAAGCGAATGTTCAAAGAAAGTCAAATGCCCTTTACAAAAAAAAGGGTAAAACAACGTCGGACGATTTTGAAGTTGGAGGAGAAAATGAGATGTTGAGTTTATCGCCTCACCCTACCTTTTTAAAGAACTAACCATGCGTGACCATTCCAACGTGATTATGTAATGCATAAATACTGCAAGATGAACATTTGTGGTTAAAAAGTATATTATTTATTTACTATACATATATATATATATATATATATATATATATATATATATATATATATATATATATATATATATATATATATATATATAAAATATCTTTTTTTTTTTTTTTTAGAAAATTACCAATTGTTTTGCTAAATAAGACCCTTGTTCGTTGGCCGGGATTGTGTAGGGCCCTTTGAAGCTGCACTGAAACTGTTTCCGACATTAATAATAATGAGTATTTTAAATTGTAATAATAATATTTACACATTTAAAAGAGCAACACTTGAATAAATCCTGTCTACATCCTAAGTACTCTTAAATGGAAATTACAGTGCCAGGAAAATCACAAAATATGAGCACATATTCTCAATGATACTGATATTGTACATTAACCAGCGGCAAAAAATGAACTGCCTAACAACACCTTCTGCGAATCACAAAAACACACCACTGGGTAAACAATCAACACTTTTGGGAACGTTGCAAAGGGAAGTCGCCACAACATATGATCAGAGACAGGAAGCAACTACTTCTCTACTACTCTAACCCACATGACTGACAGTCAATATCTCATACCTGGAATCACTGTCTTTCCCTTCAGTTATTCCAAGATGGCTTAAATGATAAAAATAAAGTTAATATTTTGGAGGCATAGCAAGGGTTGTGATGAGGGCACCTTTGGTGCAGCACTAATGGCTAGTGCTGCACTCAGCAGAGAGACAGTATTTTTTTATGAATGTGTTTATGTATGTTTTAAAATTATAAGCAATTCAGGTACATCATTGGCTTTCAAGGCTGATTACACAGGGCATATTCTTGCATTCGGAGTAATTTTTAAATTGTTGTCTGCTTAAACATTCTCTAGATCAGGGGTGCTCAACCCTGGTCCTGGAGATCGACTTTCCTGCAGTTTAGCTCCAACCCTGACTAAACACACTTGAACCAGCTAATTAGGATCTCAAGGAGCACTTAATAATTACAGACAGGTGTGTTTGATTAGGGTTGGAACTAAACTCAGCAGGAAAGTCGATCTCTAGGAACAGGGTTGGGCACCCCTGCTCTAGATGGAAACAGCATGTCAAGTCAATGATAGATGAATTTTTAAGTACAATATGTCAAGATTATGTTTCAATAAAATAGAAATAAAATTTGGTATCATAAAGGTATCAACAAGGGTATCATAAACTCTGCGTACGATTTTTTTTTAATCACATAATTGTGAATGAAGTTGTGACTCAGTGCATTTAAAGTACATTCACTTTAAAGGCAAATAAAGACTTGTATGGTTTAACATAAGGTAAATTATGTCTCTTACTGAAATGTGTAGTAAAAAACCCATGAAAGATTTATGTTATTTAAAGGGGTCATCGGATGCCCATTTTCCACAAGTTTATATGATTCTTTAGGGTCTTAATGAAAAGTCTATATTATACTTTGGTTAAAAATTCTCAATGGTACTGTAAAACAACACCCTTTTTAACTTGCCAAAATCTCTGTAGAGTGACGAGTCTGTTTACTTTAGCCGCAAAACTTGCTAACTAGCACGTTATTAGGAAAGGCGATCGCAAAGATTCATAAAAAACCCCTTATGCTCACGTCTGCTGTAAGTGAAGCTGGATCATTAATTAATGGAGCGAACATAGACGGATATATGTAGATCGGGACGCACATTCCATTCACAAACTGCATCTTTAGCGGCTCAGATGTCAGGAGTAAATGACAATCACTATGTTCATTATTACATCCAGCAACACAACACCTCAATCGCTCAGTTGGAGATATTCTTGTCTAACTTACATCCCTGCTCCGGCATCGAAACAGTGGAGGTTACTAGACTGTGACAGCTGATTTAAGGCGGGTCTGAGGTAATGTCAATCAACTATCGTGGGAGTGGCCTCTGTTGAAAAACGATTTGAAAAAGGGGACATTATTTTTACAGATAAATTAAAAACCACTGCATGGATTTTTATCATTATAGGGTATATGTGTACATACACTGCCAACACACATAATGTTCAAACAACATGCAAAAGTAAACTTTGCATCCAATGAGCCAAATAAAAATTCCATGTTTTATACATATTTTGGACTATGGGAGGCGCCATTATTTCGATGACGTAAAATGGTTGCTCTCAGTGAGCTACTTACAGCCACTGAAGGAGTTTCCCAGCACCTACTTCACTCGATATTCAGGTGCATTTAGACTCCTTGTGGGGAAAATTGATAGTACGGCATTTGGTTTAAGCCTACAGCCTCGTATCAGTATTTTATTTTCCTAACTGTGTTGTGCTAAAATAGCAACAGGTAGTGCCAGTAGCTCACATTTAACATCATCGAAATAATGGCACCCCACATAGTCCAAAATAAGTATAAAACGATGTTAACTTTTTTAAATAGTGTAAATCTTTCATGGGTTTCCTACTACATAAAGTTGTGCTCATTAATTTACATACCCCTTGCAGAATATGCTAAATGTTAATGATTTTAACAAAATAAGATGGATTATTAAAACTGCATTTTTTATTTAGTACTGTCCTGAATAAACTATTTCACATAACAGATGTTTATATATACTCCACAAGAATTTATATAAATGACCCCATTCAAAAGTTTGCATACCCTTGAATCTTAATATTGTGTGTTGCTTCCTGGATGATCCATGACTGTTTTTATCTTTTCTAATAGTTGTTCACCAGTCCCTTGTTTGTCCTGAGCAGTTCATCTGCCTGCTGTTCTTCAGAAAAATCCTCCAGCTCCTGCACAATATTTGGTTTTAACAGCATCTTCTGCATATTTGAATACTTTGAATACTCCAAAACTAACTGTATGATTTTGAGATCCATCTTTTCACACTGAGAACAACTGAGAAACTCATACATAACTATTACAAAAGGTGAAAACATTTACTGATGCTCCAAAAGGAAACACGATGCATTACAAGCCAGGGGGTGTAAACTTTTGAAGAAGATGATGATGTGTACATTATTCTTATTCTGTTTCCAGATTTTTTTTTTTCTTTTTTTTTTCCATTTAGTATTGCATTTCAGAAGCTACATAAATATTTATAAGTCTTCCAGAAGACAATACAAGTACAATTTACCCTGATCATTCCAATTCAAAAAGTTTTCACCCCCTGGCTCTTAATGCATCATTTTGGAGCATCAGTGGGCATTCGAACATTCTGTAATAGTTGCATATGAGTCCCTCAGTTGTCCTCAGTGTGAAAAGATGGAAAAATCTTACAGTCACTTTTGCCCTGGTGAAAAAACTAGCATATGCTGGTAGGTATGTTTTAATGCTGGGATGCTGGTTAGGTAGGTTTTGATGCTGGTTTAAGCTGGTCCTTTGCTGGTTTATGCTGGTCCTTGACCGGCAACATGACCAGCAAAAACCAGCAAAGGACCAGCTTAAACCAGCTAAGGACCAGCATAAACCAGCATCAAAACCTACCTAACCAGCATTCCAGCATCAAAACATACCTACCAGCATATGCTGGTTTTTTCACCAGGATGGAAAGGGCTCAAATATGCAGATGCTGCTAAGAAAGAATGTGGAGGAGCTGAAGAACTGAAGAACAGCAGGCAGCTGAATGGCTTAGGGCCAACAACGATCAAAAAATATAAGAACAATCGTGGATCATCCAGGAAACAACACACAGTATTATGATTCAAGGGTATGTAAAATTTTGAAAGGGGTAATTTTTATAAAATCAGTTATTGTGATGTGAAATAACTTATTCAGGACAGTACTAAACAAAAAATAACATGCAATTTTCATGATCCCTCTTATTTTGGTCAAATTATTAACGTTTTGCATATTGTGCAAGGGATATGTAAACTTATGAGCACAACTGTATTTTTAGTAAGAGACATCATTTACATTATTTTAAGACATACAAGTCTTCAGACAAGAACCCAGGGTTCCTTTTAAATGTAATATTAAATGAATTACAGTCAAAAAATATCAAGCACTTTACATGTGCCTTAGAATGTTAGTTAATAAAGTTAAATTATTAAAACATAATTAGTTCATATGAATTTTAAAGTAAAATTTTAAAACATTTACATTATTACAAAATGCACTTTTTAAAAGTATTAAGTGTGTTAAGAAAAATAGTCACTCTCATTAAGAGCACTTCTTTTCACAAGAATAGGTGAAATGATACTTAATATGGTCACTAATATGGCTGGAGACTTCATCTCATTTGAGTGTAAAAGGTTTCAAACAGATCTGTCAAAAGCATTTTTCATTTCTTTATGGGTGAAACTTTTTAGTGAAAAAAGTAGCCTTTAAATTGTAAAAGTTAGGAACACAGTCCAAATTAAAACTTGTGACACTTCAAAAACACTTTAAAACACATTGTATGAGTCACAGAAAGCACTAGAGCTGATATTTGTGTCTAACTACCTTGTTTTCTCGATAATGCCCATTTGTTGGTTGAGGTCGATTAGCTCCATCAGCTGCTTCTGCAGCGTTTTCTCTCGGCCCACAATCTGTTTGATGAAGACATGCTGAAGAAGGTCAAACACATTGGGCCTGAGCTCAAAATCCTTTATCAGACACCTGAAGGGTACACAATTGAAAAAAGGGAGAATTTGTGCTAAAACGTCCAAGATGTCACATCAAATGGCAACTGATAAGAACCAGATTCAGGAAAAACACAAACAAGCTAAAGGTTGTTGAGATGAATTCAGTTACAAACAATGTTCTGGTAAAACAGCAGGAGGATAATTAGAGTATGACGAGGCATTATGAGACGCTCAGGCACGGCTCTTTATGAGAGTAATTAACCTACAAAAGCAGTGTTGAAAAAGAAAAACTAGCAAAACTTCAACAACCAACAAACTTTGTATTTGCCTGTACAAAGAAATACAAATACATTTAACCTGTGTTACTCACTTGCATATAAAATCGTTAAAATCGTTTGACCAGAGCTCTGGTTGGTGCAGGGTGGGTGGAGGATTTCTGTTCAGAGAAAAACAGATAAATAGACAAAGATAAGTGTGAGAGAGAAACGAGGAGACAACCGCTCACAGCAAATTGATCCCATTAATTTCAAAGAGGAAAGACACTCCTCACTTGATAAGATTATTAGATTACGGCCCTAAAATTGTCTGCTTAGATGAATTTCTTTAGATGAGCCATTTCAATGGACCTTTTAAGCACAGACAATATAAAGTATACACTAAGAAAAATGCATAACTACATATGTTATAAGAGACTATGGGAAGTTGTCACATATAGAAGAACTATGAGTAACTAAAAGTAACTAAAAGGTTTTTGGTTTAAAGGTCAAATAAATAGTGAACAGGAATGTAAAAATAACAATAAATAAATAAACAAAATGATTATTTTTGTAGTTGTTGTTGTCGTTGTTGAATTATAAACATGAAACAAATCAGCAAATAAATGTATTGCAATACTACTATTGCAAGTTACTATTTAATAATAATGATAATAATAGTATTATCATCATCAGTATTATTGTTAAAATTATGTTTTTTATTTATTAAATTATAAACATTGAACAAATCAGCAAATAAATGTATTGCTATAATACTACAAAACTCTTGTACTGTAAAATAAAACTAAAATTAGTGTTTAATAAACAAAATTGTAATAATAATAATAATAATAATAATTATTATTATTATTACTGTTATTATTAAAATGTTGTTTTTATTTATTAAATCACAAACATGAAACAAATCAACAAATAAATGTATTGCTATAATGCTACTAATGCACAGTAAAATAAATCAAAATGTAGTATTTAATAATAATAATAATAATTATTATTATTATTATTATTATTATTATTATTATTATATTTTTATTTATTAAATTCTAAACATTAAACAAATCAACAAATAAATGTATTTCCATAATACTACTATTGCACTGTAAAAAAATATATGTAATAATAATAATAATAATAATAATCATCATCATCATCATCATCATTATTATTACAAATAAATATATTACTATAATACTAGTGTACTGTATAATAATAACAATAATAATAATAATAATAATAAAGTTTTACAGAACAACAAATAACAATATCAACATTAATGGCTGTCTTAACTAGTTAACTTAATAGTTAAAATATTTATTTATTTGTTTACTTATTTATTTATTGTTGACAAATCAGCTTGCTATTTGTATGTGTCTTTTTGTGGTTTAATTATTTTTTGTGCGCCGAGAAGCCACATAATACACTTTAAGTTGATATATGTTACAGAATATTATTTCATATTTGAAAAGAGGCATTTTTCTAAAATCAGTGCCAATAAACAGTCACTTCCCATTTTTACAATGTATCCAAAATGGAGTGACAACATGCCCCACTGCGGGCTAAATAAACTGTATCCCCCCCCCCGGGCAATAACAGTGGAAATATTCAATACAGCTTTGCAGTATCACATTAAGGTTTGTGTTTACAAAGCACAAAAAACAAAGGGAGAGAGAGTTCTACCTGGTCTCTCTCATGTTTTTATTTGAAACTGAGGTTGCATGAGTGAAAGTGAATTATTTAGTACATTTCTGCTGATGTGAAAAAGCTTTGTCCATGAAGGCTGCCAGAAAGCTTTTCCCTGTAAATGTAGATAAGGAAGCAGATAGACACTTAACGGTGTCACGGAGGACCTGACAAGCGTTCTCTGCTGTGGAACAATAGAGCTAATTAGCCATCATTTTGTGTCCTGGTGAAGGGGGCTATTAGCAGAGGGAGAGCAGGGTTGAGGAGGTGTACTCCAGCCCAATGGCTAGCGCGTCAGGAGCGCGCTCTGTGCCTCTGACAGCGATTAATTACTCTAATGGGGGGGCATACATCTCTGCTTATCACACGCTGCACCCCACACAAACAGACGCTTACATGGAAACGGCTGGAGAAACGTTTGGACTATTAAAGTGCATCCTTATCGGAAACGCAGCAGCAAAAATAAAAGATTACAGATGAAAACAACAAGCCTTCTGCAATTTAAAGCACAACGTTAAGAGCACAGCATTCAAAAACCACAAGACAACAACAATAATGTGGGCTGGGAGGTGTTTTGTTCTGGTAACTCGTAAATCACAGATAAAAGCAGCAAATAATTCACATACCATAAAACACAACCATTTAAAAGCCTGGGGTTCTGAATAATCCGTGTTTCATTCGTCCATCTGTTTTTTGATTTAATATTGAAAGAAGAAACATGAGAAAACGGCTCCTTTTCCGTTTTTTCTAAAAAAAAAACAAAAAACAAAAAAAAAAAACAAGAATTCAGCTTAATTTTTCATTTTTCGTTCAGCGGTGGTAAAACGAATAAACAACTTGAATATTCGATTTCTACAAGTGGGCGAAACGAAACGCCCCTTTCTGCTGATTGGTCAGCCGAAGATCAAACCATGCCCCAGTCAGTTCTTCCGCAGTTTCTCGCAGAATAATAGTCCTCCTCCGCCGCTGCAGTTGAACGGATAATTAACGCGTTTATTGCAACTACATTTAATCTTTTTCTCATCAAACAACCACACTAACGAACAGTTCGACACAACCCGCACCGGCGCAGAGCCTAGACAGGGCTTTCTTCTGTGTGCTATTCTCAAAGTGCCAGGGGATGCGCAAAATAATTTGCTATAGCCTACCGTATTTTCTGGACTTAAGTCACGTTTTTTTTTTATTTTTTTTTTTTATCATGAAACATGCTATGATTTATTCCAAAGTAACCTATATAATGCATTTAACCTCAAATAATCTTAATGTAGACTGTTAAAAGTAGACACGTCAGCTGTGTTATGGTTCATGTTTGTGGCATATGGCAGAAAGATGTTCAAGGAGACGAAAGCAGCGCATTCTATTGTTTTCTATATTTTTCAAAGGAATGAATTTTGCAGTCATTTTGATTTTACAAAAAAAAAAAAAATCAATTTCGAATGATATCCTGCTCTTATCTGTATGACTGTAAATAACAGAGTATTAAGTTGTTTCCGCTGCTGAGAAAAGAAATTCAAGTGATGGCGCTGGCGCCTCGCGCGCTCACACAATCAGTGCACTGTTTATTATCAAAGTAAAACACCATCAACCAAACATATTAAAAGTTATTAAGCTTAATTAAATGTGTCTGTTGTACTAAAGCCTATAGGCTAAAGGTATCATCACTTGTATAGCTGCTGACTGTTATTTTACTTGCATATTATTGGTACCCGACTGAAGAAGCCTTCTTTACAAAAATATTTTAGCAGGTAAATCGCAAACAGGCTATGGAAACTTTGGACTGAATGAGAGATGCAAGTCCAACTTCTGTGCAAGTTTCAGTGTCGATTCAAATAAATGCCTTTCGGCGTGTAAAATAAATGTTGTTTATAATTTTAAACGGCCTACCATATTTTTATTTTACATGGTTACTTATATTTTGTATTCTTGTTTGTTTTTTGAATACCATTAATTTAAGGATTTGCCATGAAGTGAGGTGAAGTAAATATTAATGTTTATGTGTACATTGACAGCACGGAGAGAGCGCACTACGACTTGCTCTGGAAGTTTTGTTGCCAGAGTAAATAAAACACATCAATTATTTGACAACAATTAATACCCAATATTAATGAAATAGACTCAGCAAAAACAAAGTTATGACTGCTGTGTACTACACTTCACTACTGGTCTGCACTTGAAGGGTGCCTTTATCTGCTTAGACTTTATTTAACCCATTGCAACTTATTGGAACTGTATGAACTATAGGTTAGACCTACTCACCTTACTTGTTATTATCTGATTTATTTATTTATCTATCTATCTATCTATCTATCTATCTATCTATCTATCTATCTATCTATCTATCTATCTATCTATCTATCTATCTATCTAATTATTTATTTATTGTAAATACCAAGGCTGCATTTATTTGATGAAAAATACTGAAATGTTGTAAAATATTAATACGATTTAAGCAGTAACACTCAGTTTAATGTTTTTATGGAAACCATGACACATTGTTTTATGATTATTTGATGTATAAAAAGTTCACAAGAACAGCACTTATTTGAAATACAAATATTGCCTAATTTTGATCATGATTAATGCATCCTTGCTGAATTATATGAACGCTCGTTTTCACCACAGATAGATTTCCCCAGAACTATAAGTTCACATCAAGAATCAATTCTATTTGTATTTGTTTCCACTATGGAATAAAAAATAAAAAAAATAACTAAAAAAAAAAAATACTGAGAAAATCGCCTTTAAAGTTGTCCAAATGAAGTTCATAGCAATGCATATTACTAATCAAAAAGTTTTGATATATTTATGGTGGGAAATTTACAAAATATCTTCATGGAACATGACCTTTACATAATATCCTAATGATTTTTTGCATAAAAAGAAAATTGATAAATTTGACCCATCCAATGTATTTTTGGCTACTGTCACAATTATACTTGTGCAACATAAGTCTGGTTTTGTGGTCCAGGGTCACATATCTCCTAATTGCAAGAAGAAAAGAGAGATAAAAAGTTTTTTTTTTTTTTTTTTTTTTTTTTTTTACTTATTTTATTTTATTTTATTATTTGATTTGATTGTGAATTGATTGATTATAATCTGACTGACAACAAATAAAAACATACAAAAACTAAATTTCACCAAAAGGCAAAGTGCATATATTTTCATTTGTATATTAAAATACATTTTCCAGCTTAATAAAGCTTAAAATAGTTAACTATATGTACAGTTCAAGTCAATAAGTTTACATACACATTTCAGAATCTGCAAAATGTTAATTATTTTACCAAAATAAGAGGGATCATACAAAGTGCATGTTAATTTTTATGTAGTACTGACCTGAATATGATATGTCACTTAAAAGATTTTTACATATAGTCCACAAGAGAAAATAATAGTTGAATTTATAAAAATGACCCCATTCAAACGTTTACATACTCTTGATTTTTACTGTTGTTTCCTGAATGATCCACAGCTGTCATTTTATTTTATTTTATTTTATTTTATTTTATTTTATTTTATTCTGTGGTGGAAACAGGCTTACACAGTTTAAAGTATTTATATTTTAATAAAATAATTTTCCTGCCTTTAATGTTTTTGTGTGTTAAAGCACTGATAAGTGGGAGAGATCTAATAAACATTTATTGAGCCCTTCAGTTTTAACTTTTTTGTTCTATTTTCATCCATTTACATGTCAGTGACATATTCAGATTCTGTATCATATATCTCATTGGATATGTTCTTTCTAGTTTATTTTGGCTCTCAGCTCCTGTCCGCTGGCTAAATGTGTGTATTCCTGTCTGTTGGTGGCAGGGGGGCTGAATGCAGACATTTGTGCCCAGGGCTTGAGGCTTAGTCTGGCCTAATCTGGGTCACACAAACCTAACACTTAATATGCCATCAGCATGTGCCACTGGCCTAGTGCCGTTCACTGGACATGAACCAACTCTCAAACCCTACAGCACCAAAGTCACACCAGATCTCCAAGGCATAATCATTCATCATAATATAAGATTTCAACATGCAAGTTCAAATTTGGTTCATGTCAACCTGAAACGTGAGAGTGATTTAGCATCAAAAAGATTCAGTCAACTCTCTGAGATTTTGTAACAAAAAAGTTAAGTAAAATATTTAAAAAAAATGAAACTGAAATATATGATTTTATACATTTAGTTATTTTTTAAATAATATAATATAATATAATATAATATAATATAATATAATATAATATAATATAATATAATATAATATAATATAATATAATATAATAAAAAATAATACATATATATTTATCATTTTATACATTTATATTTTAGGTTACATAGTGAGTGAAATATTTTGAGACCAAATTTGAGATTATAATGGCTTTGTTCCAGTTTTGTCACATTGCATTGCTCATTCTCAGTCTGGATGGGTGTGGGGGGTGTAAAGTGTGTTTTTTTTAATAAAAATCAAAGAGAACATGAGAGAGACCCAACAAAGATAGCCTGCAGTGTGTACATGAGCAGTCAGAAACATTACCACACCGCTCTGTGATTATCCCCACCACCCCCACCACTGACTGCAGTCAGAACGCGACTGCTCTGACAGCACAGTGCTCAATGGACAGATGCTTTCTCTGTGTGTGTGTGTGTGCACGTGAGGAGTATTAGAACACAAAAGTGCTGCACCATCAAGATGACACTAGTGATAACAGTTTATGTTCTGAGCATAAGGACAGTAAACAATCAAATTTCATCTTCAGACAGGTGGGTGCACGATGGAGAGAAAAACTGCTTGGTCTCTTGGTCTCTGCTTGGTCTCTATCCACAAAGATACAGGCATTCCAAGAAATCAACGTACATTAAAGCTGCTCTAAAAAAGACCTAAGAATGAAACCAGCCTGGCTTCTGACAGCTCCAAGGCCTGAATAAGCAGCAGTGCCATCCATCAGCATGCTAAAATCACAAATTATTCTATGCACTGACACAAACCTGACCTTGTGGACTGTGAATTCTTTTTGAATATCATCTGAATATTGTATACTGTAGTAATGCAAATCAGTGTTTGTGTACAAGAAGTGTCAAACATACAAAAATGAGGGCGTGTCACCTTGGAATTTTGAACAGAGCTCTCATTGGATGAAGATCAGCAAGAGGCGGGTCTCCATCACCCAGCTCTATGGCCGTGATACCCAGAGACCACACATCACAGCGTTCGTCATACGTGGAGTCAAGCTGCTGCTCACATGCAATGACCTGGTCAAATACACAAACACAGTCATTACTGAACTGCAAATGTATATAACGGACAATGACTGCAGTCACCTGAGGACAGAAACAACTTCCACCAGTATATCATTATTGATTATAATCTGAATGATAATAAATAAAAAAAACATACAAAAAATAACATTCACCAAAAGGCAAAGTGCATATTTTTGTTACTTGTATATTAAAATAGAGCTTAAAATAGTTAACTATATGTACAGTTGAAGTCAAAAGTTTACATACACCTCGCAGAATCTGCAAAATGTTAATTATTTTACCAAAATAAGAGGGATTATACAAAATGCATTTTATTTTTTATTTAATTCTGACCTGAATATGATATCTCACTTAAAGGACGTTTACATATAGTCCACAAGAGAAAATAACAGTTGAATTTATAAAAATGACCTCATTTAAAAGTTTACGTACGCTTGATTATTAATACTGAGTTGTTAACTAAATGATCCACAGCTTTTGAGTCCCTTGTTTGTCCTGAGCAGTTAAACTGCTGCTGTTCTTCAGAAAATTCTTTAGGTCCCACAAATTTGTTGTTTTTTAAGTATTTTTGTGTATTTGAACCCTTTCCAACAATGACTGTATGATTTTGAGATTCATCTTTTCACACTGAGGACAACTGAGGGACTCATATGCAACTATTACAGAAGGTTCAAATGCTCACTGATGCTTCAGAAGGAAAAATGATGCATTAAGAGCCAAGGGTGAAAACTTTTGAACAGAATGAAGATGTGTACATTTTTCTTATTTTGCCTAAATATCGTATTTTTTTTTTTCCATTTAGCACTGCCCGTCAGAAGCTACAGAAGATAATTACATGTTTCTCAGAAGACAAAAGAAGTTAAAATTACCCTGATCTTCAAATTCAAAAGGTTTTCACACCTCCAGCTATTAATGCATTGTGCTTCCTTCTGAACCATCAGTGAGCATTTGAACCTTCTGTAATAGTTGGATATGAGCCCCTCAGTTGTCCTCAGTGTGAAAAGATGGATCTCAAAATCATCCATTCATTGTTGGAAAGGGTTCAAATACACAAAAATGCTTAAAAAACAACAAATTTGTGGGACCTAAAGAATTTTTCTGAAGAACAGCAGCAGTTTAACTGCTCAGGACAAACAAGGGACTCAAAAGCTGTGGATCATTTAGGTAACAACACAGTATTAAGAATCAAGCGTATGTAAACTTTTAAATGAGTTCATTTTTGTAAATTCAACTGTTATTTTCTCTTGTGGACTAAATCATATCTCAAAATCATACAGTCATTGTTGGAAGGGGTTCAAATACACAAAAATGCTAAAAAACCAAAGAATCAAGTATATATGTAACTTTTGAACAGGGTCATTTTTTAGAAATCCAACTATTATTTTCTATTAATTTCTATTAATCTATCATTCAACTATTAATTTCTTTTATGCGAAATATCTTATTCAGGTCAGTACTAAATAAAAAATGACATGCATTTTGTATGATCCCTCTTGTTTTGGTAAAATAATTGACGTTTTGAAGATTCTGCAAGGTGTATGTAAACTTTTGACTTCAACTGTAAATAGCTATCACAAAAATCACTCAAATTAAATGCTTACATGTGCTTTATGTATTTTGTAGTAAGCTATGTACAGTATGCAATTTGATATTTAAAAATAATGTCAATAAAAAACTTTTCTTTTCAAATGTTAATTGCATACTTTTTTTTTTTTTTTTTTTTTAATATACATTATAGACATTTTTATTAAAATATAATTTTAAAAAAGAGACTAAACAGGAAGGTGAGAAATATGATAAATGATAAATATGACAAAAGAGCTGCAAATATTTTTTTTGTGTGTGAACTGACTGATTTCTCCATAAAGAGAATCATTTTAAGACCCTTATATTAATCTGTAACATTGGCCAGTAAATCTTATGTGAATAGAAAACTGCAAAATGGAATACCGGTGGTCTTACCTCAGTATTAGAAACAAAAAAAACAACCTGTCCAGCGTTTTTGATATTTAATCCATGCGATTAGTCCAGAAATGAACGCAGAATGTTCCCCGCAGATGTTTAGAAGTCTAAAAGTGCACTAATAATAAATCTCAGTTTGTGTTTTGATTGTATTGACACTTAGGACAAATTGAAGCACATAAGCCTCTACCCTTGAGTCACATGAAAATTTTCTCCACGACTCTCAAAACAACTTCAGAGCTGTAGTCCTCTTTGCCTGTCTCATATGGAAATCTTATGGAAAAACCAAGTAAACAAAAACATTTGCAGTCCACAAAGTCACCGCCATGCTTTGCCAACGGTCCTACCTCAGGAGCCATCCAGAAAGGTGTTCCCACCGAAGTGTTCCTCCTTAGCCGGGTGTTTGTAAGCTGGGCCGACACCCCTGATGAGAGGAAGAAACACGAACAGAGTATTATGCAATGTGCTGTAGTTATCTGTACAGATTCAATGGACGATTGCTGGACTTGAGGAATGTCTTTGGATTGTCTGTACTGGCGTTTTGCCAAGTGGCAATGGAAACACTATTTGAATAGAGATCAAACAAGGTCACAAAGAAAAAAAGAATGTGTTGTCTTGGATGCATTGATCAAAGTAACCCAGCACTGACCCTCAAGCCTTCTGACTGAAACTGAAGTCATTATTTACCTAAAATCTTGACCTGAAAATCTTAGTTAAGAGCTGTGCTCACCATTCACTGTCACTGCAAGAGCAGAACGGACATTATGCTATAAGTCAAAAGGGTTTTGAAAGACATGGTAGAGAGTGAAGGAAGAATTTTTGGGAATTTTTTTGGGCCAACTATTCCTTTAAACGAGTACAATTTACATAAAAGCTAAGATTAATATTAGTTTTAGAGAAGCTAGCTTGACTGAAGGAGTGGTGCTTTTAAGGCAGTACTAAGAGAATGGTTAGTATTAAACATCACTGAAAAAAAGGTACCCTAAAAGTGGTAACAGCAAAAGTAACTAGATTTATTCAAACGATTAATCGCGATTAATCGCATACAAAATAAAAGTTGAGTTTGCCTAATATATGTGTGTGTACTGTGTGTAATTATTATGTATATATATAAATACAAACACATTCATGTATATATTTAAGAAATATGTATTTATTATTATTTTTATGCAATTTATATTATGTATAAATAAAAATATTTTGTACATAACTCTTAAATATATACATTAATTTGTCTGTATTTATATAAACATAATAATTACACACAGTGCACACACATATATTAGGCAAACTCAAACTTTTATTTTGTATGTGATTAATCGCGATTAATCGTTTGACAGCCCTAATTTGAATAAATCTAGTTACTAGATTTAAATCTAGTTATAAATCTAGTTACCTTTTTTTTCAATGATGTTTAATACTAACCATTCTCTTAGTATTGCCTTGAAAGTGCCCCTCCTTCAGTCAAGCTAGCTTCTCTAAAACTAATATTAATCTTAGCTTTTTATGTAAATTGTACTCGTTTAACTCAAATTGAAATTTTCTTACTGTCACTGATTTACAATTTACAACCTAAATTAATTTATAGCACCAGAACTACATAATATGGGTTAAATCAGGTAGAAGTAAAGTTTAAAGTAACAATTTAAAGTATAAGTTGCAGTTTACCACTTTTTGCAGTGCAGGTTTAGCTTTTAGGTTAGGTTACATTACTAAAATTTCACCAAATATTTGTGGGCAAAAAGGGTAATAATCAACAGTGTATCGATGTATGAAGCACAGCTCACACAATGCTCAAACCAAGCAGCTTGAGAAATCTGTGAGGAAATCCTTCACCCTTAAGTAGTTTCCTATAGAAATAACTAGATTTGGTTTGTGAATTATTAATTATATTATTTACATTATATGAGTTGTAAATTTGAAATTTGAATTTTGAAAGTCTCCTACTGGCATACTTTGACAGAAATCTCACCAACATCAATGATATCATTGTAATACTTGAAATCTGTTTGGTGTTTTTTCTTTATGTCTGTTTGCATACTGAATTGTGACTGGTCTTTTCTATTTTCCATCTATGTAAATATCTATAGTCAGCAACAGCTAAATGGTTAAACCAAAGCCTGAAACCTATACTTACCTAAACCTAACACTATTCTTTTCCTTCAGAAAATGCAAATAGTGTAACTTGTTCCAAGCACACACTTCAGTACATGTTGATATTTTTCCAGGGAAACAAGCAGGGGCGTTTCCACTGAGGAGGCAATGAAGGCAATGTCTCCTCAAAACACTGGGTGAGAAAACAATTTTAGTAGCAAAATGAAACACCACAAATAATGCAAAATAATATAACTGCAAGCATCCATTACGACGTGACGTGACGTTGTCGGCGGTGTGAGTACTACCATCCCTCCAAGTTTGAAGTTTCAAGTTTCTACGACTTACGGTTTGGTCTGCGCGATCAGTTTTACATGGAGATTGCTGATCCTTGGCCATTCTAACAATTACAATAGGGTTTCAGTGCTGTGCTCTTGAACCCCTAATAACATTAAACAGTTTCTAAATCACTTGCTCTTCTAAAGAAACACTGTCCACACTGTCACAGTGACAACAGTGGGTAAAGTTACAGTGTGAGTCTGCGTCTCTCTCACCTCCCCTGAGTCCATTGAGTTTTAACAGACACCATAAAGCATGTGGTGGGTTTGGTGGGGGGTAACTGAGAATGAATGGGGAAAATTCACGTGAGAGGAGGCAATGCCTCTGTTGCGATATGATTGGATATGACTGGTTATGTACCACTGTGATTGGTTCATGTTATAAATCCCCCTTTTGTGCAAGTCTGAATTAACAATATAATGGTGTTACTAGGAAGACATTAGAAAATAAATAACTAAAATAAAATAAAAAAGTAAACAACTCACACACTTAGATATAACCACTTTACTGCCTTGAGTTATTATTTTGAAAATAAAGTAAAATGCTTTTTTTAAAAAAACTAAACTCATAAGATTCACACTTGAGTTTAATAAACAGAATATTGATTACATTGTTAATGTAAAAATATTAAATTCAATTTTTATTTTTGTGATAGTGTAAGTAATGTTTATTTAACCATGAAAATGGATATTGGCAGGAACTGGAACATGCTGTTGTATACGCCGATCCAAAGCATCCCAAACATGCTCAAAGGGTGACATGTCCGGTGAGTATGCTGTCCATGCAAGAACTGGGATGTTTTCAGCTTCCAGGAATTGTGTACAGATCCTTGCAACATGGGGCCATGCATTATCATGCTGCAACATGTGGTGATGGTTGTGGATGAATGGCACAACAATGCGTCACGGTATCTCACGGTAACATACGCCTGCCCATACCATAACCCCACCGCCATCATGGGCCACTCGATCCACAACGCTGCCATCAGCAAACCGCTCACCCACACAACGCCATACACACTGTCTGCCATCTGCCCTGTACAGTGAAAACCGGGATTCATCCGTGAAAAGAACACCTCTCCAAAGTGCCAGATGCCATTGAATGTGAGCATTTGCCCACTCAAGTCAGTTACGACAACGAACTGCAGTCAGGTCAAGACTCCGATGAGGACGACGAGCATGCAGATGAGCTTCCCTGAGATGGTGTCTGACAGTTTGTGCAGAAATTCTTTGATTATGCAAACTGATTGTTGCAGCAGCTGTTGTGTGGTTGTGAGGCCGGTTGGATGTACTGCCAAATTCTCTGAAATGTCTTTGGAGCCGACTTATGGTAGAGAAATGAACATTCAATTCATGTTCAACAGCTCTGGTGGACATTCCTGCAGTCAGCATGCCAAATCAGCATGCCATGTCTAATCAGCATCTTGATTTGCCACACCTGTGAGGTGGATGGATTATCTTGGCAAAGGAGAAGTGCTCACTAACACACATTTAGACAGATTTGTGAACAATATTTGAGAGAAATAGGCCTTTTGTGTACATAGAAAAAGTCTTAGATCTTTGAGTTCAGCTCATGAAAAATGGGGGCAAAAACGAAAGTGTTGGTCAGTGTATAAATTGGATTTCTGTGTGCTGTGAAGAAACACAAATTCAATTAAAATCTGTAAATTACAAAGAATCTAAAACATTTCGATTAGAGCAGATTATGTTGCGCTGCTAAATTTAACTATGAACACGACTCATATTTAAACTGTTTTTTATAACACTTTTTAAAGCAATCTTTATAAGCAATCTTCCATCAATTTCTGATCGGATTATAGCTTTTGAATCACCAGTATGAAGTAAACAGCCCATTCTTGGCAGTATCAAAAAGGATTCGCTGCTTTCACGAGACTCACAAACAAATTAAATCCCCACTACACCAGAGACAAATACAGAAACATCTATTCACATATGCTTTGGGCTGTAAATGGACAACATACAATAGATGTATTGAAGAATAACAGTTAAACACACACACACACACGCACACACACACACACAGCTCTAAACAGTCTCCTGCGGCTGTTCCCTTTCTGCTACATTAGATCTGCATGGGGCCCCGGGGCCGGTCTTAATAATCATCAGAGATAACACTGCCAATTAGAATATTCATGACAAAGCCACTAAAGCGCCCTCCTCCATTCCCCCCTTCCTCTCGCTCGCTTTTTGTCTAATAATGCAGTTTTTTTCATTCAGATGAGTCAGTGTGGGGGCTTTATCTGCTCAGCATAGCGTGAGCCCCTTCACACGGATAACGCATTAGCCCTGCGTGACTCTGAGCGCTCTGAGACGTGGGCACGTGGAACCTCTGCATACAGCCATGGCCCGACAGCCACCCACTCACCGTGGCTCCATTCCTGACAGTGGGAGACAGATATCGCCCCCAGCACGTCTCCGGCCAGGCACTCAGCAAATACGCTCTTTTTGGAAAAATTAGGCTGACAGGGTAAACGGAGCGGCATTCAAGTGAGGTTTGTGTGGTTTGGTGCAGAAAGAGAATAGAAAAGAATTCATTCCCTGCTTTCACAATATGTTTGGGTTAAGGGATCAAACAACACCTTGTCAATCAATCAATCATTGGCCATTTATAAAATGGATAGTTGTGATCCTGAATGCTGATTGGTCAATACTGTGTTCCAAGCTGGCGAGTTG
This sequence comes from Cirrhinus mrigala, assembly GCA_036247105.1. Classification (NCBI taxonomy): domain Eukaryota; kingdom Metazoa; phylum Chordata; class Actinopteri; order Cypriniformes; family Cyprinidae; genus Cirrhinus; species Cirrhinus mrigala. The sequence continues at coordinate 28,996,207 of CM070030.1, read as the reverse complement.
AGTTCAGCTCAAATGGTGTTGACATATAAATGTGTCTAACAAGTGTGTGGATACAACCACCCTACAATGATAAAAATTCATTCACTTCTATTTTTTAATCCCCAAAAAACCTAAACAATCACAATTATCAAGCCGTTTTGATTTTCTAAACAGTATGATGTCATACTACTCAGGCGCTGCCTACAACCGCTGACGGACTGTCCCGTATTAGCATATTTTTCCGCCTTTGGCCAGTTGAATGCTGTCCACAACTTTCTCCACTCTCGATCAGCTGTAGCGGCAACAATGGCTCGAAGCAAAGCAGGTGTTTTGTAGTTAAATGTAAAAGTGAACATAAGAGCTGTCTCCCGACATCAGTGGATTAGTTTTTGGATTTAGTTTTATGATTGTTTTTGATGGTAACACACCACCGAATACACAAAAAAATGGAAGAGAGGGGCGGGGTGATCAGTAGCTCATTAGTATTTAAAGAGACATGCATAAACATGGGTCGCTGTAAAAAAAACTGTTTTGACAGTTGACTGTTCTAACTTGTGGAAATTGGGCATCCACTTTCCCCTTTAACTAACAAGCTAGTTGTTGACAACATGAAAGGAAGATGATGAAGTTCTGTTGTATTTTTAAGGGGGTCACGGATGCCTATTTTATTTAAGTTGATATTAATCTAAATCTAAATATCTAATATCTAAATATGAGTCTGAATGAAAAGTCTATAACACATTTTGGTTAAAATTTCTCAATGGTAGTTTAGAAGAACACCTATTTTACCTTGTCAAGAACAACTCTGTTCAGAGCAAGCCATTTCGGGGCATGTCTCTTTAAATGCTAATGAGCTCTGCTCACCCCGCCCCTCTTTTCCGTGGGGTGAGAGCAGTTCTCTGAGAGACCATAAACTTTAGACGCATTTAGCTACGAAATTTGCTAACTAGCACACTATAAGGAAAGGCGATTTGCGAAGATTCATAAAAAAAAAACAAAAAAAAAACATTATACTCACTTCTTCTGTGGGTTAGGCTGGATCACAAATGATTTGTGCGCACATAGACACATTTAGGTCCATCGGGGGCGCATTCACTTCAAAAATGAAAGCCATCCTCTGCTATGTTTATTTATTATATCCAACAACTGAACACTTCAGTCGCCTAGGAGTCATTCTTGTCTACCCCACTGTGGCGTCGAAACAATGGCGGACAGTATACAGCTCACTGATGGTGCGTCTAAGGTAAGATGGCCATGTCAATTAACAATCGTGGGAGCAGCTTTGGCCTGTGTGACGTAACACAGCCAAGAATCAGAGAATGGCATGATTTGAAAAATGGATTATGATTTATAGGGATTTAAAAAAAAAAACATTGGGTGGATATTTATTTTAGTTTTGTTTGTCCCACGTGCTCCATGACCTAGCCTTCTCTCGTGCGTTACAATGCCCATATTTGGTTTTTCCTGTTCCTGTTTCCATTGTGTTCCATTGATTGCAGGTTTGTCTCGCCATCTCCTCATTTAGTTGTATATTTAAAGAATGTTCTGTTTAGTTTCCAGTTGCCTGGTATCTAACATTTTTTCCTATGTCAGTTTCTATTTCCTTTGGTTTGATTATTAAAGCCTTCTTTGTTTAAGTTTACTCCTGTGTCTCCTCGTCTCATCGTTCCCCACCTTTGCAAGTGTGACAATGATAGGGTGGTTGTGTACACACGCTGCCAAAACACATTTATGTTCAAACAACATGTAAAAGTGAATTTTGCATCCGATGACCCCTTTAAGATAAAATAAGTATGGCATTTATTTTTTAGGTTCATGACTCTTAGCATATTAGTATAAAATATGAGTGTTCTACTGCAAATGAACACAGCGTCCTTTAAGCCCTGTCTGAAATGAAGGCAGGGAACATTATTTGGCTATTAAGCTTACATAAATGACACGCAAATTAGAAATGATTTGTTTGGATCAGGACAAAAAGCACTCCATGGTTTGACAAATGTGACTTTCTTTCTTTTTTGAAATATTTAACAATTTTAAACAATAAGTTGTGTCAGGACACATTGAAGGCCACTTTTTTCCATAATATTGTAATGTAAATCTTGCAATATATTCTGACAGATTCATTTTAAGCATCTAAAATACTGCATATTAATCTTAATGTATACTGCTATGACTGCTGTATGATTGCTGCCTTATTTATCAGTTTATTTACTAACTATTAAAGGGCTATAAAGGTTTTTATAGTGCCGTCATTTGTATACAGTCCTAAGAGGGAGAATACGTCATCAGTAGTTGTAGTCCAAGTGAAAGACATCAAATTTTGAACATGTATATCTGTTAAGAGTTTATTTTGTCAACCTTTAGGGATACACTAACATGTATGGCCTCAACTAAAAAGTACAAACGTAATTTTTCGTGAGGCCTTTAAAGCTTTAAAGACCTTTCAAAAACATCTCTTTGTGTCATGCTCTAATGCCACATTACCATTTTGCATTTACATGGTTGCATTAACACTAATCAGCCACTCTGCATGCGCTGCTTATGTAAATGATTCATGTTAAATTATGCAGATTTGAAAACCATATATTTTGAACACTGGTGTAAAGAGGGTGTTTTTGAAAATGTTTAGTCTATGTTGAAACTACGAGAAGGCCAAGATATTTTCATATTCAAAAACTACAGGAAAAAACGAAAGAGAGAGAGAGTAAACAACACTGTTCCAAACCTGCTACAGGTACATTGTATGATGAACAGTCTGAAATTTAAGAAGAAAAAGTACACTTTTATAAAGTGCATTTTGTAATGACGTCAATATAAAACTCTTACATTACATACAGTACATTGTACATTAAATGTACATACAGCATATTTTTTAATCATCATGTTTTAATAATTATCACGTTTTAAAGTGTACACATTTTGATGTGATGACTACTATACCAAATTACATAAAGAACTTGATTGTAATTTTTTAAAATGTAATATATTTTAAATGTACTAAACTGCAACTACATCATTACAAAATTGTAATTTGACATTAATTTTAAAGATAATATATTTTAAATGTAATAAATCACAGCTACATTGTTACAAATGTGTAACTGCAAATACATTTAAATACAAGACATACAAGTTTCAATAGAACTTATATTGAAATACATTTTAGTTTAGCATAAATGCTGGTCATTACATTTAACAGCATATATTAACCATATTTCAAAGAAAATAGAGGTATTAAATAGAGGTATTGTTGTACTTCCAGAACAACAATTTACAAATCATTTACTCACCCCCTTGTCATCCAAGACGTTCATGTCCTTCTTTCTTCAGTCGTAAAGACATTATGTTTTTTTGAGGAAAACATTTCAGTATTTTTCTTCATATAATGGACTGCTATGGTGCCCCGATTTTGAACTTCCAAATGCGGTTGTTAGCAACCCCAGCTGAGAAAGAAGGGTCTTATCTACCGTAACAATCGGTTATTTTAATAAAAATAATACAATTTATATACTTCTTAATGCCAAACACTCGTCTTGTCTTACTCTGCCTGGACTGTTTTTCCTGTTCATGACAGTTAGGGTATGTCGAAAAACTCCCATCTCATGTTCTCCCTCAACTTCAAAATTGTCCTATATCGCCGTTATACCTTTTTTAAGGGTTTGATCTTCTTTGCATGTTCACTTTGCAAAGAATGGGTCGGAACTTCTGCAGTGATGTAGGATGATTTTGAAATGATTTTTGAAGTTGAGGGAAAAAATACGATTGGTGTTTTCTGACATACCCTAACTGTTTTGAGTAAGAATACACAGAGTTCAGGGAGAGAAAGACAAGATGAGTGTTTGAGATTAAAAAGTATTTAAATAATATTTTTTTTAAATGAAAATAACCGATCGTTTCGCTAGATAAGACCCTTCTTCCTTGACTGGGATTGTTTACAACTGCATTTGAGATCGTTTGAAGCCGCATTTTAAACTGCCTTTTGGAAGTTCAAAATCGGGGCACCGTAGCAGTCCATTATATGGAGAAAAATGTTTTCCCCAAAAACATAATTTCTTTACGACTGAAGAAAGAAAGACATGAACATCTTGGATGACAAGGGGGTGAGTACATTATCTGTAAATTTTTGTTTTGGATGTGGACTTCTCCTTTAATTACATAAAGATGGATACTTAAGTGGCTCAAAAACACTGTAAAGTTTCAATTTCAATTAATATTTATTTAAACTATAATACATTTTCACTGATTTACAATTAGCATGCAATTATGCATCCGGAAACATTACATTTAACCTGCACTTAAGTATAAAGTTTTAAATTATTTTTCTATAACATTAACTCTTTTAAGAGCATCCCTAAGTGTTCTTTTTCACAAAAGCTTATACCTGGAAGACAACCACAAACATGACTTTGCTGCTATCAAGGTAACAAAGCAATTTAGTGGACAAAGTACACCAACGGGCACCCTGAACCCTTCAAAGTAGGCCATAGTGATGCAATAAGCTGATGCAATTCTATTGGTCAAATGTCTGTGATGTCACTGAGGAGCTCAGTCAATGTCCTTGACGAACTCTGACAGAAAGCTCTTTCTGCTGACGGCAACTTTGCTACAGCTTTTTTGAGTTTCTGGCATGACTCATCACTCTATCACGCTCTCTCCTTTCTCTCCTTCGCTCTCCGCAGCGCTCACTCCACCTCTCCTCTCTCTACCCATATGCCCATCCCCCTACCCCTCCCTAAAAAGAAGAGGATGTCCCGTTATCTCCCGCGTCCCTTGAATGCAGTCGACTAATTATGGGCTTTATGTGCCTCTGCTCTGGGGCTGATACCCCTGTGAGGGGGGGTTTTGGGGGTGGGGGTGGGTGGGGGGCAACCATCTTCTCTCAGGGGCTAAATGCGGCCTAGAGAATAACATAAGAGGAGATTACATTTAGAGTGGATTTTAGGCTGGAAATTAATAGTGAAGGGGATGAAGGGAACGTGTGGAGCATAGCAAACATTATTCTGTGCCACATCACAAAAGCCTACGATTGGCTGTTTATTCCCAGGAAAAGCATTTACTGGCTTTCTAAAGGTTTATAAGCTCTTGTATATGGCTGTTCTGGAAGGGGCTCTTAAAAAAGCTCCACTTACTTCCTCAGTGAAAAGCAGACGCGTTTTTTCACAAGTAATAAAGAGAGGCATCCAGGAATGGTCTGTTTTATTGTTGTATTTATGCTTAGGAATCACAAACTGGTTATATTTCGAACTAGTTTAATTTTTGAAAAAAAAACCTATTAACTGTTTTTTATGACATTTGGTTCAGTCAATGGATCTGGGACAGTTTTTCACAGATGAGGACAGATTCATAAAGTAATAAATTAAGAGAGGCAGTGTTATATTGTGAATACAGTCACATTGCACAGCAGATAATACACAAAATCGCGCCGCTTTGAGTCCCTTAGAAAAGGTGGTTTTCATTAAAAGATTATTTTTAAGTCCCTACATTTTTTTTTCTCTCAATTATAGGGGTTGGCACTATGACTGAAATATGATTTCATGAAGTATGTGTGTATTACAGTAGCATAGCATTTTTTCCATCTCTTTTTAATTGGAACTTGATAGGCAAAAACCAGAAGAAGATTATTTATAGCAAATGAATGATGAATAATGTTTTACATTATGTAACACCCCAGTTACATTATAGCACGAATAAAGACTCTAAATTCAGACTGAACGAACCATATTCAAAGCCAATGTAAAATATTTCATATACACCATTGTTATGTATTATTTAAGTAACATTTTAGTACATATTAAGATTCACTTTTACTTTTGTATTTTCAGTTTTCATTTTTTTTTTTTTTGTTTTTACGTTGTTAAGATGTTTTTGTCATTTTTATGTATGTATGTATGTATATAGTATGTATTATGTATTAGTAATTTTGGTACTTCAACTTATTTTATTTCATTCAGTTGCCAAGTTGCCATTTCTAATTTTTGTTTAAGCTTTTCAAGTTGACATTTTTATAATAACATATTTATAAATATCTAAAATAAAAATTCTGCTTTTTTTCAACTGCTAAAAATGTTTTTTAGTTGTTTTAGTTTTGATTAACAATAACAATGCTGTTAAACACTATATAAAACATAAACTACCAGTCAAACATTTTTGAACAGTAACATTTTTTATATTTTTTAAAGAATTCTCTTCTGCTCACCATCCCTGCATTTATTTGATGCAAAATACAGCAAAAGCAGTAATATTGTGAAACATTTTTACTGTTTAAAATAACTGCTTTCTATTTGAATATATTTTAAAATGTAATTCATTCCTGTGATCAAAGCAAAATTTTCAGCATCATTACTCCAGTCTTCAGTGTCACATGATTCTTCAAAAATCATTCTAATATGCTGATTTGCTGTTCAAGAAGCATGTATTATTATTATTATTATTAGCAATATTTAAAACAGTTGAGTCCATTTTTTTTCAGGATTCTTTGATGAACAGAACGATGCAAAGATCAGCATTTATCTGAAATAAAAAACTTTTGTATACATTATACACTATACCATTTAAAAGCTTCAAGTCAGTATTTTTTTTTAAATAGAAATTAGTACTTTTATTTAGACGCTTAGAGACGCTTTAAATTGATCAAAAGTGATGATAAAGACATTTACAACGTTACAAATGATTTCCATTTCAGATAAATGTGGTTTCTTCTGAAACCTGAACAACTTCTACTCAGCTGCTCTCAACATAATAACGATAACAACAACAACAATAATAATAATAGTAATAATAATAATAATAATAATAGCAATAAAGGTTTGAGCAACAAATCAGAATATTACAATGGTTTCTGAAGGATCATATGACTGGAGTAATGGTGCTAAAAATTCAGCTTTGAAATCACAGGAATAAATTACATTTTAAAATATATTCAAACAGAAAACAGTTATTTTAAATAGTAAAAATATTTTACATATTAAATACTGTTTTTGTTGTACTTTGGATAATAAATAAATGCAGGCTTTGTGAGCAGAAGAGACTTCTTTAAAAAAACATTAAAAATCTTACTGCTCAAAAACTTTTGACTGGTAGTATATAAACTATGCATACATAAACTCCAAACAACTAAACATTGTAATTTCACATTACTTCATGTTTATATACATTTTCTTATGTAAATATGTACAATCCTGCCAACTGATTGCCACACAAATATATTTACTGTACAGTAGTGGTATGGCAAAATCGCTACCGGTTGATACATTTCTCCCTTCACACAGTATATACCTTCATACTATTTAGACTTCTGTTGAAATTTGAAATTATTATGTTGCTCTGAGTGGTGAATACAAAATTAAATTACTAAAACAATTGTTAATGCAACTGTTAAGGAAGCAGAATCATGAAGGTGAACTGGAATCAATAAATCCTGTATGATTGCATCTCATCATGCAGCTCTATTTTGACACACTCTATTTAAGAGCGCTTCATTTGGTTAAGAAAAGCTAGAAGCAAATCATTAGTAACTGAAAGCAGACAATATCCTCTGTCCCAATGACATGATGACAGTCAGGGGCTTTAATGCAAGCGTGTCAGACATCCACCATCACCGTACATGTAAATGCACTGCTCTTAATGAGAAGAAGTAAGTGCTATTCAATTAGCACTGAAATACTCACATGTAATGGCTTTGACCCGTGTATAAAACACTGTTTTCAAGCTGCCGGTCTCTCACTTGTGCACAAGCACACACACTCAATCATTCAGGCTTTCTCTTTCACAGCCAGCAGTCCCTTCCAAATAAAAGAACAACTTATTCACCAAAGTCAACCAGCTTGATTCCTCCTTCTGTGGTGAGCAGGATGTTGTTGCCTTTGACATCTCGATGGATGGTCTTATTGACGTGTAAATGCTGGAGACCCTTCAGAGACAAGAGCACATGTTACAGACCCAGTCTCACTGAAAAGGATACATTTGTGTAAACATTTTAAAATATTGAGGATCGGGATGGTTTTGGATTTTACCATAAGAGCTTCATGTAGGATGTAGGCAATGATGGGTTCCTCCATGCGGTCTCCTCTTTTTAGCATACCTTTAGCCAGATCTGTGACAGACCCTCCGTTACACAACTGCAAACAAATGAACACATGAACTCATTAAAAAATATATATATAGAGAGAGAGATATATATATAGGGTGGCCTATTATATATGTGACCTATATATGTGACCCTGGACCACAAAATCAGTCATAAGAGACAATTTTTTTAAAATTGAGATTTATACATCATCTGAAAGCTGAATAAATAAGTTGCTTTCCATTGATGTATGGCTTGTCAGGATAGGACAGTTGAAATTATTAAAGAAAAGAAGAAATTATAAAGAAAGAAATTAATATTATTATTTTATTATATTATTTATAAAATAAATAAATAAATGTTATAATAATAGTCATAATAGTAAATAATATTCTTTATTTTAGTGAAGAAAGAAAGAAATTATTTATGATCATTTATTTTTCTTTTTTTTTTTTCTTTTGCAAACATACAGAAAGCAACCTGTTATATATGGTAATAAATCCTGCTTCAATAAAATAAATTCAATAAAATAAAATAAAATAAAATAAAATAAAATAAAATAAAATAAAATAAAATAAAATAAAATAAAATAAAATAACCTTTATTTTTTAGTTTAGAAAGAAAGATTTTTTATTGTCGTTGTTGCAAATATACTCAGAACAACCTGTTATATTAAGGTAATGAGACATTTTCTGCTTAAATAATACAATAAAATAAAATAAATTAAAATTGATTGATTAAAACATTGATTCAAAATCAGAAGAAAGAAAGAAAGAAAGAAAGAAAGAAAGAAAGAAAGAAAGAAAGAAAGAAAGAAACTATTATTATTTTATTTTATTTTATAATTTCTTTGTAAATATTATTATCATTTTTTATTTACTTTATTTATTTTCTGCAAACATACAGAAAACGAACAAAAAAGAAACCTGTTTCTGTGTAAAAAAATAAAAATAAAATGAACAAAATAAATAAATAAAAGTTATAATAATAGTAATGATAGAAAATAATCTTTAGTGAAGAAAGAAAGAAAGAAAGAAAGGAAGAGAAGAGGAAGAAGGAAGAAGAAGAAAGAAAGAAAGAAAGAAAGAAAGAAAGAAAGAACGAAAGAAAATGAAAGAAAGAAATTATTACTTTTTCTTCTTTTTTTATTTTGCAAACATACAGAAAGCAACTTATATATGGCGTTGAAACCTGTTTTTGCTTAATAAATAAATAAATAAATAAAAATAATAATAATAATAAATAAATAAATAAATAAATTCAAATTCAGAGGGAAGTAAGAAAGAAAGAAAGAAAGAAAGAAAGAAAGAAAGAAAGAAAGAAAGAAATATATAAAATAAAATAAAATAAAATAAACATTGATTCAAAATCTGAAGAAAGAAAGAAAGAAAGAAAGAAAGAAAGAAAAAGAACACTAAATACTAAAGCAAAAGAACACTTGCTTTTAAAAGGCCTCACATTTCTTATCTTCATGACCTTCAGCTATTTTCCCTTTCCATCCTGCAGACCGAGCAGGTCAAATAACAGGTTCCTCATAGAAATGCTGAAATTTCGAAGGGAAATGTACAAAGGTTGCAGCTGTTTGTACTGTACAGAGAGATCTTAAATAGTCCAGGGAAGCATGTTTAAAACACAATGTTCTATTGCATTACAAAGCCTAACACATAATCTTATAGCAACAGCATCCTATAAAACTAACCAATGGTTGATGCTGTGGTTATGATCAATGCTAAATGCTTGTCTTCAGTCAGAGGACACAGAGGTGAAAATGGTTCTTTTTTTTCTGAAGCAAGCCCTCTTGAAATTACATAAAATTGTCTAGCATGTTGCCAAGGCAACAACAATACCCTCTTATTTAGAGCCATTTAAATCGACCAAAGGCAAACACGGCTGTCTTCGGCCCGCTGCTATTGTAATGGGACAAAATGTTTGTATGAATGCTTTGGCAGTCTCTTATTCACAATATCCCAAAATCTATTCTCTTGTATTCTGATGAAAGAAATAGAAATAAAGAAGCAGAGATGTGCACCTTGTAGCTTAAGAAAAATGTCTAACCAATACAGGAAAAAAAAAAGAAAAACAGTAAATTGCCTCTAACGTTACTAATGCAACCAATTACAAATCCTTTGAAAACAATCTGCTTGATCCAGCCTTTCAGCAGAACACTGAACACTTTAAAGGGAACATCAATGACTCACATCACTTTATGTCCCGAGAGGCCATTTACATTTTCACTTCTGTTTCCAAGACTCATCCCAAGGGATTTGAATGATTGGGCAGATAGACTTGATTTTCCTGATTATGTATAAACCTCAAACAACTGCAGAACTGTACATATGTAAAACTGCATAATTTCTGTGCCACTAGTGGCACCAAACAGAACAGCAGCAATGACTGGATGTCTACATTTTCTGAAATGTGAGTGGGTGTTGGCAAGGAGTTGCTAAGGTGTTTTGAGTTGTTTTAGCACATTGCTATCTGATTGCTAGGGTGGTATGTAGTGTTTGTAGGTGGAAGTCAAATATGTGACTCTTGACCACAAAACCAGTCGTAAGTAGCATGGGTATATTTGAAGCAATAGCCAAAAATACATTGTATGGGTTAAAATGATCTATTTTACTTTTATGCCAAAAATCATTAGGATATTATGTAAAGATCATGTAAATGTACTACCTCAAATATATTAAAACTTAATTTGTGATTAGTAATATGCATTGCTAAGAAGTTAATTTAGACAATTTTAAAGGCACTTTTCTCAATATTTTAATTTTTTGCACTCTCACATAGATTTCCAAATAGTTGTATCTCGGCCAAATATTGTCCTATCCTAACAAACCCTACAATAATGGAAAGTAGGGGTGTGCGATATGACGATTTTTGAACATTTTGAACATTTTGAAACATTTTGATAAAAATGTTTCCATGATCTGCTTTTTGAGAAGTATCATAGTATCGTGCTATTCTCTCAGCTGCAGTTTGTGGCGCCTCTGTCTTATTATATAATATACTGTACAACGCGACATACATTCACTTCAGTGTTAACTTCGGGACACTGCACTTATTCACAATCACAAAAGTACATTAATTGCTTTAAAGTCTTGCCGGTTAAACATTTCATTTGCGTGCTGTTCCGACATGCGCTTTTCCACTGCGCGTACACCTGAAACGTGCGCACATTAAAATACTGTTAAATAGCGCCTAATTACTGAACTAAGTTATGTATCACGTCTGATTACGCTACTATTGCCAAAACACACAAGGTTTACATATAAAAACAGTTTATAAAAGCTTATGTCTAAGGTGAAAGTAAACAACTGAATTGAGAGAGAAAAAATGAATGCCTGTCTATATATTAGATATGCAGCTCTAAAGGGGCAGTACTAAATATGCTGCCGCTTGTTTTTTGAGGAAAACGTTTCAGGATTTTTCTCTATATAATGGACTGCTATGGTGCCCGGAGTTTGAACTTCCAAAATGCAGTTTAAATGCGGCTTCAAACAATCCCAAATGCGGTTGTAAACAATCCCAGCCGAGGAAAAAGGGTCCTATCTAGCGAAACAATCGGTTATTTTAATTAAAAAAATACAATTTAAATATTTTTTAATCTCAAACGCTCGTTTTGTTTCGCTCTCCCTGAACTCTGTGTATTCTGGCTCAAGACAGGGTATGTCGAAAATTTGCTCCCTCAACTTCAAAAAACATTTCAAAATCATCCTACATCGCTGCAGAAGTTCCAACCCAGTCTTTGCAAAGTGAACATGCAAAGATCAAACACCCTTAACAAAAAATGTAAAACAGTGATATAGGACGATTTTGAAGTTGAGGGAGAACATGAGATGGGAGTTTTTTTTGACATACTGTCATGAACCAGAACAAAAACAGAGGTTGGGAACAGCAAGACAAGACGAGTGTTTGACATTAAAAAGTATATAAATTGTATTATTTTTATGAAAATAACCGATCGTTTCGCTAGATAAGACCCTTCTTCCTCAGCTGGGATCGTTTACAACCGCATTTGGGATCGTTTGAAGCCACATTTAAACTGCATTTTGGAAGTTCAAACTCGGGGCACCATATCAGTTCATTATATGGAGAAAAATCCTGAAATGTTTTCCTCAAAAAACATAATTTCTTTATGATTGAAGAAAGAAAGACATGAACATCTTGCATGACAAGAGGGTGAATACATTATTGTTACATTGTTGTTGTGGAAGTCGACTTAATCAAAGGTTTTGAGAAATTTAGCAAAGGATATAATGCTAAATTTCTAAAAAATTCTCATGATGAACTCTCATCTACATATTGCATAGACTAAAGGTGAGTAAATTTTCTGCAAAATTTTAATTTAATTTAATTGGGTTAGCTTTATAGCTTTACTAAAGCTCTTTCTCACTTTCTACAACACATTTAGAAACACTACTAAATATTGTTTACCTCTGCTTCCTGTCATTTTTTTCTTTTATAACCCCTCTCAAAAAGGGCAAAACAGCATTCAATTTAACTTGTTCTGGACGTCCAAGTTTGGTAAATGGTGGGCTGAAAGGGTCATTTGTCACTGGATTGAACAAGAAAGGTGAAATGTGGACACTTGAACAAAAAGTATGTTGATGGGTGTGAAATGGAGTATTCCCACAGCTTCGGGGCCCATTTTGAAATCTCATTATTATTTTGCCAGAGGGGCCTTTGGCATTGTAGCACACCTTCCTGTTTTAGTGCCGTTTACCAAAGTTAATTGAGTAAACTGCAGGGAGCTGCCCATTTCATTTATAGCTACAGTAAACGCTTCAGAGACAAGCACAGAGGCGGTAGCAAACATGTTTTTCATTTGAGTTGCTGATGCAGTAACTGAAAGTAATTAGTAATCAGATTGTTTAATGAAATGAACTCTTAGTCAATATAGAATTAAAAATGGACCCTACATTCCTAAAAATAAAAGTTCCAAATGAGAGTTTTCACTACATAAGTACCATTTTGGGTTCCCTAAAGAACCTTTCAGTGAAAAACATTTAGGAACATCCTTGGATTTTTTTGGAGTGTTAATACACTCCAAGTCTTATTTGTGCTGCTTTTACCTGAGAATAAATGCCATTGTATCACACTCAAAACACAATCATTCACAATATTTACAATTACAAAAAAAACAATGACGCCAGCTCTAAAACCAACAGATATAAGTCATCCAAAGTTATTCTGAACCTCAGTTCCTACTGTTTAACTTGGACAGTGCTTCAGAGTGACTAAAAGACTAAAGAGCAAAGCTGACCTCATTACGTCACAGCCACATCAGGCCAAGATCACCTGCCATTATTAAATTTCACCCTGACACAGACAGACAGAGAGAGTGAGTGAGACATTTATCTGACAGAGAGCAACTTGAATGTTTTACTAAACACTTCCTTCAGTTTCTGCAACATTAACGTCCCGTTGCCAAGTCATCAAATGTGCCACAAATCTTGATTAGAAACTGTTGATTAGAAAAAGTGAATTAAGAAAAAAAGACAATAAAAAGCACTACAGGAATACAATTAAAGTTGCATTCAGCTGTAATTGTGTTTTTTGAGGAAAACATTTCAGGATTTTTTTTCATATAATGGACTGGTATGGTGCCCCGAGTTTGAACTTCCAAAATCCAGTTTAAATGCGGCTTCAAACGATCCCAAATGCGGTTGTAAATGATTCCAGCCGAGGAAGAAGGGTTTTATCTAGAGAAACGATTGGTTATTTTCATTAAAAAAATACAATTTAAATACTTTTTAGTCTTAAACGCTTGTCTTGTCTTGCTCTCCCTGAACTCCATGTGTATTCTGACTCAAGACAGTTAGGGTATGTCGAAAAACTCTGATCGTATTTTCCCCCTCAACTTCAAAAATCATTTCAAAACATCGCTGCAGAAGTACCGACCTAGTCTTTGCAAAGTGAACAAGCAAAGAAGATTAAACACCCTTAACAAAAAAGGTAAAACACTGATATAGGATGATTTTGAAGTTAAGGGGGAACATGAGATGGGAGTCTTTTGACATACCCTGTCATGAACAAGAAAAAAACAGAGGTGGGGAAGAGCAAGACAAGATGAGCTTTTTACACTTTAAAAAGTATATAAATTGTATTATTTTTATGAAAATAACCGATCGTTTCTAAGACCCTTATTCCTTGGCTGGGATTGTTTACAACCGCATTTGGGATCGTTTGAATTGTTTGCATTTTGGAAGTTCAAACTCGGGGCACCATATCAGTCCATTATACGGAGAAAAATGCTGAAATGTTTTCCTCAAAAAACATCATTTCTTTACGACTGAAGAAAGAAAGGCATGAACATCTTGGATGACAAGGGGGTGAGTACATTATCTGTAAATTGTTGTTCTGGAAGTGAACTACTCCTTTAATTATTTGATTTCACTTTAAAAGACTTGGAATTTAGCGCAAGAGTTATATACTACTTTTATGCCCATTTTTGGAGTTAAGTAGCCTCCATTCACATGCACTGTATGGAAAAATGAGTATGAACATTCTGCTAAACAATCTCATGCTGCACTGCACAGAAGAAAGAAATTCATGTTGAATTCATGTTTGAAATGACATGATAAAATCATTAATTTTGTACAAGAATTAAAAGGTAGAACCTTTTAAATTAAACCTTTTCGTTTAATTTCTGCCTGATATTGTTTTATTTTTAGACCGTAACAGTTTGGATTACCTCAGGCTGCAGAGGACATGTTATTAATGTCATCTACTGACATGTCATCAACATAATTCCCCACATACGGATAAAAAGACTCAAGACTAATTCTGCCATCTTTCCTCAGCTCTCACTGCCAGCATGGCTGATGGCTTTCAAAGTCTTAACATGTGGGCTTTAAAAAAAAAAAGAAGTAAAAGAAGAAGCTTTGATTTGCAGGTATCCAATCTTAAACGGATAGTTCACTCAAAAATGAAACTTCTGTCATTATTTACTCACACTCATGCGGTTACCATTAAAATACTAATCACTGCATGCATCAGTTATGGCAAAACGAAGCATCCTTGCTTGATGTGTGAGAAACAATGAGGTTCAGTGTTACACAGCACGTTTGAGCTCCTGTAAAAGCCAATGAGATTTGTTCTAGCGCATCAAGCAAGTACGGTTGAGCTTCTGTTTATGTTCACTGATAAATGCAAATATGTGAATATACAGTAAGTCTAAATTAAATCCATTATATAAAGCAGTATTCTTTTCAGAAAATTTGGACTAAACCACTAGGTTCATATGAATTAGCCCTATCACAATAAAGGCAAAACGCCTTTTATATATATATATATATATATATATATATATATACACAGTTGAGGTCAAAAGTGGACATCCCCCTTTCCAAATCTGCAAAATGTTAATCATTTTACCAAAAATAAGAGGGATCATACAAAATGCATGTTATTGTTTATTTAGTACTGACCTGAATAAGATATTTCACATAAAAGATGTTTACATAGAGTCCACAAGAGAAAACAATAGTTGAATTTATAAAAATTAACTGTTATGAACCGGAAAAAAACAGAGTTCAGACAGAGCAAGACAAGACGAACGTTTGACATTAAAAAGTATATAAATTGTATTATTTTTATGAAAATAGCTGATCAATTTGCTAGATAAGACCTTCTTCCTAGGCTGGGATCGTTTACAACGGCATTTAGGACCGTTTGAAGCCGCATTTAAACTGCATTTTGAAAGTTCAAACTCGGGGCACCATAGAAGTTCACTATATGGAGAAAAATGCTGAAATGTTTTCCTCAAAAAACATAATTTCATTACGACTGAAGAAAGAAAGACACGAACACCTTGGATGACATGGGGGTGAGTACATTATCTGTAAATTTTTGTTCTGGAAGTGGACTTCTCCTTTAAGTGGTATTTCCGTAGACTCTTGTAGAGGGACAGAAATCTCTTAGATTTAATTAAAAATAACTTAATCTGATGTTCTGAAGATGAACAAAAGTCTAACAGGTTTGGAACAACATAATCGTGAGCAAATGATAACAGAATTGTCATTTTTGGGTTAACTATTCCTTTAAGTCCTCATAATAGTTTACTAGTTACTTGGAGTAACATACCTGAAGCTTCTGACTTTGAATATTTCATTTGAGCTGAATGTTTTGTTAAGTGCAGCAGACGATCAAATCAGTAGTATTCTTTGGGCTAGTGTGTGTGTGGCCGTCACACCTTTATAGAAAAACACCTCTTTTGTCCAAGCAACCTTATCATTTACACTCAAATAATGAGCTAGGTGTCTGCTTTCCCTCAACGTTTAATGAAAAAGCCCTGACAAACAATGGCATTTTAAACCTCATTGTGAATTAATGATGGGCACAAGCTAGACACATCAGACATGGTTCAAAAAGGGCTTCGTTTCAAAGGGTGTGCCAAAGAACCCGCTATTCAATACCGGAAACAAGGCCAAAAACCACAGCCACCACTTTGACCATATTAAAGGGAATGAGTGAAATTAAACAGCACGGCAATGCACCATTTGATTTGTTGTTTTAACCGCAATGCGCTAAGTTGAACATAATTATATATATAGACATTGGCATCAGCAGTTTGAAACAATGTGTTGCAATAAAACTGACCTGCAGTAAATTCACTGAAGTTGTTCCAAAAGTTAAAACTTGCTTGAACTTTACAAAAATCTCCTTATTTATGTCAAGTATATTACTAATATTTGAGGTACTCAGACTCACCCAAGTTCATTAATTACTTACCTGTAAGACCTTAGTTCGTCTTCAGAACACAAATTAAGATATTTTTAGTTTGTGTTGCTGTCCTACAGGTTTGGAACGACATGAGGGTAAGTAACTAATGACAGAATTTGTATTTTTGGGTGAACTATCCCTTTAACCAATAGAACTGCATTACAGGTTTTTGCAAATAACTTGAGCAATGATGCAAGCAACATTTTATATTTACTGATTCCAGTTTTCAGTCAATACATCCACTTCATCAAGCAGGCTTTTACAAACTACATATCTGCAAAAAGCCAGGCATTTTAAACGAATTGAATGAATAACAGTGGCACAGAGACGTACTGTTTCATGTGAAACTACAACAATGAACTGCTGTCGTCAGTCCTATCCCAGCCATTAACCACCAACTGGAGCCTACAAGCCAACTCGAACGAAACTGAATAGAGATCATTTCCGATATCTTTGAAGTTTTAATATGACAGAGCGGAGTCGGCCCGCTTATTCGACGAGGAACCGGTGAGTACAGATGAAAGCGGTTTCCTTCATATCCATAATTAGAACCCACAACACAAAAGAGAGGCAGAACAAGCACCGGGCCTGATGAGCAGCCAGGAAAGTGGAGGACGCAATTTGTGTGAGTCCTCTCTGTAATCAGAGGTCACTCAATGTAGAGGAGCCTTCTTCCCGGATCCTACTGAAATACGGAAAATTACAGTTCAGAGGGGACGACTGTAACCATGGCAATTTAACCCCCCTGCGTTCCCCCATCTCCTCGGCTTCTAACTTGCTGCTGACAGCTTGAATGCTCGGCTGTGATTCCAGCCAGAGGATTAACTTCCACATTTGGATTGCTGACTGTGGATTTTGCATGCAGGAGTTTGCATACAGAAATGCAAAGCTCTTTAGGGAAACACGAACAAGAAAAAAGATCATTCCCTCTACTGCAGCTGGAGAAACTTGCTTAAAGCTTTGCAAAGGAAGAAAATAGCTTTTGTAATTTGTGGTAACTGTGTTTGGGAGAGAGGGGAAAAAACAGAATGTGGTTCCAATTCAGCTGAAATATGCAGAAATCTTTATAAACAAAATGATTTTTATGTACAGTGCAAGACATAAGACATTCTAAATGTCATCATTTTATGTCATTAAATTCTTAAAGCAACTGATATCTGTAGACAAACAATACAATAGAGCTATTCTCTCAGATCAAACCTTTATTTATTTAAAACAGTATATTTATTGTTTTAGCATTTGAAACATTTTATTTACTTAAAACACTTAAAAAAATGTAGCTTGACATTTTGTTATCCAATGCAATAACTTTTAACACAGACATTTTAACACAAATAAAACATCTATTAATAGTCACATGCATATTTGTGACCCTGGACCACAAAACCAGTCATAAGTAGCATAAGTATATCTGTGGCAACAGCCAAAATACATTTTATGGGTCAAAATTATTGATTTTTTTTAATGCCAAAAATCATTAGGATATTAAGTAAAGATCATGTTCCATGAAGATATTTTTTTTTAAATTCCGACATACATATATCAAAACTAATATGCATTGTAAAAACTTCATTTGGACAACTTTAAAGGTGATTTTCTCAATATTTAGAATTTTTTTGCACCCTCAGATTCCAGATTTTCAAATAGTTGTATCTCGGCCAAATATTGACCTATCCTAATTATTTTTTTTTAAAAATACCATGCTATACATGCTTTTAGATGTATTGAAAACTGTGTGATGTGTGATTTTATTTTATTTTATTTATTTTATTCACAAGGACTGGCTCAGAAAGTCATGGTATTGTCATCTGAGATAAGGTTTCAGGACTATATGGGACATGTTAACTAACCCTCCTCAGCCCCACACCTTGAGACTGAGGTAAAGTTTCACACCAGGTAAACATGAGATAATCTCTTCAGACAGGTCTAATATATTGAACACGATCCAACATCCGATTCAGCTGTGCAAAAGCAGATAAACGCCCTGCTTACGATCTGCTTTCCTAGGGTAACAGTATTGAAACTGTGCTTAAAAAAAGATAACATACAAAAATAACTTACATTTAATCATGTAATTCCTCAGTGAGGTCTCTATAGTTAACAAAAAGTCTCAGAAGGGTCAATTTGCACTGTGATCATTAGAAAACTAATACAAGTGGTGGAGATGTTCAGGGTCGCAGTGTCTCGGAAATATTCTGCTGAACACATGTTGAACTCCATGGCTTCAAAGAACTACAGCGTTTATAAATGTCTGAGATCGGAAGCACAATTAAACAACACAAGGACGAAACCTCTAACAGATGAAATTCCTTCCAAGCCTGGACATTTGAACTCATTATACAACACAATTTCGAAAACCAACTGCAAATAATTTGCTCTTTACAAAAAGTAGTGGTTTATTACTAACATGGGTTGTATAGTAACCTTGGACTAATATCTAGAGAGCAGAGTGGCAGATATAATGCAGATTTACAGTGGCATGCGAAAATTTGGGAACCCCTTGCAGAATATGTGACAATATGAATAATTTTAATGAAATAAGAGAGATCATACAAAACGCATGTTATTTTTTATTTAGTACTATTCTGAATAAGATATCTTTTACACAAAAGATGTTTACATATAGTCCACAAGACAAAAAAAATAGCTGAAATTGTTCAAATTACCCCCTCAAAAGTTTTAAGAACCCTTGGTTCTTAATGCTGTGTGTGGTACCCTGGATGATCTACGACTGTTTTTTTTTTTTTTTTTCTTTTTTTTTTTTTTTTTGTGATGGTTGTTCATGAGTCCCTTGTTTGTTTTGAACAGTTAAACTGAGCACTGTTCTTAGAAAAATCCTCCAGGTTCTGCAGATTCTTCAATTTTTCAGCATCTTTTGCATATTTGAACCCTTTCCAGCAGTGACTATATGATTTTGAGATCCATCTTTTCACACTGAGGACAACTGAGGGACTTAAACATAACTATTACAGAAAGTTCAAACATTCACTGATGCATTAAGAGCCAGGGGGTGAAAACTTTTTGAATTTGAAGATCAAGGTAAACTGTACTTAATTTGTCTCCAGGAAACATTCAAGTATCTTATGATGTTTCCGAAGGGCAGTACTAAATGGAAAAAAAAAAAAAAAAGATATTTCAACAAAATAATAATCGTTATCCTGTTCAAAAGTTTTCACCCCCGGTACTTAATGCATTGTGTTTCCTTCCGGTGCATCAGTGAACGTTTGAATGCTGGAAAACTGAAGAATCTGCAGGACCTGGAGGATTTTTCTGAAGAACAGTGCTCAGTTTAACTTCTACTGTCATAGATCATCCGGGTAACCACATACAGTATTAAGAACCAAGGATTCCCAAACTTTTGAAGAGGGTTATTTTAATAATTTCAGCAATTAAATTTTTTTGTCTTGTGGACAATATGTAAACATCTTTTATGTAAAATATCTTACTCAGGACAGTACTACATAAAAAAATAACATGCATTTTGTATGATCTCTCTTATTTTGTTAAAATTATTCACATTTTCACAGATTCTGCAAGGGGTTCCCAAACTTTCGCATACCACTGTATGTAGTTTAATGATATCCCAAACAATTTCATTTGATTTCCTTTAAGCAGTATAAGAGGGTCACCCACCCACATGTCAGGAAATACACTCTCTCTGCCACCTATGTTTGGATACGTACAATGATATTACCACAAAATTCTATTTGAAGTACCTTTAAATCCCCTGTAAATATTGTGGTACTATGAGAAAAAGCCATCACTAAGTAGCATGATATATATCAAATTACCATGGTATTACCATCCAATACCACATCAGTATCACTGTGCATTGGGGGAGTTATGAAAATACAGTAGGCTTTAATTTTAAAAACATGCCTTGAGGATATTTTAAAGTTCACAATTTAAGCAAATTGCTAATTATGTTGTGTTAGTCTCAAATTAAATAATGCATTATGTCACGTTCCCCAAAGGTTTTTGTGCATAGCCTTAACCGTTGTGCAGCTATAAAAAGTTAAGCTTATTATAATTCTACATATACAAGAATACAAATAATATACATTAAATACTAGGGGAATATAATTTTATGTTCCTGTAATGACACATTCCAATTACTGTATGATTCAGCTGTTATAACACAACTGTTAGCATTCATAACAACATTTATGGACTGTCTGAACACATTTTTTATGGATGATTACTGCTGAAAGACATAACTACTGAGCATTACTCATCAATACAATTACAGTATGGTCAAATATAAAGTGACTTCACTGTCAGAATACTGCAGCCCATTACAGTGATAGACCATCTCTTTTCTACTAAACCCTGTGCGTCTGAATGCAGAATTGGTATCTAAACATGCTTAGCAGGATGCAGCCAGTCCACATTAGCAGTCATCTCCACCCCCTATACCCATCCTGCAACAAAAAACTCTGTCCAGACCTATTGCTGAAACTAAAGTCTCTTATGTAACACTCATCTTATCCCATTTCCACAACACACACCTTTATACCTTGTTTATATCTCAAGCAGTGAGTCAACAACACAAAGACAAACACTATGATTACAGCAGGCCTAATGTGATTTTAAAAACAATACATATATCTATGCAAATTATCTTGCTTGTTCTGAAGCTACAGAGATTTATCCTGACATTCCAAAGAATTTGAGAGACACTTTTAGACATGCTCCTAAAATACAGAGGTGTTGCTACTAATAACCTTTTATTAGCAGCATATTTTGCTAATCTTCTATAAACAGATTTCCACCACTTTCATATGTACCCCATCAGCCCACACTGTGATGACAGCAATAAATCCATAATGTGATAATCATATAGCATGCAGCACACTTTGCCCTAATTTACAAACACATTAGCATATGCATGTTTTCCCGCTGCAAATATAATAACCGCGATTGATTAAAGCATTTAAAAATGTTGTGCAGATAATGTCACAAGCCCAATTTAACGTGTGTGATATACAACAAGCTTAAATAAATGAGGCCCATATGTGTGACATAGAATTGAACTTCACCTCTAGCACTAGCCATAGCTGGTCCCCATTCTTGACGTCCTTTTTGTAGAACATCCCAAAGAACTTGACGACATTGGGATGGTCTGAGAGAGCTTTCAGGATGTTATACTCGGCTTCAATTTCCTCGTCAATGTCCTGAAAGAAAAAAATTAATTTAATTGAAACAGGTTCAAACTTCAGTTTTCATTTTGGAGTGAACAGGAACATTTCTATTCAGCGTTCAATAAAACATAAAGGGAGGCACAGATGCAAAATAAATATATATGTATTTTTTTTGTGAGTCATTTTATCTATTGAGTTTAGTGAAACTGGAAAGGCCATGAAATGTCGGCATTAATAAAGCCCCACAGGCCACAATGGTACACTACACATGGTGGATACATTGAAAAAAAATTTGCTGGCTTCTACATCCTCCAGTGTTGGAAAATTACTGTTTACTGATTGAACCTGGAGGAAAAACAACCTCTGAGTGTAGAATTTTAATAGGCACGGTGCACAGGGCTTTGCTGTGATGCCTTTTGGCTTCAGAAGTGCTCCATATTTCTATTACTACATATGATTACTGCATTTCCTGTGCATGGAAAACGGTGAAAATAAATATTTGTGAATATCTGAGGTACAATGACCACAGCAGCTGCAGTCTATTAAATCAAGCCTAGATTTATTTGATCTAGATGAGTAATTTTAAATATACTGGCAGCCAAAGGCCATTGAAACACTTCCAAGCCTCCTTTCAGGACCTTGAAAGGGTGAACTAGAGAAACTCTGCTGAAGCAAATGAACACAAATTGCACATTTTCTGAAAAGCCATCTTATCATGATTAGTCTGGGTCTAGGCTGTTAGGAGCCCTTTTATTTGCCCAGTCACTAAAAGAGAGAGTGTGCGGCTGTAGAAATAACGAGAGAGAGAGAGAGACGCAGAAAGCCTTTTGGCATTATCTGCAGGATATAGATGTTCTGTTCTTAATATGACAGTGGCGAGTAGATGTTCTCAGTGGTCAGTAATTGCCTGCAGGCCTCTCTTAAGGCATAAACACTCTCACAGGTACAGAAATGTGCAAATACATGCATACAGATGCTCACAAATGTGAACTGATTGAATCTGAAGGGCCTATGATGACTCTGCCCGTAACCTCAGTTCTGTTCAAACCTGACCTTGAGTTTGCTCTGTGTTTAAAAATTACTACTCAGGTTTGTTATGCTTCTTGTCTCTCATTGTGACCTAAAAACACACACCATATACAGGTTTGATCTAGTAGGGTTTTACTCACATGGATTGGATCCAGTATTTTGACAGCGGCTTTGCTGCCATTGACCCTGTTAAGCACTTTGTAAACTTTCCCATAAGTCCCTTTACCAATAGTCTCAATGATCTCCCAGGTGTCAGATGGATCTGGAAAGCTGTCAAAGACGATGGATTTCCCTGAGCGAGGAAACATCTTCCCAAGCGATCTCCTGAGGAGAAAGAGGACATATTGAGTCTTGAGTTATAGACGGCTGCTTGCTGTTTTTCCATTTGACTTAAAGTGGTTTGGACTTAAACTTGGAAGCTGTTTTATCACTTGTGATGCCTGTACACAAGAGATAACACCTTTTATCAACCATTTGATGAGTAAAAGAACCACTGCATGAAAATACACACTAATATGTAAGTATGGGCTTAGTCTTGGCACAGCTAGGACTATTTTTGTATGACAGCAATGTTGCTCCAGGATTAACAAATATCCATATTTACAGTAGTAACATGTCCTACTTGACAAACTCACCCTACTTGGTGTATCTCTCAGACTTTTTGCAAAAGCTGTTGGCTTTTGCTTGTCATTGAGGATGGAAAGTTTGGACTAAAATGTTTCTGGTTCAATTTACATCTCAAAGGTTTTGATCTCAGAATTTGTGAATCCCTCTTCAGAAAACAATTTCTGAGAAAAGCAGGAAGATATGATCAAAGGCTGAAAGATCTGGGATGCATTGAACCAAAGGGTCAGAACTTGTGTTTCTTCAAAGACAACATTATGTGGAGACTGCTTGATGAAACCTAGCGGTAACTATGACTTAGTGAGAGAAAACATTGCATTTCAACTGTCACAATCCAAAACTTTAACAGAAATGTGCCCTATAAAAGTACATGTTATGAAGAATCACAAATGATGCTTGCCTGTGCAAAGCACTATGCTAGAGTATTCTGAGTGGCATTGCTTTAGAGTAGTTGTTCTGTTGTTTTTTCACTTTCACTTTGAAAGTTTGCTGGGTGGTTTCTCACTAGCCTAAATGAAAAGAGCCAATCTTCAAGTCTTTATGAAATTCTAGTCTCTAGATATGATTTGGAGGTCATTTGCAAATTTTGCCATTTTATTCTCCTTTAACCACCTTCAGCAGTGTTTATGCAAAAACTCAAATTACCCCATGATTTACTCACCATCAAGCCACCATTGGTGTACAGTCAAACCAAAATTTAGACACTTTCAACATTTCTCACATTATCACAGTTTATTCACTATAGTTTCGAAAATGGTAATAATATATGACAAAAACGCAAAGTTAAACTGTGTCAGAACAAATTCATCTTGATAATGTCAGATAACGTTGATAGAAAGGTATGTAATGGATTACAATCAACCAAAATTTCAGACAGCTGTTAGTATGAAAATATTTACACAACCATCAATACATTGTTGGCCAATTACCAAGCAATGCTTAATTTTATTCAGTCTGTGGTATAAAAAGATTGCATTAGCAATTAAAGAAGAAACACTTCAAAGTGTCTGAATAATTTTTGGTCCCAAATTTTTATCAGTTTTACTGGTAGTCCTCTGTACGACAAAAAGTTTTATAATGGTAGTGAATGGTGATCAAGATTTTGAAGCAAAATAAAGTGCATCCATAATAATAATAATAATAATAATAATAATAATAATAATAATAAATACTCCACACAACTCCAGGAATTTAATGAAGGCCTTCTGACGCAATTTATTGCATTTGTGTAAGAAAAATATCCATATTTAAAACTTTCAAAACTGTTATCTTTAGCTTCCGCTAACAGTTGTACCAATCACCTCTTGGTTTATATTGACATCCTCCAACGTTTTTCTTTACAAATCCCCGTTTTGTAACCGGTGTTTTGTTTTGCTCCATCCACTGTGCTTCTGTGTTTGTCACACTTTTAAATGTAAGTATTGAGTTTTAAAAATGTTCAAACACTTCAAATCGGTTTAAGCGTTGATTTATGGCTTACTGAAATGAAATTATTATGGATTAAGGTTAACATATTTAGGTTATAAATGGACTAAGGTTAACATATTTAGACAGTTTGTGAAACCTGATCCATTTTCAGAATGCTGAAGATTACTTTTTAAAAAGTCAAGTACAGACGTCACGAAGGAAGGATCGAAGGATCCAGCCTTTGAATTGGGACACAGCTAGAGACCCGAGAGGTGCTGGTTTGGACACACTTGACCAAGAGCAAATCTTACGTCTGATCACTTTAAAAGGTAATAAAATACCTACATTTAAGCAAACTAAAACTGAGAGGAACTGTTTGTGTAATAACATTCAGTAATAAAACTGAAGTAGATTAGGGAGTTGCTGTCAATGTTCCATCCCTTCCTTTCATTTAAATAGCTCCCACAAAGCGCTTGCTCCCTGTGGTTTAAGCACCTCAGAAGAGTCTCATATTGTTGTGATGGAGAATGCAGGCAGGCCTCTTTAATGTGAGTGAATAATGGAGAGCCCGATTCAAGTTGCTTTTATGACCTCTTTTTTGTTCTCTGCATGTGTCAAACAGTACTAACCGCTCTGGCTACCATAACCTGATGTGCCAGCTATAAAAGCACACTGAAGAATAGGATTCCTAATGAACTCCAGCATTAGCTTGGACAATGAAAAAGTTGCATTGCGTATTTTAGCATGTAAGCTAATTTCACAGAGAGACCATTAAATTATCACACCAGAATGAATTGATTTCAGAGGGAATATTTATCTTGTCTCCAGGGGAAGAATGGCCAAATGGACTTTCTAGAACCCTGCTAAGAAATGCTTTAATGTTTGTTTGAATTTGCCTTACACGCATCAAGGAATTTGCCTGTTGCCTTCCACAATATCAGGTATCAAATTGCTCACCCTAAGATTTATACCTCACATTTTATTTATTTATTTATTTATTTATTTACTTATTTTCAGTTATTATTATGGAGCATTGTAGAGGATCCATTTTTAGGACAGTCTAAAATCTGTTATGTGCATGTTCAATATGAAAACCTAGTGTTAGACAAATAAACAATATTACTTTGCAGAATTGTGTGAAAATATGTTAACATTCTTTAAATGTTGTTCTATTGTGTTCCACAGAAATAAAGAAAGAAAGAAATAGCATATGGGTTTGCAATTACATGAAAATAAGAAACTAATGACAAAATTTCATTTTTGAGTGAACTATCCTTTTAGTGTGAAGTAATAATAATATATGTCCAATATATGTTATATACCCAATTCCTGGCCAAACCCATGCCAGAAGAAAGAAAAACACATTAATTCCAAACAATGGCTAATCAAACTTCAAATTATGTAACTACAGTTAGTACTGTTAGTCACCGATCTTATTATACAGTCTCTCTCACTGACTCACCGTTTGTAACCCTACCGGGTGAAAGTTCAGCTAGCTCTTTCTCTACTCTACCTGCAATTAAACCCACTTTCAAGACAAAAACTGTAAGGTTCAACATGTCACTTACATTCCTTTCTTAAATGGTCGATGAATGTTTTGTTGAATAAGTCCATATTGACCCTGTTGAAGCAGTCGTGGTGTGTGAACACTTGTGGAGGAGTTAACCAAAGCTAAAGCTAATCTCAGCTTGCCATGCCTGGCACCAGAAACAATGCTAAGCAGCAGAAGATATGTTGGGATTAAGCGGAATTAGTCGACTACGCCATGAGCCTTTCCTCATTTAGATACTCATTGATAAAGGTGCCAAAGCTAGTTAGAACAACTAAGAATATAACGCCAGGGGGACTACCTCTCTAACCCAAAGAAAGTAACTAGACAGAGTAGCTTAAGAAGCATCTTTATCCTTTGTTAGGGGTTTTACACCAGAGAAAGCTCAGTGTTTAGTATTTATGAAACCCAACACATTGTATTGAAACTTTTCCTTTTTCTATGAATATGGTACAAATTGGTGTCCTATTACTTGTTTTATAGCAAAAATGGCATATATTCCATTTTCAGTAGCAAGAACTATTAGATTTTTGGGAATATTCCTTAAATTGTAATGCAGAGGAAGTAACAGCTTTTGGAGCATTTCTTTTCCATTTATTGTTTACATGGTGGAAGGACAAGTAAATAATCTTGTTCCATTTTCTCAATTTTTACACAAATTGTACTGTTGGTTGAATTCATTTAGCTCAATCATTCAACCTGCTACCAGAGTTATTGTGTTAAGAAAAAGTAATTAAATAGAAATATCAGTTCATCAGCAACTACAACAACGCGGCTCAGATGTCGGGAGTAAATGATGACCACTACGTTCATTATTACATCCAGCAACACAACACCTCAATCGCTCAATTGGAGATATTCTTGTCTAATTTACATCCCTGCTCCGGCATTGAAATAAAGAGGGTGGACTGTGACAGCTGGTCTGTGGTAAGACACTCATGTCAATCAACTATCGTGGGAGCGGCCTCTGTCGGTGAGACGACAGGCATCTGAGAATGGCTCGATTTGAAAAAGGGAATATTATTTTTACAGATTAATTAAAAACCACTGCATGGATTTTTATCATTATAGGGTAGATTTGTACATACACTGCCAACACACATTAATGTTCAAACAACATGTAAAAGTGAACTTAGCATCCGATGACCCCTTTATAACATAACATAACAACGCCCCTTAGCTGTTAGAAATTCACTGTAAACCACAGTTTCACAGGGATTATTGCTTTTATAAAATGGTTATTCCATATACGTAGTAAGGTTTCACAAAATAAAATTGAGCAAATAAAGTGTAATGATATTAATAAAAACATTATTCTTCTGCCAAACAATGTAGTTCTTCAGAAACGGTTGTGGTTGCTGAGCAGCTCATAAACATAGACAAATATGTACGTTTGTAGAGTAATTTACAACAGTTTTAAACGTGGCTCAACCAATCAGAATTAAGGACCGGAACTATCTGTTTTATAGTAAGTTATTTAAGACCATGTTGGCCTACCTGCTTTGTGGTAGAAACCTGCACAATTTAAGTAAACAACCAAATCTGTCATAAAACCTAATTTAAGCATAGGACATTATCAGTCATTAGTTATGCCAAGTGATTAGCCTTCTAAACAGTGAGGCCACGTAGCATGTAACTGAGCACATGTAGGGCTCAATGTAAAGCAGCAGAGGATCTTCCAGACATGTTCAATAATGAATTGAGATTCTATATGTTACAAAACTCCATGAAACAGAGACACAGGAGAAACCGAAAGATAAGACTAGCCCACCTCAGCACTCACAAATTACAAGGCATTGGGGTGTGAGTGTGTAACATGACCTTCCCTACCTATAGTACTTAGAGGTTATGAGGTGCATTTGCGTATACATTTTTAAGTGGCCCTTGTTAAGCAAGCCTCACTATTGCTGCTCATACTTAGGGTAAGAGGCATTAATAATAATGGACTCTTTTCATTTGGGCCGGTAAGCAACCACCTAACAATGCTGCAACATTCCTAGACCATTTTAACATTTTAAACTGAGTTTACAATTTTTTTTCTTCCAAAAAAATATGCTAAAATTGTTGTGTTTGATGTGTGTAAAGAACTAGGCCAAGAATGAAAAGTGAAGCAAGTAATGTATGTTGGCATTAATTCACATAAACCATGCTAGTGCATTTCAGTAGATTACTATTAACTCAAAGCAACATTATGCAGGGTGACCATATGTCCTCTTTTTCCAATACATGTCCAGGCAGGGATTTCCAAATAGCTTAATATGTCTGAATTTTGGCTGGGGAATATGGATAAAAACATTAGTTAAAATTCAATACAAACTTACCATAAAAATTGTGTCTAATGAAATTAATTAATAAAACTTGAACAGTCTGATCATTCTTTAAAAATGTAATCAAATAAAATTATTTCAAAACAAAACATTGCATATTTATGGCATATTTAGGCAAGATGCTACACAACAGAACTGCATAAATTAATTAAAAATACCTTGGTAGTATGATCTTTAAAGTCCTTAAAAATAACAATATTGTTATTATTTTTATTATTTTGATAATTATATTTTAGTATACAACAATATATATTTTTGTCATAATTTCTTTCAAGTCAATCCAGACTTTTTTGATAGGTTGTTGTGAGGGTCTTTTAGTTTTACTTTCCATTTCAGCCCTGACTGACATGTTCTCTACAGTCCTCAACAGTGTTGGGAAAAGTTACTTGTAAAAGTAATATTTTACAATATTGCGTTACTCCAACTGCGTAATAAATAACTGCATTACTTAGTTACTTTTTATAGAAAGTAATGCGATACGCTACTTTTGCGTTACTTTTCTCATCTGGCCTGGGCTTGCTATTTTTTTTTTTTTTATATATATATATAAAAAGTTCTATTTTTGGCACATGTAAAAGCCCTTTCACACCAAAAGTGAAATGAATAAACCTCAGGCTGAAGCAAAGCTGAAACAAACTTTTTAGCTGTGCTGCCATTCTGAATTGTATGAAGAATAGGATGCAGGAGAAGAAAATTCAACACTTTCTTCTCAATCACAAAAAAAATTGTTAATAAAATGCTATTAAATACATAAAGGATATTTGTTATTTGAGTTATTTAACATATTTAATTATTGCAGGTTGTTCATATTCTGAGTTTGCATCTCACTGTTTTTATTAATTTTGAGGAATATGGGATCTTTTTTTGTACAAGTGAGACGAGTAAATGCATGTTGACAGTTAGTCTAGAACTACAGTAAGCATCATGTTTACAAAGCGCACACAACACTTCTGCACTTACTTCCGATTTCCCTTCACATGGGAACAGGAGAGCTTTCATTCAATAAATGGGGAAACATAGTAAATACAAAGTTCTGGCATGAAACTCTAGATGGCGCAGTCCGATAGGTCTAACTCAATCCGATACAATGACATCATTATCACATGGTACAGCTGATTGGTTCTCTCCTGTATCGGTAGCTGATGAGCTCGCTGCTCAACATTCAACCTGTAGCAGTTTGCAGCTTGCTTCAGAAACCTTCCACCTTCCCCAGCTCCACCTGTATAGATCTGCTACGAGGTGATTCATGTATGCTATATGGGGGTTATTTCATGTATGTTATATGTGCCGCAGCAGTATTTCTTATATGCTCACAGCAGCATGTTGTGGATGTATTGGTAGTAGCAAGTCTCGGTACCTGCTTTGCCGCAGCAGCAGCAGCAGAAGCGTAGCAGATCTATTCCGCCAATACCAAATACATTAACATTGTCATGTACCATGCCAGTCCCTCCAAGAGTTGTCAGGACAGAACTAGCATTATTTTTTATTTTTATTTTTTTTTTTAAATCACTAAATCTTCTTTCTTGTCAATTAAAAAGTAATGCATTACTTTACTAGTTACTTGAAAAAAGTAATCTGATTACGTAACTCGGTCCTCAAACATAATATGTACGCATATTTGCATTTTGTTCTCTTCTCACACTCCACAATTGGTCAATTACCTTTTGCACAACACATTTGGTCAATTATGTACTAGGGCTGCACGATCAATCGAAATGAAATTGCAATCGCGATTAGGCAGAAGCTGTGATTGTCATGCGTATCTTTCAGTAAATCAGCAGTAAATCTTCCGATGGCCAGAGGGCGCTCTTGCGCGGAAACTCCGAATACATCGGAAGAAGACACCCATGAAATCACGATCGCTGCAGCTGAACAAACGGAAGATTTAACTGCTTTCATTGATTTAATGTGACTAATAAACACACAACTACAACAATATATGGTTTATCTGAGTTCTTATTATTATACTTTTCATTATAGTAAAGTATATTTATAATGCAAATCCTTTATCACTGCTTAGAATACTATGAAATATGTCGTGTGCCTTATTCTGTGTAAGAAGCCACATTATGTCACATTACGCTAAACACACATGGAAGAATTCAAAAACAAGAATTGGTACCATTTTATTTGCACATTGTCTGCACTGGTTTAGCATCCAGTTCAGTGAAAGGTTTTATGCAAATCCAGCAAGGTAAAAATACTATTTCAGTGCATTTAGCACCTGGCTAAACTGTATTGTGTAAGGTTTTTCACTGAAATACTGTGCACAAAAGTGGCACAATTGTAAATGAAGTGCAATAGTGAATTCACTGTACATTTTCATACCTGTTTTGGCCAGATGTCATCTCTGCCTGCTTTGCATCCAGAGAGCAACTTTATGAAAGTGCTCAGCACTCTGAAACATTTCAAGATTGCACTATGGTAAGTCGCCTTATTTCACCTTTTTAAAGAACAAAAGTCGAAGCAACTTGAGGAGAGCAAAGAAACAGGAGCCAGGACCGCCAGGGGAAGAAAAGAGACCTGAGCTAATTTACAAGGCTGTGAGCGGGTTGAAGTTTCAGTTTAACCTTTGCAGGGCAAAGCATGCAGAGGATAAAGAAGATGAAAGACTCATTTTAAAACACCATTACAGCAACAACAAAAATAAATATCAAAATAAATTTAAGCATTTGTATCATGCACCAAAATGGTGGGATATAAAACGTAAATGCAAACATTGTTTAATGAAAATCTATATTAAGAATCAACAACAGCACATGACACAAAACTTTTTGTTAGTTTTTCATGTTACTCAAAATATGCTATATTTAACCTGTTATATATTATTATAATATTAAGTGAATTCGCCATGCTACTGCAAAAAACTACCAACTGCTTCCCAAGGTCACTCATCATTATTGAATCAAAAAAAAAGTAACCAGCGTTTACCTGAAAGTTTAGATGCAAATCAGAACCACATCCCTAAGAAGTCTCATTGTGGCTACAGAATGTATTTAACAGAGGCACATGCACACGTACACATTCAAAGCACAGAATTACAGGAAAACCCACACCTGAAAGTATGCAAATCACTCAAATTTGGTTATCTAGCCCTGCCCTTACTAAGTTAATCTAAAGCACTAGAAAGAAAGCCATTCTTTTTATACATAACACATAACTTTTACTGCAGTCTCTAACTCTAAAACCTAGAAACACCTGCTTTAAGATCCAAACTTTCAAACAAAAGGTAAAAGCCCACACCATGCAAGTAAATGAACTTCAACTTACAGTTCGGCACTGCTTCTACATGCTCAGGTATCAATCAGTCATAGCCTCCTGTCGCAGAGGAAAGAGACTGTGCTAGTTACTGCCTACAGTTAGGTTATCTCTCTGTATTATGTATTATTCATCAACAAAAAGTAACACAATATTGTACAATATCCCAACATGCTTGGCTTCTGACCCTTGCTTTAATGTCGCCTCAATGTTGCCGCTAGGCTGAGGTGACCTATGGAGGAAGGCATGCAATATCGCTTGCAGATGACAGATTAAAACAGGCAACTGTTTGGACACCCATACTGTAATAGGTGCAATGGGGCATGACACCAGACATCAGGCTATATACCAGTGTGATAGAGTTTCTACCTACAGTGCATGCACTAGGTAAGAGGAGGGTAAGGGCAGACCAGCTTGATTTCTTTGAGGTTTATGCTGTTGTTCAGTTCAGACTCAACCCAAAATGACAGTGCAACAAAACATCCAATCCTGCACTGCTGAAAAGATTTAATTTGACTTATCCATCTTAGAGAGACATCTAGTGTCTCTGCTTCTGGCAATGACAGCACCAACACCTAGCAGACAGGGTTATTTCAGTATTAGTAAGTGCAGACATATTTAGTTGCTGCATTTGTATTGTTTAATAGAACTAAAAAGGTTCTATTAAGGTTTTTTTTTAGGTTTAAGTTTTTACCAGTTTCAACTTCACTTAGTTAAGTTAAATCAACATAAAGGACAAGTCATTTCAGCTCACAAGTTAAATTAACTTAAAAGTATTTTAAGAGTTTTAAGCTGATCTAACTTAAAATTTTAAAGGAGAACTCTACTTCTAGAACAACAATTTACAAATAATTTACTCACCCCCTTGTCATCCAAGATGTTCTTGTCTTTCTGTCTTCAGTCTTGAAGGAATTATGGTTTTTGAGGAAAGCATTTCAGGATTTTTCTCCATATAATGGACTTCACTGGTGCCCCAATTTTGAACTTCCAAAATGTAGTTTCAATGCAGCTTCAAAGAGCTCTAATCCCAGCCGAGGAAGAAGGGTCTTATCCAGCGAAACAATTTTTTTCAGAAAATAAAAAATTGTATACTTTTTAAGCACAAAAGCTCGTGTAGCACAGGCTCTGGGATGCGCGTTCACAACGCTACGTACTATTGAATCACGTCGAAAGGTCACGCGGAATGTAGGTGGAACTACAGATCCAGTGTTTACAAAGCGAACGTGCAAAGACTAAGAAGGTGCAAGTAAGTCAAACGCTGTTTACAAACAAAAAGGTACAACAAGGTTGGATGATTCTGAAGTTGTAGGAGAAAATAAGATGGAGTTTTCTGAGCCAGAATACACAGACGGTGAACTTAGATGTGATTCGTACAAACAAGACAAAACTATAATGCTATAAGAAACAGAAAAGATTAATTCATTGTTTACCTTTAGTCTTTAGTCTATGATTAGCTCACCTCACCTCTTCTCTGACAAGTTTTGGGGTTTGAGTCCTTCGTTCATCACATGACAGCCCCATAAGCTTAACCAATGCAGTGTGAGCCGGAAAAAGAATTGATTAGTTCATCTCTCGAGTCTAAGGGTTCGAGTCGTTCGTTCATCACGCGACAGCCCCATAAGATGAACGAATGACTCCCAGAGCCTGCATCCCAGAGCCTGTGCTACATGAGCTTTTGTGCTTAAAAAGTATACAATTTTTTATTTTTCGAAAAAAATTACTGATCGTTTTGCTAGATAAGACCCTTCTCCCTTTCCTCAAAAACCATAATTTCTTTACGACTGAAGACAGAAAGACAAGAACATCTTGGATGACAAGGAGGTGAGTAAATTATTTGTAAATTGTTGTTCTGGAAGTGGAGTTCTCCTTTTAGGCAGCTGCTAAACTTAAGTTTTTAAGTTGAGACTAGTAAAAACTCATGTGCTGGTTATGAGCTGGTCTGAGCATGAGCTAGTAGCTTAGGACCAGCTTAAACCAGCTCATAACCAGCTCAGGACCAGTTCAAACCAGCTGTCATGCTACAAAACATACCTAACCAGCATATGCTGTTTTTTTCTACAGGGTGGACAGCCCATCTACGCTAACAAAAGGAAAGCATGCAAACTCCACACAGAAAGGCCTCTTGGTACTCGAACCAGAGATCTTCTTGCTCCAAAAAAAAAAAAAAAAAAGGCATTTCTTGAACAACATATTGCTTTCTAATTATGTAACTGCAAGAACATTTTAGCTTAAGATACAGCCACCAAGACCAACTTACAAAATTAAACTGATTTTTTATAAGAAAATTAGTGTTACTTGTCCATGTAAATGTCGCCTCCATGATGCTAAGGTGTTGTGGATGGTTGACAGGGTATTGCTAGGTAGTTACCAGGTGTTTACTTATTGGCACAAGTCATAAAACCCCACCAAATTCCACAAACCACCCAACTCTTTATGGCTACATTCACACTGTCAGTGTTCTGGACCGACAACTGCATTTACTTACAGGTTTGAGTCTTGCGATATCCAGTTCACACAGCAGCTTGAACAATGTTTGTGTGACTGTGCAATGGAAGTCAAGCCGTATTGTGTTTGTGTTCACATTTAACCATGGAAGACAGTGACTAAAGTAATATCAAAGATGACAACCCGTAGCAGATCTATGTAGGTAGAGCTGGGGAAGGTGAAGGGTTTTAGATTAATTCTGAAAGCGAGCTGGGAAATGCTCTAGTGAATGCTAACCAGCCATTTAAATAAAAAGCAGCAACCTTATTGGCTGCGTATGCAACATAAACCAATCAGCTTGTGCCATTAAGTTTAACGCTGTGAATACCATCAGTTCACGTTAACAACCCATCAGCCTGCAACATCTAGAGTTTCATGACAAAACTTGGCATTTGTGTGAATAGGACATTTCGAGACTTACACTTGTAAGTAAATATGTTTGTCAATCCCAAACACTGACAATGTAAATTTAACCTAATTTCTCATCTACTCATTTTGGGTTGTACAGCATGTCAATGGAGAACACTGAAGATCAACAAAG
Source organism: Cirrhinus mrigala (assembly GCA_036247105.1). Classification (NCBI taxonomy): domain Eukaryota; kingdom Metazoa; phylum Chordata; class Actinopteri; order Cypriniformes; family Cyprinidae; genus Cirrhinus; species Cirrhinus mrigala. Next base: position 28,961,079 of record CM070030.1, on the reverse strand, counting down.
AACTTTTTGTTACCATTGGAAATACGTGCCTCTATATTTCGGCAAAACTAAAAAAAAAAAAAAAACCTATATGTATGAATCACTGCAGTTTCCAGTTGAAATGAACACTAGAGGCAGTACAACTCTGACAACTTTTATTCCTTTTCTCACAAAGTATGATTGATAGGTATAGAGCCTAATTTTCACACAATTACTTGTAGAATATTATGTTATGACTTCAAAACAATTTTAACATCCTGCACGATTTGATACTTTTGAATGTTGTTGTCACATATACAGCTTCATATGCATGAGTTTCCAAATTCAGTAGGTTTGCTCTGCAGCTCATGCAATAAGGCATTGCACATGAGAAATAAAGAGCTCTGTGAAACTACGGTTCGACAAAACAGCTCAAATCCGCATAAGGAAGTTAAAATAGCACTACTGCATCAACAAATGTGTCTTTATTTACTTTTGCATTTGTTTACACTATCGGGTAGGTTTAGGGTTGGGTTCGTTGTAGGGGATATTTCCAACACGATAGAGCATTAACCTTTAGCGACACTCCCCTGAATTCTCAACAGCCGCAATACGTACCTCAAGCAGCGTAATAATGCGTGCCTGTACCAACGTAATAAAAACATAACACAGTCACGTATTGAACCTGTGTTTTAGCGCCACTCTCTGGAAATTTCACTTTGAAACTTCCGCGAAACATGCAGTAAGGTACGTCATTACAGTGCTGCAGAAATGTATATAGAGGCACGTATTTTCTTGAGCCTGGGTTGATTTTTTATTATCTAGTGCAGGGGTGCTCAACCCTGTTCCTGGAGATCTACCCTCCTGCAGAGTTTAGTTCGAACCCTGATCAAACAGCTGAAACTCTGCAGGAAAGTAAATCTCCATTACCCCTGATCTAGTGTTTTAGAAAACCATGCATATGCTGGAGCATGTATATGCTTTAAAGAACCCAGAAACCAAAACAGTAATGTAACATGAACTTTAACTCTCCAAAAAATCAGTTCTAAAAACTAGTTCATTATATTAAGATGCTTAAGATGCAAAGACCTAATTTAGACCTATAACAGTGGTTCATAGATTTGTTTCATGCCATATACAAATTCAAGCCATCAATAAATTCTTTGCATCAATCAGCACTGACTTAAAATCTTTCCTGAGCTTCCACCCTCTCTTTGCTTGACTGGATGTCCAGTAAGTTACAGCTTTCAACTCCCATTATAACATCCAATAATTGGCAAGCATAGACAAGCATCTTTTTCCTCTGTCAATCAATTTCAGCAGCCTTTCACACTTCACTGGTGACAACACTCACCAACCAGGGCTGCTGCCCAACCTCTATCTGTGTGGCCTGCAGAGATCGAGCGTTATACCTGAAGAGCTGCAGAAAGCTGAAATATTCATGGCTGCTTCTCTGTTTCTCTTGTTTGTTATGAAGCTCCCGTGGTGTTCATTAGGTCCCTCCCTTGCCCGAGGTTCAGTTTTCAAACCGGAGGAGACGCCAGATGCCATGCTGCTCACTTGTTGTGTGCACCCCAGGAAGACTCTGTCAGAAGATGCCGCTACCTCTTCCTGTGCATCATCATCATCTCTTTTTGCTCCTTCCCTCACTCTTTTTTTTTTTAGTACTTTCTCTCATATGACTAGCCCAGGCAAACATCATAATTCGAAGCAGTGAGAAAAAGCCAGCACTGATGTTTCAACCTCTAGAAAGAGGAGCATAAATCACAGGTTGATGGGAGGACCAGAGGCAATCAATAACTCTGTATGAAGTCGTTCACGTCTCGGCCCATGAGGAGGCCCCTCGTCATGCATCACGCTGACACCTCCCCGCCCCCTCTTCAGGTCTCCCTGGCCTCTGACGGCCTTCATTTCCAAAGGGGTCCAATTTGATCAGCCTCCTTAAGTGGTGCTCCCTCAACTGGATCTCCCAGGCTTGAGTTACCACAGCTAAAGTGCCTCATTTCCTGCTCTGTTGGGTTACAAATGGTGCAGTCCAACCCACAGGCGGAGAAACAGCAGTGGCCGTAATGACCCCATGATTAGTGTGGGCACTGGGCCCACAACCTACTTGGACTGAATCTCTGTACCAAGGCCGGCCCCCCATTTCAGACAATGAGCCAGACAGACACATTACCTGCTCTGGGCTTTTATTCAAAGCGGAAAAGTACAGTCTCTGTGATTCACCCGTCTCTTTATGTACAGTTTTACGCGAAAAGACTGGGAACCCCCAGAATCTGAGAAAATGTTAACAAAATAGGAGTGATCATACAAAATGCATGTTATTTTTTTATTTAGTACTGTCCTGAGAAAGATATTTTACATAAAAGATGTTTACATATAGTCCACAAGACCAAAAAAATTACTGAAATTATTAAAATAACCCTCTTCAAAGTTTTGGTTCTTAATACTGTATGTGGTCATCTGGATGATCTACAACTGTTTTTTGTTTTGTGATGGTTGTTCATGAGTCCCTTGTTTGTTCTGAACAGTTAAACTGAGCACTGTTCTTCAGAAAAATCCTCCAAGTCCTGCAGATTCTTCAGTTTTCCAGCATCTTTTGAATATTTGAACCCTTTCCAGCAGTGACTGTATGATTTTGAGATCCATCTTTTCACACTGAGGACAACTGAGGGACTCAAACACAACTATTAAAAAAGGTTTAAACATTCACTGATGCTCCAGAAGGAAACACGATGCATTAAGAGCCGGGGGGTGAAAACTTTTGAACAGGATGAAGATGTCCAAATTTTTCCTATTTTGTTGAAAAATCATTGTTTTCCATTTAGTACTGCCCTTCAGAAGCAACAGAAGATACTTGCATGTTTCCCGGAAGACAAATTAAGTACAATTTACCTTGATCTTCAAATTCAAAAAGTTTTCACCCCCCGGCTCTTAATGCATCATGTTTCCTTCTGGAGTATCAGTGAATGTTTGAACCTTTTTCTGAAGAATTTGTAGGACCTGGAGGATTTTTCTGAAGAACAGTGCTCAGTTTAACTGTTCAGAACAAACAAGGGACTCATGAACAACCATCACAAAACAAAATATTCAGTCATAGATTATCCAGGTAACCACACAGTATTAAGAACCAAGGGTTCTCAAATTTTAGAAGGGGGTTATTTTAATAATTTCAGCATTTTTTTGTTCTTGTGGACTATATGTAAACATCTTCTTTGTAAAATATCTTACTCACGACAGTACTAAATAAAAAAAATAACATGCATTTTGCATGATCTCTCTTATTTTATTAAAATTATTCACATTTTCACAGATTCTGCAAGGGATTCCCAACCTTTCGCATAAAACTGTATATGCTCTAACTAGCAAAAAAATATCTGAAGACAATGTGAGTTGCACAAGCCAGCACAAAAAAAATGGTAATATATCGTTGCTACACTCTCAAAATAAAAAAAAAAATATATGGGGCAGTACTTTTTCAGAAGATACACTTTTGCACCTTATTTAGCCCTGAAGGGTGCATATTAAAACCTTAAAGGTACATATTAGCACCTAAATGGTACATATTGTTTTTTTTATTACCTTTTGTACCTTTTTTTAAGAGTGCTGGTACAAATAGAAACCAGCTCTAAAGTCTTTCTGTCCAAATATGCTACTGTGAGCATGTAGGAAATACTGCTTCTGCACATATAACATATATGAAATAACCCCCATGTGTAACATACATGAAATCACCTCGTAACAGATCTATACAGGTGGAGCTGGGGAAGGTGGATGATTTCTGAAGAGGGTTGCAACTGCTACAGCAAGCAGTCTTAGTAAACACTACAAATAATATTGATTTAGTCCTTAAAAAAGGTGGGAAAACTGCATTTAGTCTCATGAGCTGCCCCATTAATGAGCTACTTAATTAAATGATTGGCTGTGACCAGCTGTTAGTGAGACAATAAAAGCAAAGGTAGCAACTGAATACCAAACATCAACCAGCTTGCATTCATCCCAGCATGCATTTTATCAATGACATTAATCTATTGGTGATTCTTTGCCTTCTGTAATTAAAAAGACTTTGCAGGTTACATGTGTGAAATTATCAGCAAGACCTTGTCAAAGCAGGTTATGAAGATATGAAGATCTTTAATTAAACAATTCAGAGAAACAGAGAAAGTCTTACATTCTCCATTAGACTGTGGGCTGATGCTTTAGGCGTATGTTCTACTTAGATTTGTGGTTCATCAGCCTTCCCTGAACATTATTCACTCACTGTTTGACATTTTATGCTTGCCATTTCCTTACAATGACAATGAAGATCATAATGAGGAAAAAGGCCATGCCGACAGATGCTTAATGCAAGATGCTCACGGTTATTAAGATATGATAAAGGGCTCATTTCTGTTCTGGCTCATGCAGTACATTATTATGTCCCCATTATGTATGACTTGATTTATGTATCAGATAAAATATTAAATTATTAATATAATAAATATCGTTTGTAAAGACAGAAATCACATTTGTTAATTTCCTCAGCTTAACGATTGAAGGAAACATCCTTGTGTAAGCTAATGGTCAGCGCACTCTAAGCAATGCCTAACTTCAGCTTTTTCCATCCTATTCATTTCCTTGAATTGCAGTGCAAGCATATTCCTTTTCAAAAAGCTAGAGTTCCAGAGGAACTACATAACAGAAATGACTAGTATACATATTATCACACTTCATTTTCAGAAAACAATATTTGGACTGCAATTTTGATTATAAAAAATCAGTCTCTATTTATGCAAAAAGGAAAAATCTGACCTTTGTCTCGTCATGCATCATTTGTGTACACTATTAGCTTCAACAGCAGAAGACACACAGCTGTCTCTTCATATTCATCTCATCATTTTTTTTTTTCCTTCGTTTCTTCCCACAATCAGTGCATCACAGCTGGAGATCCAGTGTATTTACACAGGCGTCATGATTGTTTCCATACACACTTGAGTCTGGGCTGTTGTGAGGCAGGTGTCGATTCAAATGGCTTTGCCTCAGGGTGACAAGCATGTCAAATTCATCAAATCCCCCAACACTGATGGGCCCACCAAGGTTAATTTACTCATCAAAGTCCAGATTTGACTTTTTGTGGTTTTCCAATATCGAAAGTGAAATGCTCTTTTTCATTTTATTCATTTTATGAATTTGATTAGCTGTAAAAAGAATACCCAATTTTCAATAGTAACAGCACTAGGAATGGGTGATATCGTTTGCGATATACTGGTAAAATTTTTCCCCACGATAAGAATTAGTCTTCCCGCGATAATAACAATAAAGTCTAGTTGTTGCCATTATTCTGTGTGCAACATATGTAGTGACAAGCTGAAGGCAGACGTGAAACTAGTATATCGCTAAATGAGGAGCTCTAGAACTGGTTTGGTTAAAACTGTACATTGCGAAAAATCGGTCTGAGCTTCGAATAACGTTCAAATAATGTACTAGTAGCACGTGTGCAATGCTTTTTCGTGTGTATAAGATTGTTTACAGACCTGTTGTCCAACAAAGATATAATTTATTGACATGTTTTTTCTCCAAATTAACTTCATCAAACTTTTGATATCAGACGTGGTTTCATTTCACAGAATGAGGCTGAAATCATACTATTTTATAGTATTATAAAGGCTATGTCGATTAGCATTGCATTATTAATGTACTTTATTCTTATAAAAATACCAAGATTGCTTGAAGAACACAGACAAACCATATATTGTAGCCATCGTATGTTTATTGTCTTCAGTTTCCTCAGTTAATATTTCTCTATCTGCGTTTTATTAAGCTACAGCGATAACTGGATTAGAGATTCCTGAAGCGTCGTCAGTACTATTACTTCTGCTATAAAGCATATAAGGAGTTTCTGCGCAAGGGCGCCCTCCGGCTTCCGAATCAGAAAGAGCTTTATTGCCAAGTGTGTTTCACACACTTAACTTAAGGAGCTGCCAGTACAAAAAGTAAAAAAAAAAAAATGAATTCACATTCCAGTGAATTAAACAGTCATTACACTCTATTTTGGGTAAAAATAGGAAAAGATAATGCTTTTCTCTAAAGAAACAGGATACCCTGAATCATCACATTGATATTGTTATTGCAATAAATACCAGAAATTATCATGATAAATTTTTAAGCCCATATCGCCCATCCCTAAATAGCACGCCTTAGCAATCTAATAATTTGTCTTTAGAAAAGCAGTTCTACACAAGCGACCTATACACTAAATATGTCACGGTTCTCACATCTGCCGTGTTCTCAGGTCTCGTGATCTGTATGTTTGTCATGTGATGTCTGCTCGCTCAGCTGAGCTGCTAATCAGTCCGGCACAGGTGTCTCTCATTATCGCTGGCTATAAATACTCACCTCATTCTCCTCTCCCTCGTCCGATAGTTCATCCGGATCTCTGTTCCTGTTCCTGTCGTCTCTTTAGTCTGGTCTTCGTGTGGATTGTTCGTGTTGGATGTCGTCGTGTCTTCTTCCGTGCCTGCACCGGATTCACGCCATCACCACGGGACTTCACTCCACGCTGTCACCAGCCATCTTGCCCCTGCATCACCCAGCCGAGAGCCTTCATCACCGTCACTGTGTTTGCTTGTTTCATTATTAATAAACTGTCATCACCCTGCATTTGCTTCCTCCACTCTTTTCACGTTACAGAACTATCGGACCGAAATGGAAGCAGCAGGCACCTCACAACCCACGATGGAAGATTATCTTCAGGATTGTATCTCTCGGCTGGAGAAACAGGAAAAGAGCACGAGCGATTCCGGTCAGGCTATCCGTGCTCTTGTGGTGCAGGTGTCCGAGCTGACCCAGCGTATGCAACAGTTGCAACTTCCCGCTGCGCCAGTCACGCCCCACGCCGCCCGCCCTCTCGCAGCACCCGGACCATCTGCTGCGGCTCAACAGCTGGAGCCCCGCCTTCCCCCGCCGGAGGTCTATAGCGGTGAGCCGAATTTCTGCCGAGCTTTCCTCACTAAATGCTCAATGCATTTTGCGTTACAACCTCGCACATTCGTTAGTGAGGAAAGCAAGGTGGCGTTCGTGCTCACCCTATTGACGGGGAGGGCGGCGCTGTGGGGCACGGCGGTGTGGGAAAATCAAGATCCCTGTTGTGCCTCATTCTCGACACTCTCGGCCGAAATGAAGAGGGTGTTTGACCGCGCTCGGAGGAGCCGCGCGGACTTTGATGGATCTCCGACAGGGGGAGAGATCCGTCTCTGACTATTCTATCGAGTTTCGCACCCTCGCGGCAGAGTGTCAATGGAATGAGGAGGCGCAGTGGGATATGTTCCTGCATGGGCTGGCTGATCGCGTTCAAAAGGAGATCTACGCCCTGGATCTACCCGCTAACCTCAACGGACTCATCGACCTTGCTTTGCGGGTAGACTCTCGTCTCTCTCGGGTCGAGCGGCGGGGATTATCCGCTCGGCTCCCCCCTGGAGAGGGAATTCCACCACGAGCCAGCGGCTATGACGCGATCAGCCCCACGACGAACACGAACCCATGCAGGTGGGTCGAGCTCGGCTTTCCCGGGAGGAGAAGGAGAGGCGGAGATCCCGGGGCCTTTGTTTATACTGTGGAGCTCCGGGACATTACGCTTTCAACTGCCCGGTAAAAGGGCCAGCCCGACAGTAAATCTGAGGCTACTGTCGGGTGGGATCTCCGCTAAGAAGACCTCATCCAGCGCGACCTCCACGCTCCTTCCGGTTAGGCTAAGATGGCAGAATCACGATCTTCACTGCACTGCACTTCTGGACTCCGGGGCTGAAGGTAATTTCATGGACTATTCGTTTGCACGTTCCAATCAGGTTCCCCTCAGTCCCCTCACCGACCCCATCGCCGTCAACGCTCTCAATGGTCAAACTCTACCCAAGATCACATTCGTCACTAAACCCGTTACTCTCACTGTATCTGGCAACCACAGTGAGAGTATCCCCTTTTGCATTCTGGACTCTCCTCTTGCACCCGTTGTTCTTGGACATCCTTGGCTCATCAAACACAACCCCCGGATTGATTGGCAGCTCCAGTCCGTGTCTGAGTGGAGCACTAAATGTCATGAATCTTGTCTTGTGTCTGCTTGTCCGTCTGTTTCTGTTTCTCTGTTTCAGGAGAAGGCGGTGGATGTGAGTAACGTGCCCGTAGAGTACCTCGACCTGAAGGAAGTGTTCAGTAAGTCTCGGGCTGCTTCTCTCCCTCCTCATCGTCCCTATGAATGTGCGATAGAGTTATTGCCAGGTACGTCTCCGCCTAAGGGCAAATTATATTCACTCTCTGTTCCTGAGAGGGAGGCTATGGAGAAATACATTTCTGATTCTCTAGCAGCCGGGTTCATTCGACCCTCCTCTTCTCCAGTGGGGGCGGGGTTCTTTTTTGTAGGGAAGAAAGACGGATCTCTGCGACCTTGTATTGATTACCGGGGGTTGAATAATATCACGGTAAAGAATACCTACCCTTTGCCGTTGATATCTTCAGCCTTCGAGAGGTTGCAGGGAGCGTCAGTCTTCACTAAATTGGACTTAAGGAATGCATATCATTTGGTCCGCATCAGGAGGGGAGATGAATGGAAGACCGCCTTTAATACCCCCAGGGGGCACTTTGAATACTTGGTCATGCCCTTCGGTTTGTCCAACTCCCCAGGGGTCTTTCAGGCACTCGTCAATGACGTCAGTTCGTGGTGGAGGTTGACGCGTTGGAGGTGGGGGTAGGTGCGGTTCTATCACAGCCTTCGGCCACAGACAACAAGATGCATCCCTGCGCGTTTTTTTCACATCGTCTGTCACCGGCTGAGTCAAATTACGATATTGGTAATCGAGAGTTGTTGGCAGTCAAGTTGGCATTAGAGGAATGGCGTCATTGGCTGGAGGGGTCGGGGGTACCTTTCATTGTATGGACCGATCATAAGAACCTCGAATATATTAAAACTGCCAAAAGATTGAACTCTAGGCAGGCTCGGTGGGCACTTTTTTTCGGACGTTTTGACTTTACCATTTCGTACCGCCCGGGTTCCAAAAATGTCAAACCCGATTCTTTGTCGCGTATTTTTGACCACACCGATCGCCCGTCCACTCCCGAGAGTATTTTTCCTGAGACGCTTATCGTTTCAACTCTCACGTGGGAGGTCGAAACGAAGGTTAAGACAGCCTTAGAAGGGGTAACGCCTCCGGTCGCTTGTCCACCGAACCGGTTATTTGTGCCAGAGGAATTACGGTCCGAGGTTATTCAGTGGGGTCACTGTTCTAATGTAGCATGCCACCCAGGAGTCAATCGTACCATACATGTGGTTAAGCAACGGTTTTGGTGGCCTCTTATGGCTCGTGACGTTCGCAGTTTTGTTTTGGCTTGCTCAGTTTGTGCCATTGGTAAGACATCTAACAGACCTCCAGATGGACTCCTTCAACCGCTGCTGGTCCCTTCGAGACCCTGGTCCCACATTGCGCTAGATTTTGTCACCGCCCTCCCGCCCTCTCAGGGCAACACGGTAGTTTTGACCGTGGTGGACCGGTTCTCGAAGGCGGCCCATTTTATTCCCTTGCCCAAATTACCCTCAGCCAAGGAGACAGCGGTGACTGTCGTGGACCACGTTTTTCGCTTACATGGCCTCCCGACGGACGTGGTCTCCGACAGGGGACCCCAATTTGTGTCCAAATTTTGGCAAGAGTTTTGTAGATTACTGGGGGCAACTGTTAGTCTCTCTTCGGGGTTCCATCCTCAAAGCAATGGTCAAACTGAGAGAGCCAACCAAGATCTGGAAAGAACTTTGCGATGTATGGTCACTAGAAATCCTTCCTCCTGGAGCCAACAACTCTCAATGGTGGAGTATGCCCACAATTCTTTACCAGTATCGTCTACGGGCCTATCACCATTTGAATGTAGCTTAGGGTACCAGCCACCAATTTTTCCTAGTCTGGAATCCGAAGTCGCGGTCCCCTCCGCCCACGCTTTCATCCAGAGGTGCCATCGCACCTGGACCAGAGCCCGCGAGACTCTACTCCAGGTGGGGGCGCGCACCAAGGCCAAGGCTGATCGCCACCGGTCAAGGCCTCCCGTATACGTCGTCGGTTCCAAAGTGTGGCTTTCTACCAAGAACATTCCGCTCCGATCCGTCTCGAATAAACTTGCTCCCAAATTCACGCATTAATCCGCCAGCCCCGGTTCCCCCACCGCCGCGACTCGTAGACGGGGAACCCACCTATTCGGTCAATCGTATTCTGGATTCTAGGCGGAGGGGGCGCGGATACCAGTACTTGGTGGACTGGGAAGGTTACGGTCCGGAGGAGAGAAGTTGGGTACCAGCCAGAGACATCCTGGATCACTCCCTTATCGATGATTACAATCAACGGGTAAGGCGATCTGGGAACGTCGGGGGACGTTCCTAGGAGAGGGGGTACTGTCACGGTTCTCACATCTGCCGTGTTCTCAGGTCTCGTGATCTGTATGTTTGTCATGTGATGTCTGCTCGCTCAGCTGAGCTGCTAATCAGTCCGGCACAGGTGTCTCTCATTATCGCTGGCTTTAAATACTCACCTCATTCTCCTCTCCCTCGTCCGATAGTTCATCCGGATCTCTGTTCCTGTTCCTGTCGTCACTTTAGTCTGGTCTTCGTGTGGATTGTTCGTGTTGGATGTCGTCGTGTCTTCTTCGTGCCTGCACCGGATTCACGCCATCACCACGGGACTTCACTCCACGCTGTCACCAGCCATCTTGCCCCTGCATCACCCAGCCGAGAGCCTTCATCACCGTCACTGTGTTTGCTTGTTTCATTATAAATAAACTGTCATCATCCTGCATTTGCTTCCTCCACTCTTTTCACGTTACAAAATAATTGCTTATCATTTGAGGGTAGCAAGTCTAATTGAGATTTTTTTTTTATTTTTTTTTTTTTACATATAATGTATGTGTCAGGTAAAATGTAAAAGGAATGACAACTAATTCAGTATATATCACAGCAGAAATGCATGAAGAACAGTTTGTCTAACACACATTTACTGTAGCATGACTTTAATTGCTTATTGCTGTAAGTACAGCTGTATCAGAGTGTGGCTTCATGACTTTTACCATGAGGAAAAAAATAAACACAAAACACTATAATTAGTATTTCATTCCTCCTACCATTTCAATCATTTTCAAGTCCTATAATTAACCTCTTAAAGTTCTGAAATCCCACAAAATCACATTTTTACTATTCATAGCAAGAACATTGGACAATGCAGTCAAAAAAAAAAATCAATAAAAACAAAAAAAAAAAAAAAAACTGAGAAAGGGCAGTGAAAGATCAATAAGATTTCAACCAGAATTCTGTGAAAAATCAAAAACTATAAATAAGATTTTATTATTTTAATTGGTTATTCAAGACACCACTGATATTAAATGGAGAGCAAAATAAGATTTTTTTCCTCCTAAGGACAAAAAAAAAAAAAAAAAAAAAAAACATAAATAAAAAAAAATAAAGAAATCTCTCATGTCTCCTTTATAGTTTCGGAAGAGATCTCAACAGTATCTCAAAATGTATCCAAGATTACAAAGCCACTGGTTTAATATATTTCTTTGATGAAAATAACTATAAATAGTAAATAGTAAATAGAATAAACAATTTGAGACATTTCATGAAAAAGTTTCCTTGCTTGTTAATTTTATAGCTCTAAATGAATATAAATAGAAAAAGAAATATCAGCAGAAACATCTAAAACAATGGTCAATTAATTACACGACTGTTTTCATTCTGTTTTCCTGCTGTGCAAAAGCAACAAACAGTAATACAAAGATATTTCGAGGAATTTGGCAAACACAATCTAAATTCATTAACACACACACACACATTACTTTAAAAGTCACTCACTTTTTTAGACCAAACAACTAATGTACATTAGCTGTCAAAATGTTTCAAAAGACATATTAATACAAGTTCTGTCATACTGACGATGATCAAGGTTTTGCAGTATATGGTAGTATATGACTGAACGAACAATGTTTGAGATTTAATGATGGATTTTTGGAAAGATGGAGCTATGGTGAAAATAGAGTTGCTCTTACCAGAGGTGAATGCAGCTGTCTCCAGACATGGTTGGACAGTTCTGCACTGAGCGATTTGGATACGTGAAGCTGCTTTTAACACAATTATCTCATCCAAAGTGAAGTGGCTTCAGTGGGTGAAAGCCCACACACTGGACTCAAGACCAGATAATCATCATAATAACCATCGTTCAAAACAGCTCCATCATAAAAATGTCACATCGGTGGGAATGTATAAGGAGTTTACCCATTAGGAAACAAGGATGACAAATCTGAAGTGGAAAATAAACATGCATTGCTCAAACGCTCGCTAATAACGTGAAATACTTCTTTGAGCTTCAAATTCATTCCATGATGTTTCCTCCTACAATTCTTTACAAGAAAAAACAACGCAAGAACAAATAAAACAGTAAGAGTCTGGGGATTTAAAATATATTTAGATGCATGGCTCAGAAGTTCATTGAAGAAGAAGTTTCATTGAGACCTTGTTGAGAACGCAATACTAGAGAATGAATAGGATATTTTTGTCAGGAGAAACATCTGAGAAGAAGATTTAAACATTCCATGCGCAATTTAATCTGATTTCTGTGTAGTAGAATCAGTTGGGATCTATTCTTTCCTAATCCTTTTAGTGACACTGCATGGCAAAAAATTTGTAACCAGTACACTAAGTCAATACCTTCATTCTTGAAACTCATTACTCATATCAATCAGCTGATAAGCCTTCATTACTATACTGTAATAAACATCCACCAAAAAATCTAAATTCTATAATGTTTCAGAGAATTTATTACTTCTGCTATGACAGAGAGAGCGAGACAGCATGTCTGAAAAAGATTTGTGAAAAGCCATAGATCCTCTTGGCAGGTTTGATGGGCGCTGAGGGTTGCAGGCACGCGTCAATAGACTGATGCGGCCAATGATGAGGCCATTGTCGTGCAGGGGGACGTGAGCTGAATGTGTTCCTGCTGGAGCGCCACTAAATCTGCTCACCATTGTGAGGGGCTACTGGAGCATGACTCCCCCCAGCTGCTGCTGGAGATAGCAGATGTACTGCTTTACAAGATCCTTATTCACACAAGGTGCTCAATCTGACCACCAACATCATATCACATTACGTTCAGGTTTCTGTCTGGTGTTTCTGTCTCTTCACCTTTTCTCAGATGATAGCGTTTTCTCAGTACAAAAATAATTAAAAGCAGACAGCATTTCTTTTACTAAATGCATGTTATTGATGTTATTGTGATTCATCTATCCTTGTTTTATATATTTTAATTTTTTTTTAAGGGGTCATGAACTGAGAAATCAATTTTCCCTTGATCTGTTGACATATAAAAGGTCATTGTATAAAAGCATCCTGTAAGTTTCAGAACTCAAAACTTTCATGTTAGTTCAAATAGAGCTTTCATTAAAACTAAGCTGCCAAAATGACTCATTTTAGAAGTTGTCACATTGGCTGCATTTGCACTTGTAAACGTAGACCTGTATCCGGATGTTGTCCACATACACATTGAAAAGACTAGAGACATCGTAATTTTATTCAATCATTGTGTCCTGGTCCAGTCGAGGACACACTGTGATCGGATCTTAGTGTAATGTAAACGCAATCCAGCCATCATGTCTGCATTCGCAGGTCGACGTCAAAACGTGTCTGCAGAAGAAGATCAATGCCTACTTCTACATTATTGCCTTTTTAGCCCCACCCACTGATTTGGTTTAGACACAGGGTAACATTAGGAAAGAGTCATGGTACTCTCATGAACACATGTCAAAGACTGACACGGAACTGAAGAAATTGTTCAATAAAATCGTTATTTTTGTTTTCCTTGCCCAAAAAGGATTTGTAGCTTTATAAAACTGGAATTGAACCACTGATGTCATGGGCTATTTTAACAATGTCCTTACTACTTTCTGGGTCTTGAACGTAATAGTTGTGCTGCTGTCTCAGGGCTCTACGCACCGTTGAAATTTCAGGAGCACCTTCTAATCAATAATCAAAAAATCTAAAATTAGCCTTCTTATTATGAGGTATTTGACTCCTTAAAGTGATTTACAGGGGAATTTTGTTTTTACCTTTGTAATGGCATTTTTCTAACTTTATTAAAAGTATGCTATCTTTTATGTCAATTTTTTAAATTGTATTTTATAAGCTTTTTAAAATTTCCAATAAAAACAAGTAGAATAAGTTATCAACAAAAAGAAATCAGTATTAAAGGGGTCATCGGATGCCCATTTTCCACAAGCTGATAGGATTCTTTAGGGTCTTAATGAAAACTCTATAAAACATGCTTTGGTTAAAATTTCTTAATGGTAAGTGTAAATAACACCTTTTTTTACCTTGCCAAAATCAGCTCTGCAAAAATCATCCTGTTCTGGTCGAGGTTGCTTTAAATGTTAATGGCGCTAAACTTGCTAACTAGCATGTTGTTAGGAAAGGCATTCACAAAGATTCATAAAAAAACCCTTATACTCACTTCTGCTGTAAGTGAAGCTGGATCACGAAAGGAACGAACGAACATAGACGGATATATGTAGATCGGGAGGCGCACAAACGTAATCCACTGCATCTTCAGCAGCTCAGATGTCGGGAGTAAATGACGACCACTATGTTTATTATTACATCCAGCAACACAACACCTCAATCGCTCAGTCTGAGATATTCTTGTCTAACTTACATCCCTGCTCTTGCATTGAAACAATGGAGGCCGGACTGTTACAGCTGATGTAAGGCGGGTCTGAGGTAAGATGCTCATGTCAATCAACTATCGTGGGAGCGGCCTCTGACGGTGTGATGCGTACATACACTGGCAACACACATTAATGTTCAAACAACAAGTAAAAGTGAACTTTGCATCCGATGACCCCTTTAACAAAATGAATTTGTTCTACAGAGGTGGCACAGAAGAACAAAAAAAGTGCCTTGTAGGTGTATCATACATTTAATGAGGCTCAGAGGTGGCATGAGTGCATTAAAATTCATAAATTCATGTTGAGATTAATGTTTTAAATACAAAATAGAAATATTAAATGATTTAAATAACTGAAAAGACACTTTAAAAATGAAACTAAAAATGCCAGTAGGTGGCGGCAAGTCACTGATTTAATTACTGAATCATTCATTCATTTGTTATGAATGGAAAATTGAATCATTGACTCACTAGATTCGTTTAAAAATGCAGGTTCATTCATAAACGACACACCGCTGTGTTTGAATGGAGATGCGCAGCAGCTCAGTTGTGACTTGTTTCAAACTATTTTTGATGACGAAATCAGGCAACAGTGTCAGTCACTTAATATTAACTTCTTGTTTAACTGTTGCATTAAATCAATATCTCATTTACAAACTATCTCACAAAGTTCCATTATAATCAACGAAGCTCCACACCGCACAATAAATCTCTTATTTACACTCTCTCTACACTCTGTTTATTAAAGGATTCGTCAGATATGTCTGTGATACATTACTTAATGTTGCAAAAACACACAGAAACCTTTGAAGCTCCCCTCAGTGCAAACACAAATATGCTGATCGGGTCAGTCGCACTGGGCCTCCTAAATTAATGGGGCTCGAGTAATTAATGACCGCATATCACTAAACAAAAGAAAAATCTGTTGCTACTTCCATTACATTGCAACTTTAAGGTTAGATGTGGATACTGAGGGCTACAAACATTTATTTATTTTTTAATACAGTCAAATAATTTTTTTCATTGCTATAACCTGTTGTACAAAACCCAGCATGCTACTGCAACATTAACCCTACAAAATTTGACTTGAAGACACATCACACTGTGAAACATAAACCCATATGTGGTCTGCACTTCATTTTTGAGGCTGGTTAACACAGGCTGTTGAATTTTACTGCATTTGATGTGGTTTGTTTGAAGTCATTATGCAGCGCCTTGATTGAATCTATATTTATAGACGTCTTTGATGTACAAATTGAATTCTACATTTCATCTACATATGAAGTGAACTTCAGTCTCCACAGGAAATGGTTCATCATTTCTTTAATGATTTAATCAAACCTGTATTATCCACAAATAAATGGCATTTGCATAATCGCCTAGCTTATATAGGAAACAAGGTTAAACATACTTTACTTTTATAACTGTCACTAAAATTCCAAAAATAACTCGGAGGTGTCCAATCTCCCTGTTGAAAAAAACCAGCATATGCTGGTTAGGTATATTTTGAAGCATGGCTTCTGGTTTGAGCTGGTTTAAGCTAGTCCCTTAGCTGGTCATGTGTTGGTTCTAAGCTGGTCCTAAGCAACTAGTTCCTGCTCAAGTCCAGCTTAGGACCAGCATACGACCTCCTCATGACCAGCTAAAGACCCTCTTAAACCAGCTCAAACCAGCAGCCATGTTTCAAAACATGCCTAACCAGCATATGCTGTATTTTTCAACAGGGCTGGCTCCTGGAGGGTCACTGTACTGTTGAGTTTAGCTCCAACAGTTAGTGACCCTGAAGACCTTGAGTTGGTTCAGTTGTGACACAATGCTGGAAGGTGGCTCCCCAGAAGCAGGTCCGGACACCCCTGCTGTAAAACTAAACCTACATTAGGGATGGGCAACTTCAGTCCTGGAGGGAGTTTATCTCCAAATCTTATAAAAACACACCTGTCTGTAGCTTTCTAATGATCTTAAAGACATTGTTTAGTTTGTTCAGGTGTGTTTGATTAGGGTTGGAGCTAAACTGAACAAGACAGTGGCCCTCCAGGACCGAAGCTGCCCATCCCTGAACTACGTCAATGTGAAATCAGACAAGAGCTCTTAATATGTAAATAAATAAATCATAAACCATATCCAAAAATATTTATGCCATTTCATAACCTCTGCTAAGCTGACTACTAAGTAGACATATGGAGATGATGTTATGTGTCAGCGAGAGACTCTTGACAGAAAGAGTAAATGGCTCATCAAGCCTTCGGAGGTTGTATAAAACTTTATCCATATCTATCCGCCAGAAGGATGAGTCTACGCTAGCATTAAGAACACTGCAGTATGACTAACACCAGTGGTGCGGTAATAATTTTATTAATTTCCAACGTGATGCTACAGTGTAGGTGGCTGTCAGCACAATGCCATGCAGTTGTTAAGGTGTTTAGAGTGGTTTTAGTGCATTTTGTGTGATTGCTGTGTTGTTCTAAGTGGTTTTTAAAACAAAAATAATGACTTTATGCAACAAATTCTTCTCTTGTGTTAGTTTTCAACATGCGTTAACGAGAGTACCACAACGTATGCATGTGGTGCTGCTGACGCAAGAGCTGGCGTTCTGACGCAGAATGTAGCCTGGACAAAAAAATGCAAGTCATCCTGTCTGTCGAAATGTTCAGACATGTTCACGAAAACTGTTTTACATATAGAGTGTGTCAAAACGCTGGCTGCTGTATCAGCAACACCACATGTATGCATTGTGGTACTCTCATGAATGCACATCAAAGACTGACAAGAGAAGAAGTTATTTTTGTTTTCTTTACGCACAGAAAGTATTCTTGTAGCTTCATAAAATTTAGGTTGAACCACTGACGTCACATGGGCTGTTTTAATGATGTTCTTATTAACTTTCTGGACCCTAAACTTGTAAGTTGTGTTGCTGTCTATGCAGGGTCAGAAAGCGCTCGAATTTTATCAAAAATGTCTCAATTTGTGCTCTGAAGATGAACGAAGGACTTATGGGTTTGAAACGACTTGAGGATGAGTAATTATTATTTTTATTTTTGGGTGAACTATCCCTGTAAGATAATCTTGGTTGCTTACTGGCCCAAAACAAAAGTCCTGAATGCCTACCCAGTCTTGCTCCCAGAGGGGGATATCGAAAACTTCCAGTCTAGAATTTAGATCTAACCATAACTGAACACTCCTAAACCAGCTAATCACTGTGTCTGAATATACCTACTTCCCTACTGTATAGTATGTATCCAAATTCATACTCTTCATAAGACAGTAGTCTAAACGTACCTGGATGAATTACTACTTCGGCCCAGATTCTGAAGTACACAACTACTGGACACCTTACTATCCATGAAGCCACAGGAGAGGAGTTGCAAATGGCAATGTGACAAATGTAGTATCTCTGGATTAAATTCATACACACTGTTCATATTCACTATATTGTCACAAAGTCCATTCCTTATCAAATGTAGTACCTACACAGACAGTAGCCTGACATTTCAGACACGCTGTAGAACAGAGGTCTTCAACCCTGGTCCTGGGGATCTACTGTCCTGCAAAAGTTATATTTCCAACCTGCTTGTGCATTTTTAAGCAGTCCTGAAGAGCTTGATTAGGTGCTTCAGGTGTGTTATACTAAGTTTGGAGCTAAACTCTGCAGAACACTGGAGATGGTCCTCAATGCAGAACACAGATCCAGGGGGCGAGGCTGGATCCAGATCAACTCCTCCTACCTTACATATCCCTAAACCTACCCATCTCCACCCCTAAACCTACCATCTCCACCCCCTAGATGGATCTTGTGTACTGCAGTGAGGGGCTACTGGAACAATGGGTCCCCAGGAGCAGGGCTGAAGACCTCTGCTGTAGAACAGGCCTGGGCAACTCAACTGCCTGTAGCTTTCCAGTAATTCTAAACACATTGGTTGGCTTGCCCGGGTGTTTTTGATTAGTTTAATTGGTTAGAGCTAAACTCTTCAGGAAAGTGGATCTCAAAGGCCAGACTTGCCCACCCCCACTGTAGAAACTTCCAAGCAGGTGTGTTGGAGCTAAACTTCAGGAGCAGGATTGGACACCCCTGCTCTATAATGTTCTGATCTATAGATATGGCTCAGAACCTCCCCTCAATGCAAGCAGATCTCCAGGAACAGGATTGGGCACTCCTGGTCTATGGCATTTATTTCAGCTGTTACTGTCCAACAGTAACACTCAGAAATGTAATAGCAAACCTCTAAGCATTATTTGACACATCACTTATCTCTGTAGCACAAACACTGCAGGACAATTCTGTTGAAACTCTTTTTGAAAGCATGGCAGCTGGTTTGAGCTGGTTTAAGCTGGTCCTTAGTTGGTTATGAGCTGGTTTCAACTGGTCCTTAGTTAGTGATGTGATGGTTTAAACTGGTTGATGAGCTGGTCTTGAGCAGGAGCCAGTTGCTTAGTACCAGCTTAGGATCAGCACATGATCAGCTTAAACCAGCTCATAACTAGCTTCTAACAATCTTAGGATCAGCTTAGGCCAGCTCAAACAAGCCGCCATGTTTCAAAACAGCATATGCCTTTTTTTTCAGTAGGGAAGTTACACACCAAGGTTCAGCACTCAGGGTTAGTGATTTGAAAAATAACTCTAAGTATGAGCAAAAGGACTTGTCTGAGCAAACACCATTAATTGGGAATAATCAAAATTGTATCTAATCAAAATGTTTGTATTGGGGTGTCATCCTCCATTGCTGGACCTCTACAATGTTGCTTAAATCATAACAAAAGACATTATGAATGTGTGGGGGTCGGGCTGCTGGATGGTTCACGCTTCCCCAGGCCTGAGGGAGGATTTTCCAGCCGTCTCATCTAGCTCTTGTCCCAGTTTGATGAGTCTCTCGGCTGCCTACGTCACCTCGCCTGAGCACGGCCGACCGCCAGCCAGTCAGATTCATGTTTGTATTTCACTACATCCTCCCACATACGCCACCGTGAGGTAATTGCATTTGACACAATCAATGGAAAAGACCACAGAAATGGATAGAAATAGTATCCATGCTAGAAACACATTTATGGGTACGACTAGAGGGTTATTTTGACCTAAAAGCAAAAAGCCACTGAGTGGTAAAAACCAGTGGTTTGCTAATGCAAGTAAAATTAAGGGCATAACTTGTTCCAGCCACAAGCATGAACAATACTTCACATAATGAGTTATAATGCATAAAAACTTCATATTTTCCATTGATTTTTTTCTTTCTAAACAGGCTAGATGGACATCTTTGACCATAAGGCCTATGTTTAGCATCTTGTGCAAGACAAGACATTCTAAAAAAATGAAATAAATTCAGGTTTAAAAAAAACGAGACCTTGCATTTTTTTCCATTCTACTGCTTGCGGCTCTCTTTTTTCAATGCAAAAACGTGTTCTGTGTGGATGCCACCTTATGATTTTCTCTTGGTGGATAACATAAAAGCACTGAATACACTGAAGGAGGGACCTAAGGGTCAATCTATAATTAGGGGTACATTTAGAATTTGACAATGTGAAGAAAATAGTTGTCCTGTTTCCCAAAAACCCAAACATGACCTTATATGGCTGCTTTGAAACAATCTATTTTGTATAAAGTGCTTTATAAATAAAGGTGATCTGTAGGAACATATAAGCTTAGAACTACTAAGCATATGGTATGTTTAGAAATATTTTTCATAAACAAAACAAGTTTTAGTTCAATTGTCTTGTTAAAATTTGCAGCAATAATACTTGTGTAACACTGTTGACAGTCAATTAATCCACTCTTGACACAGGGTTGCTAGTTTAACCAATATTAGGGGAAAGAAAGAGAACATAACTCCTGGTGTTTTACCCATGTGCTTTTAGAGGAAATATCATCATACTGTGTAAATTATGCGAGAATTGGACAAACCATTCCTTTTTGGGGGCGGGGTTTCTAGTGGGTAACTTAGTTGACAATGGTTTGTCAGATACAATATATATATATATATATTTTTTTTTTATTTTTTATTTATTTTTATTTTTTTTTTGAAGCGCACACCCAAATGTCTTGATAACCTAATCTAACTGAAGGCAAAACTTTGAAATTTATTTATATTTGAGGTCATTTTCATGCTTAAATGCAGAGTAGAATGAGCAACTACAAAATTGGACAGCTGAATACCAGGGTTGTATGTGATATGAACATCATTTCTGAACAAAAGATATGGCTTTTTCAACATGTCGTAGTGTGATTTGGTAAAATATATTGTGTACTAGAAAATGAAGCATAGGGGCTTTATGTTGATGCAAATATATTAAAAGTATACTTCACGGACATGAGATGTACCCACAATTATAGAATGACTCCTAAATCATATCTAGGAGCTAACATATCATGGAGACTTGAAAATAGGCTTTGTTCTCACCTAGCAACCACACAGCAACACCCTCTCAGAGTAGCGAGTTTTGCACCACTCATTTTTTTGTCCAGAAAATATTACTGTAGCTTTTTGATTCACAGAGCACACTCACAGCACTTACACATGCTGTAAAAACCCAAACGTTTCCTAAAAAGCAAACATTTCCTTTGTGGCTGAACAGGTGAGCCCATCGCCACATCATTAACCAGGCTTATCAAAAGGGTCAAACCGAGAGAGAAAATAAAGAATTTGGCATCCACTTATCCCTTTTCCTCGCAAAGGGCGCGATTATGTCTTCCTAAGACCATTAACAGGATCATGGAGCACTTAAACAGCAAATCATTGCCCTTACCAACCGAAATCCCATCGCTCCTTGTGGCAGGGCATTGTGTTTTAAGGCACCACCAGTACAAGAGCACAAACCAGTGTTTCCATTGGTTACCACTCTGCACCCCATCTATCTGTATTGGCTGATAATGACTGGCAGTTTACATAATTTCAGTCCTTTTCTAATTTTCCCTGTCATTAACTCCTCAGAGAGAGAACACAAGGCGGTCAAACACGAGACGATGTTTTTTAGAGCACAACGTCACATACTACAAAAAGGGTTGTAAAAAAAGAAAAGGAACCTCATTGTGTGTCTGACCAAAAATGAAGATGTAAAGAGGGGGGATTGAGAGAAATCTTACTACGTACTTGTTCCTTGCTGACGTCTGTTCTTTCTTTCGTCATAGCGCTTGAAGCCGACTGGGTGGAGGAGGTGGAAAGGGGCGTTTTGAGGCTTTTTTCTGCAATGCATCACATATCATCAGCTGCCTTTGTCTTGCTGATTGTACAATTGATCTAATTGATTTAAATTTACAGAATGCCAATGTATAACAGCAACTGATATTTGTGGTGCTGTACAAATAAAACTACATAAAGCCTGGAAAGTTACACAGACTTTCTGGAAAATTACACGATTGTGTCCTGTTATACACCCCCTCCTGCCTCCCTGCATGTAATACCTACACAATCTGGCATCCCATCATGCACCTTGCGAAGTAGACACCTGGGGCAAAAACCATAGCTCATGACCCAGAAAATAGAGGTTGTGTCCTTTTTGCATATCCCACAAGCCTCTGAGCATGAGGGCAAGTCAAAACCACAGACAAATACACAACTTCTAGTCTTTCATCCATGTGCTTCCAGAGGAAATATCATCATACTGTGCAAATTATGCGAGAATTGGACAAACCATTCCTTTTTGAGGGGGTTTTTTCTAGTGGGTAACTCTGATGACAATGGTTTTTCAGACACAAATAAAACAAGTTATATCACAATAAACACTTATTATTTTTGAAGCGCACACACAAATGTCTTGATAACCTAATCTAACTGAAGGCAAAACTATGAAATTAATTTATATTTGAGGTAATATTCATGCTTAAATTCAGAGTAGAATGAGCAACTACAAAATCGGACAGCTGAATACCAGGGTTGTATGTGATATGAACATCATTTCTGAACAAAAGATACAGCTTTATCAACATATAGCAGTGTGATTAGGAAAAATATAATTGTGTACTAGAAAATTAAGCATCAGGGCTTTACATTGATGAAAATATATTAAAAATATACTTCATGGACATGAGATGTACCCACAATGACCCCAAATCGCAAATACACGTGCAATTTATGGGTGAATATGACAAAAATATGCCACCAAATGGTCCAAAAAAAGTTTTTTCGTTTTTTTTTTTGCAGTGATAGTTCTCACAATTTCTATATGTTTTTAACTATAACTTTGCATAAATTAAAGACTGTGCAATCTTTAAATAACATAATTATTTTAATATAAATTTAATAAAATTTAAAATCACAAATATAAAAACAGGCTTCATTTTCTTCATAGGAAAGTATAACTTGTAATTGAATTCTATTGCTTTTGGAATAAAACATAACCAATTTCTTGACAGGTTTATTAAGAATCAACCATATTTCTGCAGTGTGATATCAAAATAACTTTTAAATCTCATTGTATATGCAAATATTTGATCGTCGAACAATTCCAATAGAAACCGACATGATATCTAAACTGAAGTGGATCTATCCGGGAGCATGAAACGGTATTTTTCCATTCAATCTCTGCCGCAATTTTGAGTACACCATGACGATTTTTGGCTCCCCCTCTGGCCCTGAGAGCAGCCATTTTGTCTCTCTCTCTCTGAAATGGGGGTGCAGCGTGAATCATCAGTCTCAGAGAGACGCTCGCCTCTGACAACCGCACACTTCACAGCTGATTGTGCAGGGCAGGAGACACAGGCTGCCGGCAGGGCCGTCTCAGCCAGAATACATTATGTCCCAGCTTTTTAAGTCGGTGGAGACTATTACCCAGAAGGCCTTTGGAAGTTCTTATCAGTGCCAACCAGATGGAGAACATGTGAGCGATGTCAGTACCTGCAGACTTGTTGATAAAACAACACAGCTGGAAATCTGAAATTGAAAAGATTGTGCAGTTTACGGATTTAATTTGGTTAGTGATGAAATCTCATTAATATGTAAGGTTTAATTGTTTAATATGTATAAGGTATTGAATTCTCTAGTACGAATATAGCTCCATTACGGATTTATACTAGAGATGATGAGTGAATGTAATATTTGCTGTGCTTTTGCTTTCCTCTGCAGACGTATGTGTAGTTTGGTGTTTGATGAAAGCATGTCAACACTGAATTTTAATGGATGCATGTTATATGATTACAGGGCATGACAAAGCCACAGCATTTCACAGTTTGACTTCAGTTCAAAAAGAACATATATCCCATCCATAAGATCCTACAAATACACCCCAAAAAACGCAATAATCATGTATGTCTGCATATGCCAGAAAGACATTTAACAATTCACTTTTACAGCAAAATGCATGTCTGCCCCCTTGTGTCTGAGAATAATTGAGGAACCAGTCAAAAATGCCCAAGACATATTTCACCCCAAAATTAACAAAAAGAAACAAAAATGAATTGTCTTAAAATATACAATGAAACAAAAATATTTTACAATACAATAACAATATGTATTATGATAATTACACACATTTAGACAATATAACTCTTAAAATAATGTGAAATATTGTATAAAATATTGTATGTATATATTATTTAATTTTAAATTACACTACCAGTCAAAAAGATTTTCTGCTCTCCAAGCCTGCATTTATTTGATCCAAAGTACAGCAAAACAGGAAAATTGTGATTTTTTTTTTTACTTTTTCAAATAACTGTTTTCTATTTGAATATATTTTAAAATGTAATTTATTCCTGTAATTTCTAAGCTGAATTTTTAGCATCATTACTCCAGTCTTCAGTGTCAGAAATCATTCTAACATGCTGATTTGCTGTTCAAGAAACATTTATTATTATTATTATTATTATTATTATTATTATTATTATCAATATTTTAAACAGTAGAGTCATTTTTTTCAGGATTCTTTGATGAATAGAAAGATCCAAACATCAGCATTTATCTGAAATAAGAAACAAAACTTTTGTAACAAACACTATGCCAAAAAAAAAAAAAAGTTTGGAGTCAATTATTAAAGGGGTCATCGGATGCCCATTTTCCACAAGTTGATATGATTCTTTAGGGTCTTAATGAAAAGTCTATAATATACTTGGGTTAAAAATTCTCAATGGTTGTGTAAAACAACACCCTTTTTACCTTGTCAAAATCGGCTCTGCAAAAATCATCCTGTTCTGGTCGAGGTTGCTATAAATGTTAATGAGCTCTGCTCGCCCCACCCCTCTCTTCTCTCTGTGGAGTGATGAGCCTGTTTGCTTTAGCTGCATTTAGCCCCTAAACTTGCTAACTAGCATGTTATAAGGAAAGGCTATCGCAATGATTCATAAAAAAAAAACCTTGTACTCACTTCTGCTGTAAGTGAAGCTGGATCACAAATGAGTCGTAGACGGATATATGTAGATCGGGAGGCGCATTCCCTTCACAAACAAATGTAATCTACTGCATCTTCAGAGGCTCAGATGTCGGGGGTAAATGACTAACCACTATGTTCATTATTACATCCAGTAACACAACACCTCCATCACTCAATCGGAGATATTCTTGTCTAACTTACATCCCTGCTTCGGCATCGAAACAATGGAGTTCGGACTGTTATAGCTGATCTGAGGTAAGATGCTCATGTCAATCAACTATGGCAGGAGTGGCCACACTGACAGGCATCTGAGAATGGCTCAATTTGAAAAAGGGGATATTATTTTTACTGATTAATTAAAAACCACTGCATGGATTTTTATCATTATAGGGTAGATTTGTACATACACTGCCAACACACATTAATGTTCAAACAACATATAAAAGTGAACTTTGCATCCGATGACCCCTTTAAAAAAATAATATAGGGTACGACGGGGCTAAAGGCGCCCCGGGGTAAAAGGCGCCTTTGATATTGTTTTCCTTTAAACCACTAGATGTCAGAAAAAATGTGGCGTAGCACTATCCAAAACATCCGCTTTTCAACATACACGTGCGATATTGGTTGATCTTTGACGCAACCATGGGCAGCAGAGCAAAGTCGATTCTGTGCTTACTTGATCTAATATTTGATGTTTTTAAAAATGTTGTAGATTTAAGTAGCAAATGAGAATCGCTAAAATTATTAAACATATCTTGAGACAAATGTCTTCTTAATGATTTTCAGTTTTGTTTAAGATAATTAAAACAGCAGTTTTTAAATAACAAAAGAATCTGTAAAAGTATGGTATTTGGGGTAAAAAGCACCCCTGCTGTTGGGGCTAAAAGGCACAATATTAACATGATAATTAATAGAAGGCTGACTTTTCCATTTGTAGACATGACATTGTTAGATTTAGATGGTAAATATTATATATTTTGTTGGGTGTCCATCTTAGAAATAATCACCATGTTTAGAATGAAACCATCATATTTAAAAACATGCTATTTGTCATATCATATAATAAAATTATATGTTTGTACAACGTTTGTGGTTACTACTGTAAATCTATATTATGGGATCTCGTTCAGTGCTTTCAGAATCTTTACATTTTGAAATGATTTTGTTTCTGTATTTTAAAATATGTTTTATATTAATGTATTTTAATGACAGTATATTTATTGAACAAAAAATAATTATTTATCAAAATAAGCAAAAAATAGTACAGACTTTGCTAAAGTGATTGTTTTGAACAAGTATTAACACATATATATATATATATATATATAT
Source organism: Cirrhinus mrigala (assembly GCA_036247105.1). NCBI lineage: Eukaryota > Metazoa > Chordata > Actinopteri > Cypriniformes > Cyprinidae > Cirrhinus > Cirrhinus mrigala. The sequence continues at coordinate 28,934,791 of CM070030.1, read as the reverse complement.
ATATATATATATAAACATTATTTTAGTTAAAGTATTTGTATCAATAGTGTGTGCCTTTTACCCCATGCTGGTGGGCCTTTTGGTGGGTAAAAGGCCCCCCCTTGGCACTTCGTACATTTATGATATTTTTTAACAAAATAAACAACTTGTATGATTTTTTTTTTCACACACAATATGTTGCTCCATAAATGTTTAATACAAACGTATGTATTTTTCTGCAATCATATTTTTCAGGCACAGTGAAAAGCACATTTTTTTCTTAGGGGATGCCTTTAGCCCCATTGTACCCTATTAATTTTGCAACGATGCTTTGAAATTGATCAAAAGTGATGATAAAGACATTTAGAATGTTACAAAAGAATTCTATTTCAGATAAATGCTGTTCTTTCTTAATTTTCTGTTCATCAAAGAAGCCTGAAAAAAATCTGCTCAGCTGTTTTCAGCATATTAGTAATAATAATAATAATAATAATAATAATACAATGTTTTTAAGCAGCAAATTAGAATATTAGAATGATCTCTGAAGGATCATGTGACTGGAGTAATGATTCTAAAAATTCAGCCTTGAAATTACAGGAATAAATTACATTACAATATATTTAAATAGAAAATAGTTATTTTTAAATTGTAAAATTAGATCTGCCATAATGTAAGTGTCAGTGATACGCTGACCTGCATTAAGCAGACACTGTATCATTCTTCACATTAGCTTAAAGGGAAAATGACCAGGATGTAGCTCAGTATGTCTATTGGTGCATGTGTGGGCCTTTGGCAACAAGTTCCTGCCCTGACCCACTTAGAATGGTGTGCTGGTTATTTTAAGACACCAGTCGCACACCCTGCGGCAGAAACACGCAGCATGAACACTGTTTTAGTGGATGGTGTGGCAGTCCAGAGCCAAGCTGACGTGTGATAGCCAATACAATGGCTGAAAAATGACAGGGAGAGATTTTGTGCTTGACAAAAACAGCAACCCAATTTGATGAGCGAGAAAAAACAGGAAACATCACATTATGCCACTGCATTTCATACTGGTGGTTTAGTCAAAGAAAAATGAAAGAAATGGACTGTTACATTACAAATTTATTATGTTACATTTGATTTTCAAGGGCTTATTTGACAGCTACAGATCTGTTCTGAAAGAATAAATATGATAAAGTGGATCTCTTCTGAAAATCACAAGTGTCTGGTTAGTTTGTTGTTAAACAGATCTGCCAACCGGTCTATGGGCCTCAATACCACCACCAAGGATAGAATTAATCATTTACTGTCTATGAAGTGCACCAAGATTGGTTTATTGTGGCTCTTTCCCAAAACCTAGCGAGCTGCCTCATTGTCTACACTGGCAGCTACTCAAATAAAATCGGATTTAGTGATTTAAAATACTCTCTACGGGCAGCAACTTTGTATGTTAAACATACAGTATAATGCGTATACTAAGTATGACCTTGCACCACAAAACCAGTCATAAGGGTCAATTGTATACATCATCTGAATACACTTTCCATCGATGTATGGTTCATTAGGAGATACAACTATTTGAAAATCTGGAATCTGAGGGTGCAAATTTACAGTAGCAAATGTACAAAATATTTTCATAGAACATGATATTTATTTAATATCCTAATGATTTTTAGCATAAAAGAAAAATCGATAATTTTGACCCATACAATATATTCTTGGCTATTGCTACAAATATACCCGTGCTACTTAAGACTGGTTTTGTGGTCCAGGGTCACAAATTAGATTGACAAAAAAAAAAAATAATAATAATAGTAATAATAATAATAAATAAGTAAATAAAGTCTATTTTTACTATTTTTTTTATTATTATTATTTATTTTATAGTGGATTTTGATATTTTGAGAACGACAATCTAAGTAAACAATACATAAAACATAAAAGTAGTAAGTAAATAAATAAGAATAAAAAGATTAATTGTTTAATGCCAGTGTTTCCTGTCATAACTATGCAAACATTTGATTTTTAAAACCAGTATCATAGCTATTAAACTATTTCTCGTTATGATTTTAAATCTGTATTTAACCTCAGTATGATCTCAAAGTAAATAAGAAGTCTGAATTTGTGGTGTCTGTGCTTTAAATTAAATTGTTACACGGCTCTGTGGAATGCCTGATTCTGACTGGTCAGTCGTGACATTCCAAGGAATGTTATTCCCTAATAACAACTGGTAAAAGCTAATAACAAGACTCAACTGGGCAACTTAAGTCATGCCAGAAGGTGAAATCCACAAATCTTTAATAATAATCCACAATGACGATGCAGACAGGCAGCAAAACACATGTGAATAGATGAGACTGGACACAAAGCGTAGAACTGAAGCAACTTATAAACGATGGCTAAGGATGCACAAAGAGGTGAAACGAGTTAACTAATCAGGACACAACAAGGGCAGGAAGAACCAAATATGGGCACAAGAGGGAGAAACCAACATAAACAGTCCACAGGGGTGTGACAGAAAGCTTTGCGTTCAAATATTTCAACTCAGATCAGTGTTTTGTGCCTAATTATTTACTTTTTGTGGCAAGCAGATGTGTAATAAGTGGGATAATGTACATCCAGCCAGTTATCACAAATAAAGATGTGTATTATCCCTTACAATCTTAATTCAAGTGATAAAGAATTTTGAAAGTCTGAGAGTAATCAGTGTTGAGTGCTACTGTAAGGTTAACTCTGCCCGGTTTAAATGTTTCAAAATTATTAACAGTTGAAAATATTAGAAACTTAGAAATGCAATCAAAAAGTAATCAAACGTATTAGGTTACATTACTTTAATAAAGTAATTAGAAAGTTACACTACTTATTAATCAGTAACCTATTACATTTTCAAAGTAACATTCCCACACTCACACACACACACACACACATATATATATATATATATATATATATATTAGGGCTGTCAAACGGTTAATCATGATTAATCGCATACAAAATAAAAGTTTGAGTTTGCCTAATATTTCTGTGTGTACGGTGTGTAATTATTATGTATATTTAAATACACACAAATGAATGTATATATTTAAGACAAATGTTATTTATGTACAAAATATTTTTATTTATATATAATATAAATTAGATAAATATTATAATGAATACATATACTTGCAAATATTTCTTAAATATATACATGAATGCGGTTGTATTTATATATGCATAATAATTACACACAGTCAGGGGCGTAGCAGCCAATTTAAAAGTGGGGGGGACAGTATGGTGATGAGACCCAAGGGTGTTTATACAGTATAATAAATTCTGAATAGAAGAACAATGGGCATTTTACAGCACCAAAGTGGCAATTTGAAGAACATGCCAGGATAACTTACATGAATCTGTTTCTCTCTCTGTCAGTGACTTCGCAGCCTGTCTTTCCTACAGACCAATTAGGACATGGCAGCAATGAATTAAAAGACTAATTTGATCAAGTATGACATAAAGCTAATTTTATTTAAAAACTGGAACATAAAATGGAAGATGCTGAATTATTTAAATGTATAAGAAAACAAATTAATGTATATTTCCTTAAAATATTAGCAATTTGTTCCACAGTAGTAATGAATTAAAAGACTAAAGTATGATAAGATATTCGTTGCAAAACAAATTTGATTTGAAAGGACAATTCTACTCTGGACGCGAGCAGCACGTGGGCAACAAAAGACAGCAGAACCCGATAATCTGTTATGTCTCATTTACCAGGCGCTTTCACCCAAAGCAACAAGTAGGAAAGCATTGAACACGCACTGAATTTGGCGCAACGTGACGAGGTACACAGAACAGGTTCTGTTGTCTTTCGACGTTAAATCATAACATGGAAACGTGTGATTCGTGTCATCGCGACATTCTGTAACACATACTCACATTGTGTGTTTGAAAAAAGGATGTAATCGTCCTCTGCTTTTTTCTAGGGTGCATTTTACCCCAGACAGCCAAGTGGGTGAACGAATGAAAATTCACAAGAGCAACAAGATTTGAAGCTCATGGCAGACACCCAAGAGATTCGCGCTGTGATTGGCTAAACGTTAGTTCACTCAAATCTAATTAACAAATCAGAGAACACGGGCATAAATATTGGCGCTAGGTCAAAAAAATTGCGGGGGACAGAATCACCTGTTTCTAAAAGGTTGCACACAACTTTTATTTTGTATGCGATTAATCACGATTAATCGTTTGACAGCTCTAATATATATATATATATATATATATATATATATATATATATATATATATATTATATATATATATATATATACTGACCAAAATTATAAATGCAACACTTTTGTTTTTGCCCCAATTTTTCATGAGCTGAACTCCAAGATCTAAGACTTTTCTATGCACACAAAATGCCTATTTCTCTCAAATATTGTTCACAAATCTGTCTAAATCTGTGTTAGTGAGCACTTCTTTGCTGAGATAATCCATCCACCTCACAGGTGTGGCATATCAAGATGCTGATTAGACTAGGAAATGAAATCGTAATGGATTCGATTGTCATGCTTATCTTTCAGTGAAGCACGGTTCTGTGATCAGCAGTATATCTTCATCCGAAGGCCAGAGGCTGCTCTCGCGCGGAAATGCCAAATACGCCCAAAGAAGACAACCATGAAATCACGATCGCTGCAGCAGAATAAACAGAACATTTAACTGTATTCATTGATTCAACATGACTAATAAACACACGACTACAACAATATATGGCTTACCTGAGTTCTTATTATTATAATTTTCATTACAATAAAGTATATTTATAATACAATGCCTTTATCACTGCTTAGAATACTATGAAATATGTTGTGTGCCTTATTCTGTGTAAGAAGCCAAATCATCTCACAGAAGGAAAACAGCTGTCATTATCGCGAACAATTTCTTTCCATTTCATAATCGCGCAATAATATCGCTGATTTTTTTACGTAACCTATCAATGAACTACGGCTCTGTGTAGTAATTGCTGCTCCATCTGAAAGCAGGTGATGGAGATTTACTGCTGATTACAGAACCGGCTTTATTGACAAAATGCTCATGGAAATCGTGTCGTGCAGCCCTAGATTTGACAGCATGATTATTGCACAGGTGTGCCCTAGGCTGGCCACAATAAAAGGCCACTCTAAAATGTGCAGTTTTATCACACAGCACAATGCCACAGATGTCGCAAGTTTTGAGGGAGCGTGCAATTGGCATGCTGACTGCAGGAATGTCTACCAGAGCTGTTGCCCATGAACTGAATGTTCATTTCTCTACCATAAGCCGTCTCCAAAGGCGTTTCAGAGAATTTGGCAGTAGATCCAACCGACATCACAACCGCTGACCACGTGTAACCACACCAGCCCAGGACCTCCACATCCAGCATCTTCACCTCCAAGATCGTCTGAGACAAGCCACCCGGACAGCTGCTGCAACAATTGGTTTGCATAACCAAAGAATTGCTGCACAAACTGTCAGAAACTGTCTCAGGGTTTTCACTGTACAGAGCAGATGGCAGACAGCGTGTATGGCGTCGTATGGGTGAGCGGTTTGCTGATGTCAGTGGCCCCATGTTGCAAGGATCTGTACACAATTCCTGGATACTGAAAACATCCCAGTTCTTGCATGGCCAGCATACTCACCGCACATGTCACCCACTGAGCATGTTTGGGATGCTCTGGATCGGCGTATACGACAACTTCACACAGCCATTGAAGAGGAGTGGACCAACATTCCACAGGCCACAATCAACAACCTGATCAACTCTGTGCGAAGGAGATGTGTTGCACTGCGTGAGGCAAATAGTGGTCACACCAGATACTGACTGGTTTATAGAGTTAACCTATATACAGAGAGAGAGAGAGTTAACCTAATATATATATATATATATATATATATATATATACAGGGGTTGGACAATGAAACTGAAACACTCGCCAATATAGTATTGGAGGTTTCATGGCTATATTTGCGCTGTCTGGTGCCCAATCTTCACTTATTGTACATTACACCAGTTAGAGCAGAGTGTAAAGTTTCATTATGTGCACCCAATGGTTCAAACATTGTACCTTGAAGGTAGTGCTCTGTATCAGGATAATAATGCACCAATACACACAGCAAGACTGGTGACAGACTGGTTTAATGAACATGAAAATTAAGTTGAACATCTCCCATGGCCTGCATAGTCACCAGATCTGAATATTATTGAGCCACTTTGGGGTGTTTTGGAGGAGCGAGTCAGGAAACGTTTTCCCACATCAGCATCACATAGTGACCTGGCCACTGTTCTGCAAGAGGAAAATGGCTCAAAATCCCTCTGGCTGCTTTGCAGGACTTGTATTTGTCACTCCCACGATGAAATGATGTTGTATTGGCTGCAAAAGGAGGCCCAATATCATACTAATTGTGATCTAAAACCAGGTGTTTCAGGTTCATTGTCCAACCCCTGTATATATACAGTATATATATATATATATATATATATATATAATGTTAGTGGTAAACCAGATGAATGAGATATGGGATTATTTCTAATACCTGTCAAAATATATATCTTATTTTTAAATACCATACTATAATGTCAATACAATATAAAATCAGACCATTGCTTATTTAATAAAATGTAATGTTATAGAATTATACCTTTCGCATGGTTACACGAACATCAGGTTTTTACTATTTCACAAAAAAAAAAAAAAAACTCTAAAACTGTATTTGGCTTAACTCTGTTAAAAATCTCTTCAAAAGAGTTAACAGAACAAAAAAATTCTCACAGGGTTAAAGCCAGCACAATCTAATAAAACATCTGGTCCAATCGGTTAGAAAATTGATAGAAATTTCTTTTTCCAACATTGTGGCTAATTTGGTTACACTGAAGGAGACTTACACTTAAGTAGTTGCACCATCAGAACACATTAACAATGCTGGAAAGCAAATGCTGGAAAGGTCCAGTTCCACTGTTAACATGTTTGCTGATTGATTTCTGTCATATACCACATACAGTATAACTCTTATGATTGTAGAAAATTAAACCTGGGAGGCAGTTCTGACTGCCAAACTGACTGTTCCTATATCAGTCTGATAAATCACCATTCCCTACATAGGGAATAAAGCGGTCATGACTGGTCATCTGGTCAAATAAGCCTGCAGGTGTTCTCTATTCATCAAGCATTTGGAATCTTACATAAGCGCAGATTCACGAGGAAGGATGGTGAACTTGGGCTCAAAATCATGCCACTGCACCTGCCACACATTCAGCGTGTATAAAACCACCGCAGCTGCTGTGCTCTGCCCTCATTCCAGTCACGTCGGTTATGATGCTTCAGACTCCATTAGGTTCATAGCATGGCGCCCCCTTCAGCGAGACCCTCCGGTACCTTCAGGCGTCTGCAAGAGGACCACAGCTGTCTGCTCTGAAAGGACAGCAGGTGGACACACTCTCACACACTCACCCTGTTTATGTATCGGAAGTCATCTCATCAAAAATAAATGCAATGGAAGGCCATACTAGCTGTCACCAATCAGCAATCGCTGCTATGTTGGTAAAAAAAAAAAAGAGAATGAGACAAAATGGAAAGAAGGAAAGATAGACAGGAAGCTGAGAAAAAAATATGTGAATGACAAAGATAGAGTCCCACAGAAAGATAAACAGCCACAGCGGAGCCCTATAATGGCTTTGCACTGCTAATTTGTCACTCCACTTGAACGGCAAACAGCAGGAAGACAGTGAAAACACGCCACACTGTCACTTCCTGCTGCCCAAAGACACGCTCGCAAGAACTTTCATCTGGGGCTTATTCTACTTGTTAAGACATCAGCTATATATAGACCTCTAGAGAGGAGGGGAGGAAAAAAAAAACATAAGCATTTACACAGAATAAAAATAGATAGCTGCTGTCTTGGATGCTGATTGGTCAATACAGCATTTCAGCCAAAACTTATAAAAAGAGACAGGTATGAAAAATAAATCATGTACTCTACATCTCACGGTTTTTTAACAAGAATATAAAAACAGTTTAAAAGTGGTATTTACAGTAATTTTTCTGTTCACACATCACAGCCCATGTTCTTCGCTAACACTGTCTCTTGGGTAAATAAGTATGCTAGCTTTTGATTAAACGTCATTATGTTTATTTTTACTTAATAAATACTTTAATTTTGTTTAGTTGACAAAATATTTATAATTACTATATTCATGCCGGATTTTTAATTTGTCTAAGATTGAAAGTCTGGGTCAAAAGTAAACAAACTACATGAAAGGTGTTTATAGCACAATGTAGCACAACTAAATGATGAAGGCATGGTAAAAGGTTTCCAATACTTTTCACATGATTAAGCAAGCACAGTGTGTTACATAAACTCTGCTACGGGAACTACAAATATTACCAATAATTTGACAAAACAAAAGCAGTGAACACGAGTAACAAAACATTTCACAATTAAAACACTGGGTAAACTAGTTTCCATACAAGGCCCAGCATATGAATACTTTTATCTTACCTGTCGAGAAGAAACTCCGCAAGTTCGTCGTATCGAATTAAAACCCAAACGTTCCCTCAAATACCATCTTCCAAATTCCAACACCACCATCTTGTAAAAACACTGCTACAACGTTTTGTTTTACCGCTTTTGATGAACCGTTTCAAAAGTTCAGATTCACTAAATTAATCTAAAATTTTCTAACCGAAAACCTACTGAATTGCTTAAACCAAAAAAACTGTTTGAATGAATTGCGAAATTAAACTGACTTCACTTGCTCCCTTTTACAATTTTGAACTGATGTAAAGAAAAAAGTTTTCGCCCGAATGACATGACAATCTTCTAAGTGACAATAAGATTTTTTTTTTTTTTTTTTTTTTTTTTTCAGATTTTTTTCTGTTTGTCTAAAAAGATTTTAATAGATTCTTAGAATGATATTATCCTGTTGTTTATTTTTGTACTGTAACCTTAAGATATAAAACTTGGGAAGGAAAACACAAAATCAACAACACAAGGTTTCTGACAACACTTGTCTGTATTTGTTCCAAAGACGCTGTCAGGTTGTGTGTATGTGTGTGTGTGTGTGCGTTTTTGTAATGGCAAATTACTTCGTCACTCCAGTAGATGGTAACTGTCTTAATGTAAATTTTAATAAACATAGAAAAACTACATATTACAGTCCCAAAAATTGTTTAAAGGCACGGAGCCAATGGGGCGTTACTGATAAATAAATTATACAGTGGCGCCCTCTAGTGGTTTTGGAATGCAATGTCAATTTCAGCCAAGGTCAAAAGTCTGGCAGAAGTATTTTAGAAACATTTATATGCCTATACTGACATTTGTGTGCTATACATGTTTAAATATAATAAACAAAATGCGTTGTTATTGTACCATCTAAAAATACAGTATTTTAATATACAGTTCAACAAAGACAGTATGGCGATATACAGTTAAAGTCAAAAGTTTACACACACCTTACAGAATCTTTGAAATGTAAATTATTTTAGTAAAATAATAAGGATCATATAAAATGCATACTATTTTTTATGTAGTACTGGCCTGAATAAAGTATTTCACATAAAAGGCGTTTACATGTAGTCCACAAGAGAAAATAATAGTTGAATTTATAAAATTACCCCAAAAGTTCACATACACTTCATTTTTAATACTGTGTTACCTGAATGATCCACAGCTGTTGTTTGTTTGTTTGCTTGTTTTTTAGTGATAGTCGTTCATGAGACCCTTATTTGTTCTGAACAGTTAAACTGCCCGCTGTTCTTTCAGGTCCTCCTAATTCTTTGGTTTTTCAGCATGTTTGTGTATTTGAACCCTTTCCAACAATGACTGTGTGATTTTGAGATCCATATTTTCTTACTGAGGACAACTGAGGGACTCATATGCAACTATAATAGAAGGTTCAAACGCTCACTGATGCTTCTGAAGGAAACGATGCATTAAGAGCCGGGGGGTGAAAACTTTTTGAATCTGAAGATCAGGGTAAATTCAACTTATTTTGTCTTCTGGGAAATGTAAGTATCTTCTGTAGCTTCTGAAGGGCAGTACAAAAAATAAAATAATATATATAGTCCCTTAGTTGTCCTCAGTGTGAAAAGATGGATCTCAAAATCATACAGTCATTGTTGGAAAAGGTTCAAATACACAAAAATCCTGAAAAACCAAAGAATTTGTGTGACCTGAAGGATTTTTCTGAAGAACAGTGAGCAGTTTAATTGTTCAGGACAAACAAGGGACTTATAAACAACTATCACAAAAAAAAAAAAAAAAAAAAAAAGGGGAAAAAAATGCATTGCATTTTGTATGATCCCTCTTATTTTGGTAATAACTAAAATTTTGCAGATTCTGCAAGATGTATGTAAACTTATGACCTCAACTGTATGTGTGTTGTGCTTGAAAAATAAATACATCTATGAACAGTTTATATTTTATTTTTTTTATTATGCATGCAATCATATTAAATATATACACAAACACAGCATATACAATTATTAAATATTCACAAATATTCCATTAAACATATAAATATGCTGCATAAATGCTTTAGGCCACCTGGACCCATCTGCTGGACTTTGATTTTGTTTGCCATGCACTCCTTTTTTTTCTGAAGGTGACCGCCGGCACACAACTGCATGATCCTGTTGTGATAATGAAATGTTGATTAGATTTATTGAGTGATTCTTAGAGAAAATCTTAAAACATTGCTTCTACCATGAGTGGGGTTTATGAATTTAGAAGTATATGATACTCATCCCAGATTAACATAAATATTAAAATATAATAGAGTTTTACAGAAGGGATTGAAGGGACTATCCATCTTCAGGGAGAGCTGGGACCTGGGCTGTGGGGCTTGATGGTTCTGCCTCCCCAGTTTGAGCTTCAGCTGCACCTTGTCAGTTACCACACCAAGTTTTTTTTTTCTGTGGAGGTGGACTGCACACATCTGCATTGTCCTGTTGAAGAAACAGACATAATCATGTAATGCTAGGCTGGTTTAAGGAGTGCTTCTTAAATCTAAAGATATATTTTCTATCGTTTTAAAACGGGATTTCAGATAGGTGACCTAGACAACATAGTAGCATAGTGAAGGCAGTGTTTAATTTTTAGAATAAATCTGAAAATAAGTAAAAATGAGAAATGGAAGGGACTTACTGATGCTTTCTACCACATCCACTGTCTCTGCTTCAGTCTCCACTGCTTCCACCGCTTCTGTCTCAGCTGCTCTGTAATTCTGGGATTTGCTCTCTGTTGTAGGGAACATTTAGACAAAAGTGCTCCCTGTATGGTCCCAGACTTCACAAGCGCCACGTTTGAGACCCTGGAGGGCATTGGTATTGCCTGGGTGGCAGAAACAGGCATGTTCTGATGTTCAGCAAGCCTCCATTTTCTTGTGTTCATCATTTTGGAGGGCACTGCTGCTCCTTTCGGAGGCTCGGCGGGTGCTGCCTCTGCCGGTGGAGACCTGGCAAGCACTCCTGGTCTCTGTGGGGTTATGGAATGCACAAGAGTCCTGTCAGGTGAAGGTTCTTCCTATGGGGACTTGGAAGGCACGGATGCTCCCTTCTCAGTAGAGGCTCGAGCTGAGAGCTGCAGCAGCTCCTGCCTCAGTGGCTCGGGTATCTTAGGCCTTTGCTGCTGTGGGGTCTTTTGGGGCATGGGTGCTCCCTTCTCAGTGGAGGCTCCAGTCACAATTAAACCTTCAAAATAATGAGTGGAGAAACTGTAATCATTCTTAATCAAATATCTGTAATTATATTATTAAAAATACTATAAAATTGCAAAATAAATCAAGTTAGATATAAAATCTAATTACTGTTCAAGAGATAGAGGCTGATTTTTAAAAAAAAAAAAAAATTTTAGAACTTTTAAACGGGTGACAAAACTATAATATAACAAAAAATCTTTTACTTACTAGTTAAAATTTAAAATCAGCTTTGTGTTTCTTAGTAAAAAACTTTTTGATATCAATAATTACTTTGTTACTAGGTGAAATGTTAATTTATGTGAAATGTTAATAAATGTGAAATTAGAATTTCAACTTGTAGGATATCAATTCTTGATATCAGCAATTAAATTTGAATGGCAGCCTATGATGACATTTAACTTACAGATATCAAAAAGGTTTTGCTAGTTGAAATTTATTTCTTGACATCAAAACTTTGTATTTTTGTGAGTGATGATGTCATTGTTGATATCAAGAATTAAATGTTTTACTAGTGGAAATGAAATTCCCAATAGCAAAAATTGCCATTAGTAAAAATCCAATTACTGCTATTAATAATTAGCATTTTAACTAGTTACAATTGAACTGTTGATATCAATAATTCATAATGAATAAGTCAAAACGGCTTGCCATATCTTTTCCCTTATTTAAAGGAGTAGTTAACTTCCAGAACAAAAATGTATAGATAATGTACTCACCTCCTTGTCATCCAAGATATTGATGTCTTTCTTTCTTCAGTTGTAAAAAAAAAAAAAAAAAAAAAAGGAGGAAAATATTTCAGGTTTATGACAGTTAGGGTATGTCGAAAAAACCCCATCTCATTTTCTCCTCCAACTTTAAAATTGCCTTACATCACTGCTGAATGACCAACCCAGTGTTTACAAAGCGAACATGCAAAGAAGGTCAAACGCCCTTATCAAAAAAAGGTAAAACAGCGATGTAGGACGATTTTGAGGTTGGAGGAGAAATGAGATGGGAGTTTTTCAACATACCCTAACTGTCATGAATACACACAGTTCACACAGAGCTAGACCAAGACAATCGTTTGCAGTTAAAAAGTATATAAATTGTCATTTATTTATTTTTTTTCATAGAAAATAACCAGTCGCTGTTTAGAGCCCTTTGAAGCTGCATTTAAACTGCATTTTGGAAGTTCAAACTTGGGGGCACAACTAATGCTTAGTTTGCGGCTTAATGTTTTTTTTTTTGTTTGTTTGTTTGTTTTATTCAAGTGAAAACACAGCAACAATAAAGACAAACTCACTAATATAAAATTAGTGAAATCATTTTGTCAGTCTATGTTGACACAATTTGAATAATCTGATGGTGATTTATTTAGGAATTTGACAATGTTGTTCCATATAAGCAATGTTTTGAATGACTGCTTTGTTGAAATCTGGGATCTTGTGTGTTAAAGCTTTTCAATTGAAAAAGCACTGTCCGGAACTGCATTTATGTAACATATCATAAAAAACAAGTGTAACAGTCTCATATCTCCCCATATGAATCTCATTTAGGGCACTTTGCATTTCAATTCTTCACCACAGATTTATACTGGAATATGTGGGGCACTGTTGACATCGGGAGGGCAGTGGCACCCTCTGACCCTCTTAGTGCTTTCATTACCATCCTGTCTGTCCAAAGTCATGCGCTAAATTTTAGTATAACCATCTCAGTTTATGACTTAGAATAAATAATCTAGAAAATGGTCTAAAAACTGATTTAGTTTCTAGTGTTTCTATAGAGTTCTATGTTTTCCAGTGGCTGAATATTTTCTGGGGCACTGCCCCACCAAATAAATATGATAAATGTGAGCAAAATTTAGCCACAAAAGATAAAGACATTTTGCGGTCCCCAAAGTCATACAGGTTTGAAATGAGGATAAATACATTTTTTTAATAATAATAATAATAATAATAATAATAATAATAATAATAATAATAATAATAATAATAATAATAATTTTACAAAAAAAAATAAAAATCCTACAACATAACTGTCCGAAACTCATTTAGATAAATTAATAACGATAATAAAATAACAATAACAAACAATAACAAATGTCTGACCATTAAGAGTCCATTCATGCTCTGACTTGAACACTTTCCAATTAACTTTTTCCAGTTGTTTCATCTGAAATCCCTCGACAGACATGAAGCGAGAGAGCACTGGTGAGGTTCTCGATTTGTGTGCGGAGGAACCTGCGATCCTCCTGTAGATCTTGCACCTGTCTCTCCAAAGCTGCAATCTTCTCCTGTTTGCTTTCCACCAGACAATGAAGTTTAGTGATAGTCAGCATAACACTGCTGGGTAAACCCTCCATGTTTGGAGTAGATATCACAGCTGAGAAAAGAGAACATGTACATGTATTTGTTACTGAAGAAGAGAAGACTTTGCTAACTAACAACCCAAATTGCCTGGCTGGGATTTGAACAAACAACCCTCTGTCTGATGACAAAACTGAACTAACTGCATTAATGCAGACAATTCTCTATATATTTCTCATCATTTTGTTTTGGAGATGCTAATGAGCTAATTAAACATTGATTCTCAGTAAATGGCAAATCACATACTGGAATCAGCAGACTCTGCACTGCTTGGAATGTTGTCCTGCTGCGTTTCAGTAGCAACTGGCAATGTGTTTGTATTGTCCCACTGGATTTGTACATTCTCTGGTTCCTGTTTCATCCAGCTATAGGTGCTCACAGGACTGCCCTGTCTCGCAGAGCTGGAGTCAACTTCACTGCTGGGAGAGTATGGAGCAAAATCCTGCAGCCATTGAGAGTTCATCTCAACCTGGGAACTGCAGGAGGACAATATCATACAACAATCATGGCATAATTCCTTTCAAATTTTCATGAAATCAAAACTGACCCTATGTTTATTCTTAATACTGGTATTTTTGTGCATGATTCATATATGCACATTCTTGCAAAATTTCTTTATGATCATATTTGTTAACAAATGACTTTAAAATGAGTCAAAAGTTTACATACAAAAAATCAGTGAAAAATAGAAAAATCCTTCATGCCCTACAAATTTGTTGGTTTTTGAGCATTTTCGTGTATTTGAACCCTTTCCAACAATGACTGTATGATTTTGAGATCCATCTTTTCACACTGAGGAAAAACTGAGGGACTCATATGCAACTATTACAGAAGGTTCAAATGCTGACTGGTGCTCCAGAAGGAAAAACGGTGCATTAAGAGCCAGGGGTGTAAACTTTTGAACAGAATGAAGATCTGTACACTTTTCTTATTTTGCCTAAATATCATATATTTTTTTAAATTTAGTACTGCCCTTTGGAAGCTACAGAAGATACTTGCATGTTTCCTAGAAGACAAAATAAGTTAAATTTACCCTGATCTTCAAATTTAAAATGTTTTCACCCCCCTGCTCATAATGCATTATGTTTCCCTCTGGAGCATCAGTGTGCATTTAAACCTTCTGTAATAGTTGCATATGAGTCCCTCAGTTGCCCTCAGTGTGAAAAAATGGATCTCAAAACATACAGTCATTGTTGGAAAGGGTTCAAATACACAAAAATGCTGAAAAAACAAAGACTTGTGGGACCTGAAGGATTTTTCTAAAAATCAGTGGGCAGTTTAACTGTTTAGGACAAACAAGGGACTCACGAACAACTATCACTAAACAAAACAAAACAAAACAAAAAAACAGCTGTGGATCATTCAGGTAACAGCACAATATTAAGAATCAAGTGTATGTAAACTTTTGAACAAGGTCAATTTTTATAAACTCAACTATTATTTTCTCTTGTGGACTATATGTAAATGTCTCTTATGTAAAATATTCAGGTCAGTACTAAATAAAAAATAACATGCATTTTGTATGATCCCTCTTATTTTGGGAAAATAATTAGCATTTAGCAGATTCTGCAAGGTGTATGTAAACTTTTGACTTTTGAACTGGTTTACAAAATGTCCAAAAAACGAGATGAAATGCTATAAAATAATAGTTACTGCCATAATCAGGTTTGCAAACAATTAAACGGGCTGAAGGAACATACGTGGACTGCTGTGGTATATTACGAATCTTGCTCCTGCGACTTCTCTGGTACAGTCTCCATTTCTGCCTCAGTTCCTCCTGTCTTGCCTTAGAGAGTTCAGCTACTGGAGGATGTTTAGTCTTTCCTTCTCTCTTTCTTCGTTGGTAACTGAGAATTTGAAACAAAAAGAAAGTGTATTAGTACACAATAAAATGTAAACATTTCATATTTACATAAGTGTTATTGCTTTTATAGTATAACTTATATAATATAGGTGGTTTTAATAAGTGAATTGCTTGCTATTAGAATTTAAGATAATCTGTGGAATAAAAATCAAACACCTTTCTCTTCTTCTGGCAAGGTATCTGGCCCTGGCAACAGGATCAGCATTCACCTTTGCTCTGTGTCGAGCCGATTTCTCATTGTTTGATAGTCGCATCTATGAAATGAAATGAAATAAAATAATATTAAAAAAGTTTAAGTTTCAACATAAGAGTTATGTTAAAATACAAAATTTGTGGAAGGAATATGTTAGAGTCACAAAAGCGATGCCTTTAGGCTACAGTTAGACTTGACTGCAATAACAGTTACAGCTGACACTACATAAAAATGTAAAAAAAAAAAAAAAAAAAAAGAAAAATGCACATTTTACAGTGTAATAGATATTAGTGTCAGACTAAATAATGAAATCAATATTGATTATAAGTACACATTAGTTGTATTAAATACAGTTATAAATCCATTTAACTGTGGCACTGATGTTACAATTCCGTTTTCTATTACAGTAAAATTCCACCTCCAATCTAAACTGATAGGATATTTAATGAATATAAGTGTTTTAGATAGTAATGTCATATATTGCATAACATAGGATAGCTACTGTATCAAGGGTGATAACATCTAAAAACAACATGGCTCTGAGAACTCAAATTACATTTTCAGCACCACGAATCCACCATAGTTCGTATGCTAGATCTTGCAGGGAGTGTCAAATGGAGTGACTGGTTACACCACTTGACATTTCAGCTACCACATTTTTCTAAATAAAACTACGATTCATGAACCTTCAAAGTTTTCCAACAGACATTTCCAATGAAATGTGAACCTCAACAATATGTGATATGTGAACCGTCACGTCACCGAAAGAAAACTATAAGCTATTTGAAAAGACGTACTAACCTTGACACACAGCCATTAGAATTTGCAGGGTTCCTCTCTGAGACACCATTTCCTGTTTCACGGTCACATGACAGCAGCACGCCATCCTACATGTCGGTTACACCAGAGAGGGGGGAGGGGCTGTGGTTACACCACACAGGACAGCTTCAGTACTTGCTTCAAAGAAATTATAATTAATACTATACCAAACTGTTACGTGTTTTCCCTCATTTGAAACATTTTCTCTCAGTTCTAATTTAAGAACGGTTACACCAACTAGACATGTTTTGTCCTATAACATACGCTTTTTAATTCAGAAAATCCTATTCAACACTAAAGCGGTGGCTTTTCTCTCCGAAGCACATAATGAGGGAACATTGGCGTTATTTTATCAGGGCATCGGTCTCTCTTATAGACGGTTAAATACATTTTGTTTACCATCATAATATATATGTTATTTCGTTAATTTGGATGCGGAAATGTAATACTCCTTTGCCAGACAATTCTAATGAGTGGTTGAACTGGTTCATAAACCCGGACTGAACGCTTTGTTCTTGAATGGAACCGAGTCAGTACGAGCAAGCTTTGAGTCAACCGCTTAACTGAGAACCGTCTCTGTCATGCCTGTAATGATCCACCTGCATAAGTGAACTCATGACTTGACATGGTCAACCTTACTGCCTGACTGGGTTAAAAATCATTATAGTTAATATTAATGCAAATCTAAAGTGTATTCAGGTTCTAAACGACTTTTACAATGTTTAGAATCAAATGTTTTTTAGTTCAAAGTTTTAGTAGGCAAATTAAAATCTTTAAGTCTTAAGTATGATTAATATTTAAAGACCATAATAAACAGCAGTATGTTCATACATAGGGTTGTACTGTTTTGCTTGTGTTTTGAAGCATGCATGGTCTAATTCAGGATGTCAGGTAATTACTTGAAGACATATAAAAAAACCTCTGAATTATGTTTTTTAACCGGTTCTTCAAAAGAACTGATTGGCGGAAATGAGTAGCATTTACCTTTTGACATCGTCAAACAGAACTGACCTTCAAGGGCCTTGGTTTTGCTGCTACAAATCGTCGTCAGTGTGGAAGACACATCCCTTCACTCAATTGTCATGTAGGATGGCTCGCAACTAGAAGTACTTTAAACAATATAGACAATATTTCTGGAAAGATTTAGCAGCTGAAAATACAAGCATAAAAAAAGGGCAGAGCAAAGCCTATTTCATGTTTTCAACAGGGTGAAACACATCTAGACTCGAGGATAGTGTTTTAGAGCAGTGGTTCTCAAACCTGTCCTGGGGATCCCCAGCCACCATGTATTTTGTATGTCAAGACCACATCCAGTTCAAGTCTTGCTGAGTTACTAATGAGCTGATGAGTTGAATCAGGTGTGTTAAATAAGGGAGACATACAAAATATGCTGTGGTTAAGGGTCTCCAGGACAGGTTTGAGAACCACAGTTTGAGAGAGTATGTGCACTAAGTTAGCAAAATGGCTAAAATCTTCTGCAGCACCTTTAATTGTTAAACAACTTGGCAGACCGGCATTTTTTAACATTTCAAAACCATAAAATGAAAACAAACGTTTCAAACGTAAACAAGCAGTGTTCTTCAACTCTGGCTCTTGAAGGCCACTGTCCAGCAGAGTTTAGCTCCAACCTTGATCCAGCTCACCAGCCTGTCATTTTCTAGTAATCCCTGAAGATCTGCATTAGCATGTTGAGAAGTCTTTGATTCAGACTGAAGCTAAACTGTGTAGGACTGTGGACCTCGAGGTCCAGATATGAAGAACCCTGACATTAAGGAACATGCCGGCATTGTGTGAGAACAGAACCTTGGTAGAGATTTCTATAAACAAACAGACACAAAGATCAAACATCTCAATTATACGCATCACAACACATTTCAAATGTCACTCACTACTTTATTTTCTTTCAGCACCACTTTCATTCAACAACGGTATCAGAGTGACCTCTAGTGTTCAGTAATGGACAATGCTCTTGTTTGTTTAGCAGTGCTAGGAATCGGTTCTCCTGAAGCTCTCTCTCATTTGCTCCATCCTTTCTGCGAGGGCTTCATCAGCATTAAAGAACTGTTCAGTTGTGATTTCAATTGGTAGATCAACCCAGAAGACTAGCTGTTAGGGTTTTACTGATGGTTTTCAGGATAACAGTTTTCAAATGAAAATCATCGTTTACATAAGTACAAGAATATAAGTTTGCGTTTGATAAATTGTTAAAACAACAATATGACCTCACTCATATGTACTCAATCAAAAACCCACTTGAGCAAGGCTCAAGCCATGTTAAATTTTTTACTAGGTTGCTGAATTACAAACTGAACTGCTCTGCTCTGGAGAGAGGACACACTGCTGGGCGCAGCTCACTTCCTCACAAGGCTTGATCAGACCCACCAGATGAACAGATTTTTTAGCAACCTGGTGCAGTTCTGCGATGAGGGCCGTGTTGGGGACGTTGTCAGGGAGGGTCAACCAGGAGCGCTGTCCCAGGCCAGAAGATGGAGGGCCAAAATTAGGTCCTTTATGGCATAACCCACTGTACTCCTGGGCATATGGAGGCTCGCTTAGTATATAACTGTCCAGGGCCCTTTGAACTTTAGTGACGCACTTGGGCGGAAAGCCCTACTCATGCTCTTATTCTTGAAAAAGGCTGATTAAGACCTAGTCACGATGGGGAACAGAACCTGTTGGGAAGAGATTGAAATCAAAGTTTAAAGGAGAAGTCCACTTCCAAAACAAAGATTTACATATAATGTACTCACCCCTTTGTCATTCAAGATGCTCATGTCTTTATTTTTTCAGTCGTAAAGAAATTATCCTTTTTGAGGGAAACATTTCAGCATTTTTCTCCACTTCCAAAATGCAGTGTAAATGCGGCTTCGAACGATCCCAAATGCGTTTGTAAATCCCAGCTGAGAAAGAAGGGTCTTATCTAGTGTAACGATTGGTTATTTTCATAAAAATAATACAATTTATTACTTTTTAATGTTAAACGCTCTTCTTGTCTTACTCTGCCTGAACTGTTTTTTTCTGGTTCATGACAGTTAGGGCATGTCGAAAAACTCCCATCTCATGTTCCCCCTCAACTTCAAAATAGTCCTATATCGCTGTTTTTCCTTTTTTGTTAGAGGTGTTTGATCTTCTTTGCATGTTCACTTTGCAAAGACTGAGTCGGTACTTCTGCAGCGACGTAGGATGATTTTGAAATTATTTTTGAAGTTGAAGGAGAAAATACGATTGGACTTTTTCGACATACCATAACTGTCTTGAGGCAGGATACACAGAGTTCAGGGAGAGCAAGGCAAGAGGAGCGTTTGAGATTAAAAAGTTTACAATTTACAACCGCATTTGGGATCGTTTGAAGCCGCATTTAAACTGCATCTTGGAAGTTCAAAATGGGGCCACCATAGCAGTCCATTATATGGAGAAAAATGCTGAAATGTTTCCTCGAAAAACAATTTCTTTACGAATGAAGAAAGAAAGACATGAACATCTTGGATGACAAGGAGGTGAGTACATTATATGTGAATCTTTGTTTTGGAAGTGGACTTCTCCTTTAACTACATTTTAAATACATGCTTTAAAGTAATACACATACAGTTGAGGTCAATAGTTTACATACACATTGCAGAATCTGCAAAAATGCTAATTTTACCAAAATAAGAGGGATCATACAAAATGCATGTTATTGTTTATGTAGTACTGACCTGAATAAGATATTTCACATAAAAGACGTTTACATATAGTCCACAAGAGAAAATAATAGCTGAATAGTTGAAAAGTTTACATATGCTTGATTCTTAATACTGTGTTGTTACCTGAATGATCCACAGCTGTGTTTTTTTGTTAAGTGATTGTTGTTCATAAGTCTCTTGTTTGTCCCAAACAGTTAAACTGCCTGCTGTTCTTCAGAAAAATCCTTCAGGTCCCACAAATTCTGTTTTTTCAGCATTTTCGTGTATTTGAACATTTTCTAACAATGACTGTATGATTTTGAGATCCATCTTGTCACACTGAGGACAACTGAGGGACTCATATGCAACTATTACAGAAGGTTCAAATGCTCACTGATGCTCCAGAGGGAAAAACAATGCATTAAGAGCCGGGGGTGTAAACTTTTGAACAGAATGTTTTTTTTGTGGAATGAAACTGTGGGACCTGATGGATTTTTCAGAAGAACAGCAGGCAGTTTGACTATACAGGACAAACAAGGGACTAGTGAACTCGTGATCACTAAACAAAACAAAAACAGTTGTGGATCATTCAGATAACACAGTATTAAAAATCAAGCGTATGTAAACTTTTGAACGGGGTCATTTTTTTATAAATTCAACTATTATTTTCTCTTGTAGACTATATGCAAACGTCTTCAAATATCTTATTCAGGTAAGCACTAAATAAAAAATAACATGCATTTTGTATGATCCTCTTATTTTGGTAAAATATTTAACATTTTAAAGATTCTGCAAGATGTATGTAAACTTTTGACCTCAGCTGTAATTACTGAAATGCATCTATTTTTTTTCAATTTCTTTTGCATCAACTTGAAACTCCTTTTAAAGTAATTTGTTCACAAATATGATTATAAAGCAATTTTGCAAGAATGGTAAAATATTTTAGTAAAATAATTAAAATTTAGCAGATTCTGCAAGGTGTATATAAACGTTTGTTAAATATATATATATATATTTTTTTTTTTAAATGTATGCTAAAGTGTATTACATTTTACAAGGTATCGTCTACAGCTAAGGTAAATTTCCGAACAATAAAAATACACAACTGTTAATACATAAGTGCTACTTTTTGGTGTACCTCTCTTTGCTTTCTTTTTGTGGCGTCTCTTTTTTCTGACGCTGCTGGACTCTTCAGAAGAAGATTCATCAGTGATGCTTTCATCATCTACATATGAGCTTGACGAGCTCTTACGCCGCCTTCTGCGTGACCTGGACCCAGAGAACACTGATGTGCTTGCTGCAGAAACAGAATAGCAGTAAAAAAAAAAAAAAGAGCACATGAGCAAGCACCAGTGTAACAGGAAATCTGTAAATTCTGAACATCAACTGTAAACTCATTAGTTCATAATACATTAACATGAAATTAAAATACTGATCCCAATCAGCACAATTATTCTTAAAAAAATGCATTTTCATAACCTTATCTATATACTGCATCATGGAACCTTGCCTTTTGTCAGTGTATTTACTGCTTTAGTCATTTTTTTTATTTCATTTTATGTTATTTATTTCTAAAATGAGAAACTGTGCATAGTTTAAGTGTTTTATAAAACATAAATAAAATGTTTTACTAAGTTTGTATTGTGGCCTGTTTGTATTTTGGTCTTAAACCAGATTCGATAAACAAAATTATTTTGCACTTCTTTTAAATTTAAGGTTTATTTTAAATCCATAATAAAATAAAAACACTGCAACTTAATCTGGTTCATACTAACATTTTGAAGATTTAAATTACTCACCCTTATAACGTTCCAAATCCATTAGACCTTTGTTCAACTTCGGAACACAAATTAAGATACTTTTGCTTAAATCTGATAGCTTTCTGACCTGCACTGATAGCAATGCAACTACCATGTTCAAGGACCACAAAGGTAGTAAGGACATCGTTAAAATAGTCCATGTGACATCAGTGGTTCAACTTCAAATTATATGAAGGTACGAGAATACTTTTTTGTGCACTAAGAAAACTTTTTAGATTTTTTTAAGATTTCAGAACGCCAGACACATGCATCGTGGTACTCTTGTGAACACACATCGAAGACTGACACGGAAGAGAAGAAATTGTAGAATAAAGTCGTTATTTTTGTTTTGTGGTATTTGTGTTGCTGTCTATGCAGAGTCAGAAAGCTCTCGAATTTCATTAATAATATCTTCATCTGTATTACAAATATGAATGAAGGTCTATCGGTTTTGGAATGACATGAAAGTGATTGATTAATGATAGAATTTTCATTTTTGGGTGAACTATCCCTTTAAAGAAAACTGCATGTCATGAAATGTTAAAGAAACACTCCACTTTTTCTGAAAGTAGGCTCATTTTCCAACTCCCCTAGAATTAAACAGTTGAGTTTTACCGTTTTTAAATCCATTCAGCCGATCTCCGGGTCTGGCGGGAGCACTTTTAGCATAGCTTAGCATAGATCATTGAATCCGATTAGACCGTTACCATCTCGCTCAAAAATGACCAAAGAGTTTTGATATTTTTCCTATTTAAAACTTGACTCTTCTGTAGTTACATTGTGTACAAAGACAGACGAAAAATGAAAAGTTGCGATTTTCTCGTCGAAGTCGATATGGCTAGGAACTATACTCTTATTTCTGCGTAATAATCAAGGAACTTTGCTGCTGTACCATGGGTGCAGCAGGTGCAATAATATTGCGCAGTGCCTGAAAATGACCGGCACTAAGTTTGTGTAGATGCAGAGTTGCAGCCGGCAGAGTTGACGGCTGCGTAATATCATTGCGCCTGCTCCACCGCCGGAATGAGAGTATACTTCCTAGCCATATCAGCCTAGAACAATTGCAACTTTTCATCTTCTGTCAGTCTTAGTACACAAAGTAGATACAGAAGAGTCAAGTTTTAAATAGGAAAAATATCATCATTATATATGGTCATTTTTGAGCAAGATGCTAACGGTCTAATCAGATTCAATGATCTATGCTAAGCTACGCTAAAAGTGCTACCGCCAGACCTGGAGATCGGCTGAATGGATTCGAAAACGGTAAAACTCAACTATTTAACTCTAAGGGTTAAAGACTCTAAGATTTAACTCTGAGTTAAAATTAAAATTCATTATATATCTTGAGCAAGGTGTTTTAGATGTTTTTCCACCGCACCTTCAGGCACCGAGACCAAGCGAGCACCAGTGAGGTTCTCGATTTGTGATCGGAGGAACCTGCGATCCTCCTGTAGGTCCTGCACCTGTCTTTCCAGAGCTTCAATCCTCTCCTGTTTGCTCTCCAGTAGGCACTGAAGTTTGGTTATGGTAAGCATAACACTGCTGGGTAAACCCTCCATCGAAGGTACCGCTGCTGAGAAAAAAAAAAAAAATTAGATCCCATCAATGAATTATGGAGATCCTAGTGAGCTCATTGCCATGGCTTCTTGTGAAATGAAAACAAGTCGTACTAGTAACAGCACTGTTCAGATTGTTGTCCTTCTCAGGATCTTTGGCAGCCTCAGAGTTTATGACTTCAGGCTCTGGTTCCTGTTTCACCCAACTGTGGCTGCTCACGGGACTCTCTTGTCTGGCAGAGCTGGAGTCGAGTTCACTGCTGGGAGAGTATGGAGTGGATTCTGGCTGCTGCTGCTGCCATTGAGCAGTAATCTCAACTGGAACACTGCGAGAGAGCATAATTGCACTTGTCATATTTATTATTTTAATGATATACATTTATACATGACTTGTTTAATTACTACTACAAGAGTGCTGATATTTCACAGCAGTGGAAATTTTCACTATTTGTATCTGTCTGCCTTTGCTGCATTCAGATCAGAGTATATGAGTGGAAGGAAGTTGTGTAATGTTTTAGCTTGTTTTTACTTTGCAAAAAATAATTTACTTATCAACAGCATTTAACAAAATACTCTATTATAATAATCTAGTACAATTGTCAATGTGACATTGTTTTTAAATAAGTTTCATAAAATAAAAAAATAAAATAAAGAAATAGTTCATCAATTACTCTTCTTCATGTCGTTCCAAACCTGTAATACTTTCCTTTGTGGAATGCGCGCACACACACACACACAAAGAGAAATGAACGTCAATGGGGTCCAAAACAATATTGTTCAAACAACTGTTTCATCTTTTGTGTTCCACTGAAAAACGAACAAACAACAAGATGAGTAAATGGTGACTGAATTTCATTTCTGTGTGAACTTGGCATTACATGCCAACTTATTTATGTTTCCAAACACAATTCACAAGTCCTCTATTACTTTGTAAATTTATTATTTATATATAAATACACACAGACGCATATACATATTAATCGCGACTAATCGTATCTGAAATAAAAGTCTTTGTTTACAAGTGTGCCTACTGTTTATATTTATTATGTATATATAAATACACACACATACAGTATATGTTTTGGAAATACTGACATGTATATATTTGTATTCAATATTATACATATTTAATATATAAATATAACATTTTTCTTAAATACATAACATGCATGTGTGTGGATTTATACATTACCAGTCAAGTTTTTAAACAGTATGATTTTTTTTGTTTGTTTTTCAGAAGCCTGTTCTTCTCACCAAGCCTGCATTTATTTGATCCAAAAAACAGCAAAAACAGTAAAAAAAAAAATTCCATTTCAAATAACTGATTTTTATTTGAATATATTTCAAAATGTAATTTATTCCTTTTTTTAGCATCGCATCACTACTCGTCACATGATCCTTTAGAAATTATTCTAATATTCTGGTTTGCAGCTCAAAAACATTTATTATTATTATTATTATTATTATTATCATTATAAGTTAAGTTATGCGGAATAGAATTTTTCAGGTTTCTTTGATGAATAGAAAGTTCAGAAGAACAGCATTATCTTAAAATACAAATCTTTTGTAACATTATAAATGTCTTTTAACATCACTTTTGATCAATTTAAAGCATCCTTGCTAAATAAAAGTATTAATTTTTATAATCAGCAATAATATAAATTATCTGTAAATATACTGTACATATAAATATTTTTTTACATGTAATTACATGTATGAGTGTGTATTTATTTATATATATACTTGATTTACACAGAACACACTTATTTTATGTAAACAGTTTTATTTTGTATGCGATTACTCACGATTAATCTTTTGTGTGCATTTATATATACATAATTAATATTCACTGTACACAGACATTTTCTGTAAACACTTATTTTGCATGCAATTGAAATATTGAAATATATACACACAATTATTACGTATGTGTAATATATGTATGTGTGTTTTTATATATACATAATTAATATACACCGTACACACACGTTTTATTTAAACACACTTTTATTTTGCATGCGATTAATCATGATTATTCCATGAATAATCTTTGAATACGGGATTCTAATTGGCTGGCAGGTATGCACTAAAACCGTTTAATGCACAGGTAGTTCCTAGTCAGTTTAATCAATGTTTTACATTAACACACATCACTCGCACAGAAACACACACACACACAGTGAGAGAGAGAGGTCGGAGATCGCAGATTAACATCCCGTAACTAAAATGAAAATACCCATTCGGTCAAATATTGCTCTGCAAAGAGTAATACTAGTTTTAACGTGTCTATAACTTGGCAAATGACCATGGAATAAGTGGGATAATCAACGGCTTACCATGCATTAAAGGATTTTAAACATACTTTGTGGAGGCAAAGTGCTCTGTTTCGCGTCGGGTGGTTCTTTGCCCCTACGTCGTGCATTTAAAATCCTTTAATGCACAGCAAACCGTTGATTATCCCTCACTTAAATGCACTTTGCCAGGGCAATGACCCTCCACTTCGCATCAGGTGGTTCTTTGCCTCGGCGTAGTGCATTTAAAATCCTTTAATGCACGGCAAGCTGTTGATTATCCCTTACTTAATCGTTTAACAGCCCTGAAAGAAAGAAAAAAAAGTTTCCAGTGCACCATTCTTTGTTTCTATGGCTGTGTGTTGCCAAGCAACAATAGACAACCAGAGTCAGATGTTCCAGGCCCAATGCTGTTGTACGAAATACAAGCACTCCATGCCAAAATCTAACATTTTATGCATAAAAAAAAAAAAATCTGTGACAGTGTATGAAACCTGGAGAGGAGCCACTACTGTTCATATTCTGAACGTTTTGCTTTGTTTTCAGGCTAAACGTACCTCTGTAGACACACCGCCACGATCTCCCTCGATTCAGTCAGTCTTTGAATGGCAGTGAGCCTCAGACTGTGGTTCGTGTAGGTCGTTCTCATTCCGGCTTCTTTGCATATTTTGGGCAGCATTTGGGACAGATAATTGACTCCCAGAGGAAACGACGTATACCACATCTCGTCGGTGATCACATACGTCCTTTTGGGCTGCAGATACAGCGCTTTTGCGTCGGCTGGGATTTTGCTCAGATATTTCTCCAGAGACGCAACCGGGCACAGCGGATTGCCGGGTTCTTCATACATAGCCCTGCGGTTTTTCTTGTCCTTTTCCTGTAGGTTTTTGTCCTCGTTTAATGTCATCGTGAAGTATTTGAATCCGTTTTGGTCTCGGTTCAGAGCTAACGAGTCTGGCTGCAGGTGTCGGTTGCCCTCCTTACCCCTGAGTCCAAAATGTAACTGGATGTCATACCAGACCTTATTTAACAAGCCTTTTGGGTTGCCAGGGTCCAGTGCAGGAGAATGTTTCAGCAAGTGCTGGTCCTCAGGTGAAATTGGGGGGTAATGTGTTGTTATGTCTCGACCTGAGCGTCGGATCTGTTTAACGACACCTTTAAAAACATTATTGGCGGACCTGAATTCGGCGTCCTGCATAAGATTCCACGCTCGGTTGATGGGAGGGTCGTTCATGAACCTATTCAGTCCAGCCCGAAGCCCGACATAGCTGCTGATTCCGTACAACTCTCCTTTGCTCGTCCGAATAGAGCCATAGTACTCGCGGAGCACCGTGTTTAGCTCCGACTTCTCGACGGTTTTAAAGTCGATTGTCAGCTGCTTTTCACGCAGCCAGGCTTTAAAACAGTTAACAGCCCATACTGTTTGTTTTACAGTACTGGACTCGTTCCGGTTGTGCTCTAATTCGTCTAAATCCGCTGATGTTACATTCGCACACCTGGATATCTGTGCTGTTAAAGTGGGCTCTCCTGCCTCCGTCTCTTCCTCTTCACCTGAAGAGCTTTCACACTTTAGGTCAAACATTATATTCATGCGAACAAAATCCGGTAGTTAAACTGTTTCCTTTCTTCACTCTTTCAATGCACTAGGGTCACACTACATGACATTACTTCTCAAGTTTCCTTACAAAGCTCAAATGGACAATTATTTGTAGCGACTTACTGACCTGTACACACATACACAGCCACGAGTGTTTTGAGAATTTCTTTGTTATTCTTCTTCTATGAGAGACTGGCGGATGGAGCGCCACTAAAACATACCGCCACCTACTGTTTGCTGTATAAGCAACATGCGCTCTAATCTATCCAAACACAAGAACCGAGCTCACTATACGACTGAAATATCTAGTTTTATGTGAATGCTGTTTTATTTGATTTTAGCTAACCTATTCATTGATATTATAAAACGGTTAGTTCCGGTCCTTGATCCTGATTGGTTGAGTCGCGTTCGAAGCTGTTGTAAATCGCTCTACAAACATACACCTTTGTTTACTTCTGTGTGTTACTTGGCAACCACTTTGTTGCAGCCACAACTGTTTCTGAGGAACTACATTGTTTGGTGGAAGAATAGCCTACTGATTTTA
Organism: Cirrhinus mrigala; assembly: GCA_036247105.1. Lineage (NCBI taxonomy): Eukaryota > Metazoa > Chordata > Actinopteri > Cypriniformes > Cyprinidae > Cirrhinus > Cirrhinus mrigala. The sequence continues at coordinate 28,906,444 of CM070030.1, read as the reverse complement.
TTTAAGTCCTTACACTTTATTTCCTCTGTTTTATTTTGTGGAACTTTACTACGTATATGGAATAACCATTTTATACAAGCAATAAGCCCCGTGAAGCTGTGGTTTACAGTAAATTTATAACAGCTAAGGGGCGTTGTTAAGTTCGACGTGAAGCGGAAACCACGGCTTCTTGGGGTTTATTGCTTTAATTAATCATTAATTTATCATATGTTTAATTTTTAAAATTAAATTAAGCTTTAAAATTATAGAATTATTAAGAGTTGAATAGCCTATTCTTCTTCTTATATAGGATATTAGACCCACTTATGATTTCACCCAATAATATATTAATATGTCCATGATATTTATAAGATTTTATTTATTTATAAACAAATTTAAAATGGACCTACACTACCAGTCAGAAGTTTTTGAACAGTAAGATTTTTATTTTATTTTTTTAAAGAAGTCTCTTCTGCTCACCAGGCCTGCATTTCTTTGATCCAAAGTACAATAAAAACAGTAAAATTTTTACTATTTAAATCAACTGTTTTCTATTTAAATATATTAAATATTAAATATTTAAATATTATTTATTTATTTATTATTATTATTATTATTATTATTATTATTATTATTATTATTATTATTATTATCATGTTGAAAACAGCTGAGTAGAATCTTTTCAGGTTTCTTTGATGAATAGAAAGTTCAGAAGAACAACATTTATCTAAAATAGAAATCTTTTGTAACATTATAAATGTCTTTGTCACTTTTGATCAATTTAAAGCATCCTTGCTAAATAAAAGTATATATATATATATATATATATATATATATAGTGACTCCAAGCCTTTGAATGGTATAAGCTTTTTATTTCAGATGAACTTCAACTTTCTATTCATTGAAGAATCCTGAAAAAAAAAAGTACTCAACTGTTTTAAATATTAAATATCAGCATATTAGAATGATTTCTGAAGGATCATGTGATGCTGAAGACTGGAGTAATAATGTTGTAAATTTAGCTTGATCACAGTTATAACATTACATTTTAAAATATATTCAAATAAAAAAAGGGTTATTTTAAATAGTCAAAATATTTCAAAACTATATGGAATATGAAAAAAGGAAATATGGAAAACTACTTCTGCTGTGTTTTGGATAAAATAACTGTAGGCTTGGTAAGCAGAAGAGACCTCTTCAAAAAACATTAAAAATCTTACTGTTCAAAAACTTCGGACTGGTAGTGTACGTCATATTTTCCTAAACGGTCTTTGAAACTCTTCTTTTCAAAGAAAGGATGTTGAAGTGTGAATACAATAAGACAATCTTGATTTTTAGTTGTTTTACCTTTTTATTAATGCTTGTTTGCATTATTTTAAACATTCTTACATATATAATCGGAAAGAATTTAAGCATAAAGTCTCAGAAACTAAACTCAACCTAAAACTTACAGTTGTTTTGTTCAGGTAATTATACATTTGGTAACTGACTTACAATGAGAAACCAGCAACAGAAAATGTACAGAACAAAAAGATTATCGAATTATCACAAACTTGATTGGGTCATTTTGACAACTGGGGAGAAAGGTAACAATATATATAAGTGAAAAAAGAGAAAATTACAAAATAATAATACTAGTCGCCCAGTAACTTTGAACCACTTTATTTTATTCAGTTAATTACTTTATAGAGTGTAATACAATTGTTAATACAGAACATACTACTCCAGATTCCATCTCATGTTTATTCAGACTGTTTCATTTGAATATTCATTTTTCAAATAGTAAATCCTCCAATTCTGTTATATTGAATGACACATTGGCCTGTATTGCGAATGTGTGAATGTTCTTTATATTAATCTGATAAAATACAATTGTTGGGAAAACAGCAGAACTCTGCCTGTATTCATGTGTTCAAGATATATTAAAATATACCGTAAGTTATATTAAAATATTCCATGTAAATAATATAAATACTTTAGTCTTGTGTTAGTCATAACAACTAATTGGGTGAGTACAAACTGCTTCAATAATCCAGATATTTTACCACAAGTAGACAAATTGGCTGCACTAGTCTCATAAATATGCAATTGTTTTGCAGACCGTAAATGTTATATTGTAATTTTAGCATTTCTCTACATGGTTCACAAAGTCATTCACATACATATTCAGAATTCACATTGTCATGCACATTTTGAAACAGTATAACTGTGAGGTTTTAGTGTGGCAAAATACTGGCGTATGAGAAAACTCAAATTCTATAATTCCATAATGCAACAACGTTATCTTGCAATCCTAGAAACCACAAGACTCCACTTAAACAATTTCAACTGGCCAATTTCGTCTCAAGAATAAGGAATGTCACAGAAACTGGCCGCAAATGCATGTTTGTGTTTGTGAGGAAAGCTGGTCATGTGATTTTTGAGTGGTGTTATACATTTTCATAATATATAAGGAATACATATCAGTGCAATAAAACATTGATATTAAACATTTTGTACTTGAAGGTCATGTTACTAATTCTCCACATTAATCTTAAAGCTTTATAAAAACATCTTTGTAGACAACAGGACAGAAAATGAGTCATGTTAGTTTGCCTTGATTGTTACTATAGTGAAAAGCCTTAGTGAAGGATGGCCAGCAGGAGGCGCTTGAAATCTCCGCCACATTCCGAGCTGATGGCATCTTTTAGAGTCACATCATATTTCTCCAGGTACATGTCTTTAATGGTCTCCAGATCGATCTATTCAAACAGAAGAGAGTCCATTACAGGTTGTTTTATAAGATGGTCTAATCTAACCTCTGTTTAAATACAGAAGCACATACTTCATGTAGTATACAATATACTTCATGCTAAATATCAGTGTCTATGATCTATAGTAAACCCCCAACATTTGTATCATGTGTAATATTCCACAACGCAATGCGTTTGACATTTAATTTCCAATTTGACAACTGATTTTTATTATTATTTTATTTTTTGAAAGATGATTTGATAACTGGCATTATACCTCTGAGCGACACACAATGATGCGGATGAGAGTGTCTTCATCAGTTCCAGCACCTTTCATAGCGGCATTCAGCCTTCGGGCAAAGTATAGCTGTGGGTTCTTAGCACACCTCACTATGGGTTAAATAGGAAGGGTTAACCAGTTAGCACTATAGAATTAATAGGCAAATAATCAAAATTGGAAACTCTAATATTGATGTATTTTACCATGGCAGTTTGGCTTTGTTCACAAAGCACCCAATCTGATGTGTTCGCATATAGTAGTGACTTAAAGGAGAACTCCACTTCCAGAACAACAATTTACAAATAATTTACTCACCCCCTTGTCATCCAAGTCTTTCTGTCTTCAGTCGTAAAGAAATGATGGGTTTTGAGGAAAGCATTTCAGGATTTTTCTCCATATAATGGACTTCACTGGTGCCCTGATTTTGAACTTCCAAAATGTAGTTTAAATGCAGCTTCAAAGGGCTCTAAATGATCCCAGCCGAGGAAGAAAGCTCTTATCTAGCGAAACGATCTGTCATTTTTTTCGAAAAAAAATAAAAATTTGTATACTTTTTAAGCACAAAAGCTTGGGTAGCACAGGCTCTGGGATGCGCGTTCAGATGCTATGAATCAGAGATGGGTCGTTCTTGAAAAATTCATTCATGTTTTAAAGTGACTCAGGAAGAACGAGTCCTCTCGTTGAGTGATTCGTTCTGTCGCACATGCGCAACATCTTATTAGGTTCTATACTGGAATTAGTTCACCTGTTCTGAGTCTTCGGGTTTGTTCATCTCACGGGGCTGTTACGTGATGAACAAACGACTCGAACTCAAAAACTTGTCAGATAAGAGGTGAGGAGAGCTAATCATAGGCTAAAGACCCAGGTAAACAATGAATTAATCTTTTCTGTTTATTATACCATTATAGTTTTGTCTTGTTTGTAGTGTGTTCAATGTTTGTGTAAGCAGTAGATGTGTTAGGGAAGTATCATGTAACATTTTAATTATATTTTGCTAAAATTAACAAAATGACTCGAAAAAAGATTCGTTCATTTTGCTGAACGAGACTCAAAGGTCCGAGTCGGTAAAATGATCCAAACTTCCCATAACTACTACGAAACACGTCTAAGTTAGGTAGAGTATACGTCTAAGAGGTAGAGTATGGCGAAAAACTTCTTATCTTATTTTTCTCATCTTATTTTCTCCTACAACTTCAGAATCGTCCGACATCGTTGTACCTTTTTGTTTGTAAACAGCGTTTGACTTACTTGCACTTTCTTAGTCTTTGCGGGTTCGCTTTGTAAACACTGGGTCTGTAGTTCTGCCTACGTTTCGCGTGACCTTTCGACGTGATTCAATAGTAAGTAGCATCGTTAATGTGCATTCCAGAGCCTGTGCTACACGAGCTTTTGTGCTTAAAAAGTATAAAAAATTTTATTTTCCGGAAAAAAATGGCCAATCGTTTCGCTAGATAAGACCCTTCTTCCTCGGCTGGGTTTAGAGCCCTTTGAAGCTGAACTACATTTTGGAAGTTCAAAATTGGGGCACCAATGAAGTCCATTATATGGAGAAAAATCCTGAAATGCTTTCCTTAAAAACCATAATTTCTTCACGACTGAAGACAGAAAGACATGAACATCTTGGATGACAAGGGGGTGAGTAAATGTTTTGTGAATTGTTGCTCTGGAAGTGGAGTTCTCCTTTAAAGGAATAGCTCATCAAAAAATGAAAACATGCTGAAAAAAATACTCAACCTCAGGCCATTCAAGATGTAGATGAGTTTAATTCTTCATCAAGAGATGGAAGAAATTTATCAGAATAACAGTTCAAACAGCTGATAATAACATCACAACAATCCAAAAGCAATCCACATGACATCAGTCCATCAATTAAAGGAATAGTTCACTTCCAGAACAAGAATTTACAGATAATTTACTCACCCCCTTGTCATCCAAGATGTTCATGTCTTTCTTTCTTCAGTCGTAAAGAAATTGTTTTTTTAAAAAAGCATTTCAGGATTCCTCTCTGTAATGGACGTCAATGGTGCCCCTGAGTTTGAACTTCCAAAATGCAGTTTAAATGGAGCTTCAAAAGGGCTCTGAACAATCCCAGCCGAGGAAGAAGGGTCTTATCTAGCAAAACGATTAATTATTTTCTAAAAAAATTTACAATTTCTATACTTTTTAACCTCAAATGCTCGTCTTGTCTAGATCTGTCAACTCCGTTTTTTTCTGGTTCAAGACAGTTATGGTATGTCGAAAAATTCTCCTCCAACTTCAAAATGCTCCTAAATTGCTTCAGAAGTACCGACCCAGTGTTTACAAAGTGAACATGCTAAGAAGGTCAAATGCCCTTTACAAAAAAAGTAAAACAGCCATGTAGGATGATTTTGAAGTTGGAGGAGAAAATGAGATACCCTAACCTTACTGAGTTCATGCAGACCTAGACAAGATGAGCGTTTGAGGTTAAAAAGTATGTAAATTGCAATTTTTTGTAGAAATAACCGATCATTTCACTATATAAGACCCTTCTTCCTCGGCTGGGATCGTCCACTATAGATGTCCACTATATGGAGAGAAATCTTGAAATGTTTTCCTCAAAAAACATAATTTTTTTATGACTGAAGAAAGAATGACATGTACATCTTGGATGTACAGGGGGTGAGGGTGTGAGTACATTATCTGTACATGAAGTGAAAAACTGTGCATTTGTAATAAACACATCCATCAAGACATTTTCAACCTCAAACTATTGCTTCTGGCTAAAATATGAGTTCTTTATCTATAATATTACTTTTTTCAGTGAAAAAGTCATCTTGTCTGAATCAGAATAGAAATATACACTGATCAAGCACTGTTCACAAGTGAAAACAGTCCAAAACATTTCTAAACAAATATACTGGTGGATGAACTTTTTCACTGGAGGAAGCATTAAAATGGATAATGGACTATTTTTACCTAAAGCATCAGTTTAAAGTTAAAACGCCTTTGTGATGTACTTCTTTCTTACAAACACACAGCTTTTCACTTTAAAATATGTTAATTGATGGATGTAGTCATGTAGATTACTTGTGGATTATTGTGATGTTGGACTGTCATTCTGATGGCACCCTTTCACTGCAGAAGCTCCACTGGTGCAAGTGATGGAATGCTAAATGTGCCAAATCTACATCTTGGATGAGCTGAACTGTGAACTGATCTCGATGAAAACAGGTCAATCCAGACACAGTAGAAGGTCTGACACCACCACAACTTGTGTGTGATGTTACAATTACTTTTTCATAGTTTTTACTTTACTTAGTTTTTACTTTACTTAGATGTCATGTAATATCTTTGTTGTTCATATTACAAAAAAAAATACTTTAATAGAGTTGGATATGCAAAAAAAAAAAAAAATCTGCATTCGCTGCTTTTTTTGAACAAAGCCTGTGTTTAAAACAAACCAAGAGTGATGTAGCAGTCCTTCAGAGTTCCAGAGGTTTCCTTGTCAATTGCATCCAAAATCTCAGTTCCAGAAATCTGTCGGAGAACAACGTGAAATACAGTGTAAAAGTCATCCAGAGCTGTTACACATTAATTAACATAATTTATTGCAGCCTACATGTTGTGCTGAATTACTGCCTTGAGATCAAAGAACAGAACAAACTCACAGCTTCATAGGCTTTGAATGTGGCCTGCAGTTGTAAGTAGTTCCTGGCGGCCAGAATGTAGCTGAAAGTTGACTCATCTGTGCCAAAGCAGCCCTCTCCAGCCTTACAGAGAATTAAAAAATACATTAATAAACAAGAATAGAACTGGATGTGTGAATAGAACTGATTCATTCATAGATATTTGTACATTCTAGCACACATACAGTACATTTTTGTTTATTTTGACAGATCAGGGTTTTCCAAACTGGAATTTGCAAGGGATCTCCAAGGGCTTTGTGAGTGGATAAATACTCACGTAAACAATTAAATCATTATTAAAAATTATAAAAATTATAATAAATTGAATAAAAATGTCAAAGAAATAATTGTTTTCCTGGGTGTCATATGACCATTAGAGAACCATGGACATGTTGTTAAAGGAGAACTCCACTTCCAGAACAACAATTTACAAATAATTTAGTCACCCCCTTGTCATCCAAGATGTTCATGTCTTTCTGTCTTCAGTCGTAAAGAAATTATGCTTTTTAAGGAAAGCATTTAAGTATTTTTCTCCATATAATGGACTTCATTGGTGCCCCGATTTTGAACTTCCAAAATGTAGTTTAAATGCAGCTTCAAAGGACTCTAAACGATCCCAGCCGAGGAAGAAGGGTCTTATCTAGCAAAACAATTGGTAATTTTTTTCGAAAAATTAAAATTTGTATACTTTTTAAGCACAAAAGCTTGTGTAACTAGCTCTGGGATGCGCGTCCATGATGCTACGTACTACAGAATTATGTCGAAAGGTCACGTGCGATGTAGGAGGAACTACAGACCAAGTGTTTACAAAGCGAACATGCAAAGACTAATGAAAGTGCAAGTAAGTCAAACGCTGTTTACAAACAAAAAGGTACAACGATGTCGGATGATTCTGCAGTTGTAGGAAAAAATGAGATGGAGCTTTTCGCCATACCCTACATTTTTGAGCCGGAGTACACATACAGAGAGAGCCTCGGGCAGACCACGTTCAAACGAGACATTACGCTTTAGAATTGATTTTAAAGTGCTTATGCTTGTTTTTAAATGTTTAAATGGCCTCGCTCCCTCCTACCTTTCTGACTAGTTGTGTGAATATCATCCAGAAAGAACTCTTGGGTCTGCCAACCAGAGTTTGTTAACTGTTCCAAAGTCAAAATTAAAATCTAGGGCTGATCGAGCTTTTGCTATAGCCGCACCTAAACTTTGGAAAAAGTTACTGATCCATATTAAAACTGCACCGACATTGCATATTTATATCAAAGTTAAAAACATATCTATTCAACATAGCATATGATTTGTGATGTTTTTTGTTGTCTGTTGTTTGTTTGGTTTGTATACATGTTTTTAAAAGTCTTTTAGAATATTGTACAGCACATTGGTCAACTAAAGTTGTTTTTAATTGTGCTCTATAAATAAATTGAGACTTTAGACTTGAGACTTGAAACGAGATATCGTAGTGCACATGTGGAAAATACCAACTATTGCCAACTGAGCAGGAATCTCAATGCTGTCAAGAATGGACCATATCTATTCCACTGTTGGAAAGAATCAGCAAGTCAGGTGGTGAGTCACGCGTGACCTTTCGACGTGATTCTGTAGTATGTAGCGTGATGGACGCGCATCCCAGAGCCTGTGCTACACAAGCTTTTGTGCTAAAGTATACAAATTTTAATTTTTCGAAAAAAAAAAAAAAAAGACCAATCATTTCGCTAGATAAGACCCTTCTTCCTCAGCTGGGATCATTAAGAGCCCTTTGAAGCTGCATTTAAACTCCGTTTTGCAAGTTAAAAATCGGGGGCACCATTGAAGTCCATTATATGGAGAAAAATCCTGAAATGCTTTTCTTAAAAAAACATAATTTCTTTACGACTGAAAGACATGAACATCTTGGATGACAAATGAGTAAATTATTTGTAAATTGCTGTTCTGGAAGTGGAGTTCTCCTTTAATGTTAAATTATTTAAATATATTAACATTAATGTCGAATAAATATTTTAGGGGTGTTTATAGGGGTGACAAAAATTTGGGGAATCCCTGAGATACAAACTAAAGTGAAATATCAAAGTGTCGACAGCATATAAAATATACAATTTTTTAGACATAATGGCATATAACCGTATGTTAAATTAATTTTACAAATGTTGAATGTTAAACATACTAATAAATTACATAGAAGTACACTACTGTTCAAAACATTAGGGCTGGTAAGACTGATTGATTGATTGATTATTTATTTATTTATTGAAATTAATACTTCTTTTTTTAGCAAGGATGCATTAAACTGATGAAAAGTGACAGTAAAACATTTATAATGTTATAATCTTGTAACAAGATTTCAAATAAATGCTATGAATCTCAAAGGATATGTAACGTTATGTCTTCAAAGTTATACATACAGGGTCATATTTTAGATGTTATTTAGATGTATGAATATGTTTCCTACTTCAAACAGTGAGACGGCATCTTGCTCTGCCAGCGCTTCATCCACCTCGTAGCTCTCGTCTCTGTTGCCCTACAAAAGAGAAAGTATTGACGCCATTGACCGAGAGAGTGAAATCCAATCTGAGTCACGTCACTGAATCCTGCTTCTACTTATCTAATGAAAGGGGATCTGAAGCACTGCCAAGCTCCAGTGCTCTATAAGGACAGGAGGAAGAGGGAGGGGTACTAAACACAGGCCCTCACTGAGCATTTAGGACTGTGTCGCTCAGGACTGGGGAGTAGTCATTTTGTAAGGACTAAGCAACCATTTTGAATTAGAATGAAGTGGATTTACCTGGAGAAGCAATGTTAGTAGTCTCCTAACATCCCCACTGGTATCTGCTTCAATGTCTTCCTCCAAATCCCTTTCATGCACTGTAGACAACAACATAGAAGTAGTTTGCTTCATTTGATAAAACAGTAGAACTGTTCAAACTGAGGAAAAACATACTGTGATCATGTAACTGTAATTGTGACTGAACGTTAGGGAACTGATGTTGCTGTATGTGGTTGCTAAGGTAAATTGAGGGTTTCCTACCCTTCACAGACTCTGATGACATGTTTACACAGTTATTAACATTGTATTAACACAGTTATTAACAAATTAAACTTCTTTTTCTTGATATTTTTTCTGCCTTTTGTAAAATCATAGAATCAATATATCATGATTTTTTTTTCTATTGGAGCCAATGAGTAAAACTTAAAAATTTGCTGTAGTTTCCGTTCACCTCCATAGATGTTTTCCCAACTATGACGATTTTCACTTCTGAGAACCCTGTAAATGTGAAATTTGTCTATATTTTGTTCCCCAGATAATTCTACTTTTTTCACCCGTTATACTGTCTTACAACTCTTTACCAAATTATATGAACCATAATTAATCTAAAATATGGCCAAATCTTAGTACAAATTCAGAGGATTTATAACTAGGGCTGCACAATCAATTGCATGCGATATCCATGCATATCTTGTCAGTAAAGCCGGTTCTGTGATCAGTAGTGAAATTCCATCATGTGCATGCTTTCAGATGGAGCAGCACTTACTACACAGAGCCATAGTTCACTGATAAGCTACGCAAAACCACGCAGACAAAATCATCTGTATTATACATTGATATTATCAAATCGCGCTGTGATAATAAATTCGTTCGCGTAGCTTCTCAGTGAAATACGGCTCTGTGTAGTAAATGCTGCTCCATCTGAAAGCACATGAAAATACCACATTTAAAAACATGTTTTTACTCCAAACTCACTTCATTACGTCAATCCAGTGTTTGAAATTAATCCTGATATGATGTGGCTTCATATCAGAATAAGGCACGCAACACATTTCATAGTATTCTAAGCAGCTGAAGGCTATGTTGATTAGCATTGCATTATTATATACTTTATTATAAGGGAAATTATAATGAGAAGAACTCAGATAAAATGTTTATTAGTCACACTGAATCAATGAAAGCTATAAAATTTTCTGTTTATTCAGCTACCGCTACAGGGATTTCCTGGGTTTCTTCTGTGGGGCGTATTTGGAGTTTTCGCGCGAGAGCACCCTCTGGCCTTTAGATGGCGTTTTACTACTGATCACAGAACCATGCCTCATTGACAAGATGCGCACATGAATATCGCAGCTTTTCCTAATTTCGATTGCGATATTATCACGATTTATTGTGCAGCCCTATTAATAATAGTATTTTTAAAAAGAAATTAACACATAATAGTGTCACAGTCTCAAGCTGGAGTGCCCATGAGCTCCTCTAGAGGGCACTCCATCCCACACTTTTGCCACTCAATCCCGGCTCTACTTCCCATTTACCCCTGCCTAGGAACTGATTACAGGCACCTGTTTCCAATCAGGGGGACTATTTAAGTTGCACTCTTTCACCCACTGATTTCTGTGTATTGTTTGTTTGTAATGTTATTCCTAGCTGCCCTAATTTCCGTGTTTTCCTGCTATCCTTGCCTGTGTTTAGAACCTTGGGTTTTGATCATTCTTGGACTGTTTATTGTACGTTTGCCGCCTCGGGAGGTTCTGGAGCAGAAGCCACACATCCTGTGACGGCTGCTACACCAGAGCCTCCAGCCATCATGGATGTCATGCCACAGTCTTCAGTCATCACAGATGCCACACCAATGCTCCCCATCATCATGAACATTGCATCTGAAGACACCCATGCATTCCACAGACATTTGAGGCTGGATTCCGGTTTGGGGGACCCACCGCTGGTTTCAGCCAGAGCAGCTGGCATCCCAAGGGCCTCAGCAGTGGGTGTTACAGAGGCTGTTCCCCTATCCACAAGGCTTCTCTTAATGGTGGTAGCCATCCTGGTTGTTTGGGCTAAACACTGCTCTACTACTCCTTTGGAGCTCGTTCCAGTCCTCAAATATGCTCCAGAGCCCACTCTAGTCCTTGTTCACTTCAGCTCCAGCCGAGGTGGCGAATAAACTGTCTTCTTATTGGTCAAAGTTCCACGGTTTATTTTCAGGTATTCCACTCAGCTGTCATCCGTCAGGATGAAGCAACAACAGCTTTGTGGGCTTATTGTTGCATTTTTTTGTAGATGTCGTCATATTAATTTATAATTGTGAGCAGGAGTCCAAGATTCGTTGGAAATATATTTTTAAAATGCACCTACTACAAAGAGAGCAATAAGACAGGATTCTAAAATGAAAAGGCACGCTTTGATTTTGAATGGCGAAGACGTGCCCACACAGACATTCACAGGTTCATTTTAAGGGATATTAGCAAAACAACAAAGCTAATGCTTTTCACGGAACTGTAATTACCCATTATACACTGTGATATAGCCTGGTTCGTTGGTCCATTGGATTGGATTGCTTTCTCACTACAACAGAACCGCTCCAGAGTTCGTTTTCAATCGAGCTGAGACCACCTCGTTCAGGCGATCACGAACCAATTGTTTTGGCGCAGATCCGAACGTGATTGCCAGGATCACATATGCCCAAATGAACCGAGCTAAGGGGGGAAAAACGCCAGATTCCAAAACAAAGTGCCAGGTGTGAAAGCACCCTTAAATAGTCCTCCTGATTGGAAACAGGTGCCTGTAATCAGTTTCTAGGCAGGGGTAAATGGAAAATGGAGTCCGGGATTGAGTGGCAAAGGTATGGGATGAAGTGCCCTCTAGAGGAGCTCATGGGCACTCCAGCTAGAAATTGTGACAAATAGATTACAGAGACACAAACTCATCAGGGGAGGCAAAGATGTTTTTTTTTTTTTGTTTGTTTGTTTGTTTTTGCATGACTATTATAACAGAATTTAAGACTTTTATTGTACTTAAGTATAATGAATAGCATATGTAGGAAAAGTCACAAAGTCTTGTGCCACTTAGATGAAGGGAACATAAAAAAATTAGAATTTCAAAAGTTAAATGCTTTTAAACATGGTTTTAAAAAAGGACATATGAAAAGAGATGTCCTGCATTTAAACTACAACACTTAATGCACAGATCTATTTTGACACAGGCCTGTCAGATGTTTTGTCTAGTTCGTTGCTATGGTTATCAATGTTAATCATAGCAATTTCAGAAGTGACTCACGGAACAGTTCAGCGAATTTACTCCTGTAATTATATGCATTTGTCACTCCTGAAACTTAGCGGTACACGTGGACATAGGTCCTCTTAGCAGCATGACAAACTAAACTTTTCTTCAAATCGTGAATGAATTATAAAAAGATAATGAGCAAAGAGTGCTCCCTTTATAGCCAGACTAACTGAGCTCATTCATGTGAAAAATTATAATCAATTAATCTAATTTCTAATAGAGTATTCACATTGAGTCTATGCTTTATTTGTTATAATGGGTTTGAGATTGTGTAGAACTGTATTTGTGCTGTATGTGTGCTAAACAAAAACTCATTTAGTGTTTTAAAGGCTGTCTAGTCGATTCTGACTAACCTAGAGTAAACACCTCTGATTGACCATTGCTTTCAACAGACATGACTGTGATTAGCTAAAATAATCACCACTGCATAAACATGTTGTAAATAGAAACCAACGCATAATATACCCAGGAGGGTTTGACATCAGTCGCCTTTCAGCGAGTATTTAGTTTGGTTATCCCCCCAAATTTAAAAACTCATCAGATCTACGTAAATCACATAAATATCCTCTTCTGGATTTAAATAAGCAAATTTCCCTTGAAAACAACAAGTTAGCATCCCTGAGATTAGCTATTACACTAGTAATTATAACCAGCAATGAAGAAATTAGACAAAAAATTCTACATTTAAAAACTGGAATATTTAGTAGTAACACAACAAATTGCTATTTCATTTTGGTTGCCATTTTGCAATGAGGTATTTTGGATTTCATGCAAAAATTCAAACTGACAAAACATAGTGTTACATAGGACAATTTTTAAGACAACACTTGAGGGGACCTAAAAACTTAAATGCCTCATGTTGAAGCTTTTAGTTTGGCACTGTTGAATGTAGACCGGTTAAGTCATTCTTACCTTGGGTGTAGGTTTCTTTGTAAGTGGCAATCTCCTGTTAGAAAACAAAAAGTAGTAAATGACTCATTTCAGGGATGAACTTTTGTCCCAGTTTTGGAATTGGTGACAAACACAGGAACTTGCAGAGCTTTTCAATTCAAAACAAATTAACATACAGCATTAGTAGCGGTGCACAGGATCTCCACCAGGACATCCTCGTCTGTGCCAGCGCCCTTCATGGCCTTCCTGAGCTCTTTAACAGCAAACACGTGAGGAGGGTCCAACATGGCAAGAATGGCATTCTCAAAATTACCAGTCAGCTCGCTCTTCAAAACCTCTACCAATTCCTTCAGAGAGAACATAAATCTGTAAAGGCATGCTCTTTTTCCCTAAAAGATGTCCAAATGCCATTCTCCCAAAAACTATTTCTGTGATGTATTTAGAATACTCACATCATCATATTTCTCAAAGTATGCATGTTTGATATCCAGTCTCTGAGCTGCACTTCGATTGGCTAGGATGTTTATGATGGCTTGCTCATCAGTTCCTTGAAAATTTAATAGAAAGACCACAAAAGTATCTTCTAGTGATGAAAATATGTAGTAAATAGCAGACTAACTATAACAGCACGCAGAACTGCATTTGTACGGGAGATTCATTTGATAAACATACTGAACGCTGCTTACAATGTAAGACTGACTTAAGCATCTTACCTAAACCTTTGCAGGCTTTGCGGATGGCCTTTATGTCAGCAACTACATCAAAGTCTTCATAAGGAACAACAGTTGGCTGTCAAATAAAAGCAAAGAAAATTATTTTCAATGTTCATCATGTTTGATCCTGTTCACAAAAAATGACATACAGCTGAGGTCAAAAGTTTACATACACCTTGCAGAATCTGCAAAAAGTTAATTATTTTATCAAAATAATTGGGATCATACATGTTATTTTTTATTTAGTACTGACCTGAACAGGATTTTTCACATAAAAGACATTTACATATTGTCACGGATCTGGTCGGTGTCCCGTTGTCCGCTCACCACCAGAGGTCACTCTCACCTCACCTACACACTCTGACTGTTGCACCACACTCCGGACTGCATCTCCCATCCTCCACCGCACTGATTGCGTCAGCCCCCGTGACCAATCAGGCGCTCTATATAAGCCCCAGTCCTTCCACTTGTAAACCACGGATTGTTGAATTGTCGTATTGTGATTGTTAGCTTTTCCTAGTTTCCTTGTATCCTAGTTCCCTGTGTTTACGTTCCTGCCTGGTCATCTCGTTTACGTTTGTCTGCTGCCTACCTTTTCGGACTATCGCTCGCATTGTTGGATTATTCTCTTGGATTGCCCCATTTCGAATACTGTTCGCCCCTGGTTTTACTCTCGCCTGTTTTACGGACTCCCACTGTGCTTAGCCTGCGTTGTTCCTGTTTGCTTGTTCATCTGACCCTGCCTGCACTGACCATGTATCTGTCTAGTCCCATTAATAAAAGCGTGCATATGGATCCGCTCGCCTCTCGTCTCACTCACCTTGTAACAGAACAATCCGTCACAACAGGATCCAGCAGCTTCACCCCCGGAGAGTCAGAGGATATGGACACCGACAGAATTCTCTTCAGGATTAAACAGAAAGCACGCACACTGGAACAATACACCCGTGAGTTCATTTCAATCTCGAATCATTCCACTCTCCCGGACTGTATCATTATCGAGATATTTTGTGACGGCGTTAACCAGCCCCTCCGTACGCAATTGAGACGCGAGGGTCCGCGTTCGTCTCTAGAGGCGTTTTTAAACTTTGCGTTTTTGTGTGTGGGTTCGCCGTGCACTGTGGGGGTCGCGGAGAGGGAACGCGACAACGCGGTAATGGCGACCGCGCGTCCCACTCGCAAACTAGCGGTCTTGCCGGATCACGACGCCACAAACAAGTTTGCCGCCTGGATCGCTCGAGAAATGGCGGCCGTGTCGGAGAGCGTTCATACCCTGGCGGCGATAACAGAGCCCGTGCACAAAGTGGCGGCGACTGCGGTGCCCGTTCACAAGATGGCGGCGGAAACAGAGCTCCGTCACGTCACAGCTGCCATACAAGAGCCATTTAAAGGTACAGTTACATTTTCTGAGTCAAGTCAAGTTTCCAAGTCAAGTCAAGTTGCATCTGTATTTCCTGAGTCAAGTCAAGTTTCCAAGTCAAGCCAAGTTGCAGCTGTGTTTCCTGAGTCAAGTCAAGTTTCCGAGTCAAGTCAAGTTGCAGCTGTATTTCCTGAGTCAAGTCAAGCTTACAAGTCAAGTCAAGCTACGGCTGCTGTTCCAGTGTCAAGTCAAGCTACGGTCCTTGTTCCTGTGTCAAGTCAAGTTAGAGCTATCGCTCCTATCTCAAGTCAAGGAACAGCCATCTTTCCTGAGCCACTGCACAAGATGGCTGCCACGCCAGAGCCACTGCACAAGATGGCTGCCACGCCAGAACCACTCCACAAGATGGCCGCCATTCCTGAACCTGTGGTCAGCACCCGGACGCCACCTCTGGTCATGATGGCCCACGTGCTGGACTCACCCCTAATGACGGTATGGGCAGCTAGAATGGCGCTCCTTCATGCCGCGGCGGCTACCCCTGCGTCAAGTCAGGCTTCCAAGTCAAGTCAGGACACCGCTGTCGTTCTCCACGAGTCAAGCCAAGTCACAGCTGAACCCCACGAGTCAAGTCACGTTACAGTTGTCGATCCTGAGTCAAGCCATGTTGTTCCTGAGTCAAGTCACGCTACAGCTGTTGTTCCTGAGTCAAGCCATGTTGTTCCTGAGTCAATTCACATTACAGCTGCTGTTCTTGAGCCAAGCCATGTTGTTCAGGAGTCAAGTCCCGTTACAGCAGATCCTCATGAGCCAAGTCACGCTGCTGCTGTTATTCCAGAGCCAAGTCAAGCTTCAGCCGCTGCTCCGGAATCAAGTCAGGCTACAGCTGTAGCCTCCAAGTCCGGTCAGGCCTCCAAGTCCAGTCAAGTTTTCAAGGCCAGTCAAGCTTCCAAGTCTAGTAACGTCAAGGCTGTCGTTCCTGAGTCGAGTAAGGTCAATGATCTTCACAAGCCAGATCAAGTCACAGCCAATCTCCACGAACCAAGTCAAACCACAGCTGATCTTCACGAGCCAAGTCAAGTCACAGTTGATGTTCACAAGCCAAGTCAGGTCTCAGCCAGTCACCACGAACCAGGTCAAGTCACCGTTGATCCTCATAGGCCAAGTCAAATCATCGCTGGACTTCACGTGTCAGGTCAAGTCACAGCAGCACTTATTGAGCCAAGTCAAGGTACTGCTGTTGTTTCAGAGTCAAGCCACGTCCCGCCTGACGGCCCAGAGTCAAGTCACGTCCCGCCTGACGGCCCAGAGCCCCACCATGTCTCGTCTGACCTTCCAGAGCCCCGTCACGCCTCGTCTGACCGCCCAGAGTCAAGTCACGTCCCACCTGACGGCCCAGAGCCTCTCCATGTTTCATCAGACCTCCCGGTGCCTCGTCATGTCTCGTCTATTTGTCCAGAGCCAAGTCCCGTCTCGTCTGACCTTCCAGAGCCGTGCCATGCCTCGTCTGACATCCCAAAATCACGGCCTATCAGGATGGCCGGCGTGCTGGACCCACCACTAGCATCAGTGAGAGCAATGAACATCCCAAAGGCATCAATACCTTCCGGACCCACCTCTAAAGAGGTCCTGCCACCCGCCACTGCTCTTCCTGTAATGGCGAGTGCCATTTGGTGTGTGTGGTCTGCACACTGTGCTCCTGAGGGCACACCTGTTCACAAGTCCGCCCCTGAGATCACGTCTGATCACAAGCCAGCTCCAGAGCTCCCGACTGATCACAAGTCGGCTCCAGAGGTCCCGCCTGGTCTCAAGTCCGCCCCAGAGGCCTTCCCCGTCGGAGAAGCTGCGCCAATGCCTCCAGAGGTGTCAGCGTCAGCTGTAGAACCTCTTATGGAGGGGGCGTTAACCTCAAAACTCTCTGCTTCTCCCTTTCTTCTGTCTGTTTCCTCTGTCCCTGTTCTCCCCAGGTCCCAGACCATGATGCAGGTTCCAGTTCCGCCCCTGAGGGCTGCCGCGCCTCCTGTTCCGCCCCGGAGGGCTGCGGCACCTGCTCCGCCTCCTGTTCCGCCCTGGAGGGCTGCTGCGCCTTCTCCCCCTATTCTGTCTGCCTTCACTGTCCCTGCTTTCCCCAGGTCCCAGACCGTGACCCAGATTCCTGTTTCACCCGGGAGGGCTGCTCCGCCTCCTGCTCCACCTCCTGTTCCGCCCCGGAGGGCCGCTCCGCCTCCTGTTCCGCCCTGGAGGGCTGCGGCACCTCCTGCTCCGCCTCCTGTTTCGCCCCGGAGGGCTCCTGCGCCTCCTGCTCCACCCTGGAGGGCGCCCGCGCCTCACGCTCTGCCTCCGGCTCCGCCCTGGAGGGCTCTTGTGTCACTTGTCCCGCCTCCGGCTCCACCCTGGAGGGCTCCTGCGCCTCCTGTTTCGCCTCCGGCTCCGTCCTGGAGGACTCCGGCGCCTCCTGCTCCGCCTCCGGCTCCGCCCTGGAGGGCCCCGGCACCTCCGGCTCTGCCCTGGAGGGCTCCTGCTCCGCCTCCGGCTCCACCCTGGAGGGTACCTGCTCTGTCGGCCCTGCCCCAATCACCGGGCCCTCCACATGGACCTGGCCCTCCAACCCTTGCCCTGTCTCGCTCCCACCCCACCGCACCCCTGGACTGTTGTTCCCTTAGAGCGTCTGGAAGCCGCTCCTTGGGGGGGGGCTATGTCACGGATCTGGTCGGTGTCCCGTTGTCCGCTCACCACCAGAGGTCACTCTCACCTCACCTACACACTCTGACTGTTGCACCACACTCCGGACTGCATCTCCCATCCTCCACCGCACTGATTGCGTCAGCCCCCGTGACCAATCAGGCGCTCTATATAAGCCCCAGTCCTTCCACTTGTAAACCACGGATTGTTGAATTGTCGTATTGTGATTGTTAGCTTTTCCTAGTTTCCTTGTATCCTAGTTCCCTGTGTTTACGTTCCTGCCTGGTCATCTCGTTTACGTTTGTCTGCCGCCTACCTTTTCGGACTATCGCTCGCATTGTTGGATTATTCTCTTGGATTGCCCCATTTCGGATACTGTTCGCCCCTGGTTTTACTCTCGCCTGTTTTACGGACTCCCACTGTGCTTAGCCTGCGTTGTTCCTGTTTGCTTGTTCATCTGACCCTGCCTGCACTGACCATGTATCTGTCTAGTCCCATTAATAAAAGCGTGCATATGGATCCGCTCGCCTCTCGTCTCACTCACCTTGTAACACATATAGTCCACAAGAGAAAATAATAGTTGAATTTATAAAAATAACCCTGTTAAAAAGTGGTTTTGGTTTTTCAGCATGTTTGTGAATTTGAACCCTTTCCAACAATTACTGTATGATTTTGAGATTCATCTTTTCACACTGAGGACAACTGAGGGACTCATATGCAACTATTACAGAAGGTTCAAATGCTTAATGATGCTTTAAAAGGAAAAACAATGCATTAAGAGCCAGGGGTGAAAACTTTTTGAATTTGAATAGTTGCATATTGTTCAAATATACAAAAAACAAACGAACAAAAAACATAGCTGTGGATCAGTCAGGGAACAACATATGTAAACTTTTGAACAGGGCATTTTTATAAATTCAACTATTATTTTCTCTGTTGATCTTTTATGTGAAATATCTTATTGAGATCAGTACTAAATAAAAATAACATGCATTTTGTATGATTCCTCTTATTTTGGTAAAACAATTAGCATTGCAGATTCTGCAAGGTGTATGTAAATTTTTGACCTCAACTGTGATTAAATAAT
This sequence comes from Cirrhinus mrigala, assembly GCA_036247105.1. Lineage (NCBI taxonomy): Eukaryota > Metazoa > Chordata > Actinopteri > Cypriniformes > Cyprinidae > Cirrhinus > Cirrhinus mrigala. The sequence goes on along the minus strand of CM070030.1, from coordinate 28,887,036 downwards.
ACAAGCCCAGATCACTAAATTCATGTTTTAGCATCAAACGGTAGTGAACCTTGCATTACCCATGACACTAGCAGTCATTAGTATATTTGAGGACATTCATATGTCCCAAATGTTTCAAATATTGATCATAATATCGAATTTAATACAAGAAGTCATGCTACGACTACTCCTGCTATAGCAAATATTTAAATGTCACTGTTTATTATTACTGAAAAATTATAAAAGCAATTCTTACAGCTAGTTAAATCCTGTTTATTAAAATGTATTGATAGGTTGATGAGTAGAGAAGTTTCATCTAGATCCTTCCACAAAATAATTGTTTCTTACATATTTTAAAGATTTAAAAGTCCTAAAATATTTTTACTGTTGTAGTGGTCCCAAAACAAACCCATAAAAATAATAATAATGATCACTCTTTTGGTGACTGAAGAGGTTTATTGTATTACTAGCGCCCCAGTCTCCCCCATATGAACAAAAGCCAGGCTCTGGAATGCTCAGAGGAAGCGCCCTGTCCAGTCCAAACACTATAATCCCAGATGGAGGCCCCTTCACAGGCCAAAATGAAACTGAGTTTTCCCCAGCCTCCTCCCAAAGCTTCCTCTGACTCATTCACATAACGGGACTCTGATACATTCCTTCCTTTTACAAAATCACATATAATCTAAAGCGCTGTTATACATATTCGAAAAGTGAAAGAATTAAAGGATTTTCAACATTTAACAATAAAAGCAATCCTGGAAAGCTCAGAAAAGAAACATGAGACGCATAATACGGCATCACATTCAGAGTTCAGGCAAAGGGCTGCGGTTGTCAAAAGCATCTTGGCAGCGGAAAACGCAGCCCAGATTACTGAGATATTTTAACTGTCTTCGTTCTTTTCTCTTCATATTAATTTTTCTTTCCTCCTTTTTCAACCCGCATTGATCGATTATGTGACGTGTCCTGTACAAACTCTGCGCAGAATGTTTAAGTAACTGTTACATCTCTCTCTCTGACGTTGACGGATATACGGTGCGCATTAGCAGATAAAAATAAAATGAAATACTTACTTGACAGTTTCCCATGGTGAGAGTTTTTTGGTGTTTGATGATCAGACGATCTGACCGCTGTCCGAACTGCAGGCCACACGCGCAAGAGTTTCTGTAAGTGACGTCAGCACGCAGGGAAATAACTGGATGGATTTTAAACGTACTGAGAGCCAGCATCAGCGCGTTTCGCGTCTGCATTTTTGAAAGCTATATATAATGCCATTATAATCTATACATTATTATACATTACTTTTGCATTCATTATAAATATTTATTATAATTATTTTATTAATTATTAATATAATTTTGTAATTCTATTATTTCAAGCAGTAATACATCTCAAAACAACAACTCACATGACCTCAAGACCTAAAACCACATACATGACAAACGGTCATTAAGTTACTATATTCAATTTTCAAATATCACAACTGATTAGGACGCACAAGAATATAACCTTTAATTTGTTTAGCACCTATATAAAGAGAAAAGGCGCCCCCTGCCGAACAATCTGGATGAGCAATAAACATTCCAAAAACATATTCCAAGTGTTTTGCCTCTGAATCTAGTCAGCATTTCGGTTACTTGTCTCATGATGACTTTTAATAATCACACGGTCCGAAGCATGACTTGTGTATCTAATTAATGTATTTTTATGTATTTTTTAAAACATTTTATTTTTCTCTATTAAGACCAGCTTTACAAATGAATGCTGATGTAAAGAATATAGAATATTATAGATTATTATAATAACTTCACTGACAACAGAAAGAGAGAGATTCATCTCTCTTGGATCAGTTGTGATTCTCCTATGCAAAAAAAAAAAAAAAAAAAAAAAAAAAAAACCTTTAAAAAGAGTTTAATATATTTATGTTATGACATTCATAAACTATAAAATGCATTCAAACAGCTTACATCACATTTTGTGTCGTAAACATTATTTTGCCTTATTATATCCTTTATTTTTCTTGAATGATAAGTTTAATCTATTAACAGTTGTGGTTATTATTATTATCATTATTATTATACCTTATGTACTCTCAAAAAATTACTTTAATAATTTTAAAAAATACTATAAATATTTTAAAAATTGGCAATATAATATAATTATATTTCATCAAAATAATGCAATCATCAGCCAGAAAATATCTGAACATTCACACATAAAACAGAGGTGAATCTTTATTTATTTATTTTATTTTATTATTTTTTTTATTTCATTATTAACCTCAACTAAAAAAAAAAATAATAATAATTTTAGGGTGTGTCTCTTTGTGTGTCTCTTTGATGCTGTGTTTGTTGTTACAATTCTAACAGTTAAGTTCAGTTAGTAATGACACAGTTATTATTCGGTATCGAATTTAATGGCTAAAAGTCTATTTACTTAATTTACATACTCTAAATAGGTTAAGTTGTTTGTACTTCAAATTTCCAGAAGCAAGAAACATTTTCAGATTTGTTTACTTTAATTTAAAACTGTTTTTTACTTATGATCATACAAACCTGGATGAGTCAAAATGTAAAAGTTAATTAAAATAACATAATTAAAATAACTTTGCATTATGATGTAAGCATCTGGCCACTAACAGTAAACACACACAAACACAGTGTTTTTTAAAGAATGGATTTATTTACCATGTTTACCATGTTACCAATCACTTTTGTAAGTGTTTAGGTAAGTCTGTCCAGCCATTTCAACTGCTTGTCAACTGCTATGCAGGGTCCTCCAGGAAAGCCTGGAAACACCCGTTGCCTTTTCTCAGAAGAATGTCTGAAAATCACCACTTCAACCTTGTTCTCAGCTTTGACTTGGTTAAAGAGAATGGCATGCCCTCTAAAGGGAATGAGAGTTTGGAACTGGCAGTTGCCAAGATTCTTTATTGCAAATGCTGAAAAAATAGTTGGAACGTTCTTGCATGATAGCTGATGGATCCTGTGGGACCTGGTTGACTGAGGTGGTAGATATTGTTTGCCTCTTCTGGCATGTTTAACTGTGGATACAGGTCTTGGCGACAGCCACCACCCTTTTTACCACCAAGTTCAGTGATCAGTATTGTTCCAAGTTGACACTGAATCGTGTACTCCACTAGGTGTTGAGCGCCAGCTTCTTTTCTTTAATTACCTATCGCACTTCATTCCACCACAGTGTTTGCTTATCAGTGAATATTTGTCCTGCCTTTGTTCCTCCCACAATTTCTGTTCCACTGTTCCAGATAATCTCCACTGTTTGATCATGAATCACCACAAAGCTGGTCAGTGCAGCTGTCAGCTTGTTCTTGTGCATGTTCATTTTCCACCACTTAATCTGTTTGGGCCAGCTGGTTGCATCTTTTTCCTATTGCAGGTGGTCCATTTGGATGTCCAAGGATACAATCATATGGGGTCACTTTGATGTTGGTCACCAAGAGTTCTCACCTCTGATTTAGGTGGCAAGGTATGATGGTCTTTTTTTTTAAACTTATATTAGTCACAGCTAGCCACAGACCTCTATAGTATGATGCATATCCTTGCCTTTCTGTTACAATGTGACCATTCAGGTCACCTCCAAGGACAATGGACTTTTCTGGTGCAGTCGTCCTTACTGCGATTCTGGGCCTGGAAACACTTCAGTAACGCTGATGTCTATGCAGGGTCAGAAAGTGCTCGGATTTCATCGAAAATATCTTAAAAGGATCATCGGATGCCCATTTTCCACAAGTTGATATGATTCTTTAGGGTCTTAATGAAAAATCTATAACATACTTTGGTTAAAATTTCTCAATGGTAGTGTAAAAAACACCCTTTTTACCTTGTCAAAATCAGCTCTGCAGAAATCAGCCCAATCTGTTGCATGTTCCTTTAAATGCAAATGAGCTCTGCTCACCCTGCCCCTCTCTTCTGTGGAGCGATGAGCCGTGCTCTGTTTACTTTAGCCGCATTTAGCCACTAATCTTGCTAACTAACACGTTATTAGGAAAGGCGATTGCAAAGATTCATAAAAAAAACTCACTTCTCACTTCTGCTGTAAGTGAAGCTGGATCACGAATGATTCGCACGAACATGGACAGATATATGTAGATCGGGAGGCGCATTCCCTTCACAAACAAACATAATACACTGCATCTTCAGTGGCTCAGATGTCGGGAGTAAATGATGACTACTATTTTCATTATTACATCCTACAACAGAACACCTCAATCACTTAGGAGCCATTCTTGTCCATGTCCCTGCTCCAGCATCGAAACAATAGCGATCGGATTGTTACAGCCCATTCAGGGCGGGTTTAAGGTAAGATGCCAGCGGCCTCTGTCGGTGTGACGTTAAAGAAGCTGAGAATGGCTTGATTTGAAAAAGGAGAAATTATTTTTTACAGACTAATTAAAAACCACTGGGTGGATTATACATATTTATGTTCAAACAACATATAAAAGTGATATTTGCATCCGATGACCCCTTTAATTTGTGTTCCAAAGTTGAACAAAGGTCTTACAGGTTTGGAACAACATGAGGGTGTGTAATTAATGACAGAATTTAAATTTTTGGGTGAACTATCCCTTTAAGGTCTATGTCACAGTCTTTGTGTCTCAGATCCCTTTCGTGACCTGTATCCGAATATGCCTATTATAGTCGACCCCTGAGTCCAGGTCGACGTCACAGTTGCCTGCCTTCACAAGCCAGGTCCCCTTTAGAGTCCACAGCCCAGACACCTCTCAGCACCATCCTTCAGTGCTATGGCCAAGGCCCAGACACCCCTCAGAGTGGAGGCAAAGCATTGGCACCCCTCAGCCTACGTCTGCTTTACCATCTCAGGTGCATTAATATTGTTAGTGTGCAGGTAGGTGTTGTGAAGGTAGGTAGTCTCAGTCATTAATGTAGCAAAATCATAATATTTAATATAAGTTCCCTTAGGGTCACTCAACACTGTATCATAACGGCACACAATGGCAGTACTGCAGATCTCTTCTCAGAGATTAGGGTGCTGGCTTGACTCACAGAGTTTAGGAGGGCATTTGATTTGGCAATTTGTGCCATCAAGCATACATCTCATGCAATTGGCCGCTCCAGGGCAGGTTGGTTGTGATGGAGAGACAAATGTAACAAATAGATGCTCATGATTCTCAGTTGGGGCTTTTCAGAGATGCTGTTACTGCTGCCGTTGATAAGCTCTGCAGTGCAAAGCAGCAGTCAGTCGCATTCTGGCAGCTGATCCTCATTTGATGATTGTGTCAAATCGAAGATGCTATTTGCCTTTCTCCTTGCTGTCCTCTAGATCCTCTTCTGTCAGTCCTACCATGTTTTGCATTTTGGGTGACAGCAAACCAACTGTGAACTATGTTCATGCTCTGTGCATAGGAATAGAATTGAAATTGTTGGTTAAAGGAGACGTTCACTTCCAGAACAAAAATTTACAGATAATTTACTCACCCCCTTTGTCATCCAAGATGTTCATGTCTTTCTGTATTCAGTCGATAAGAAATTAACTTATGTTTCTTGAAGAAAACATTTCAGGAATGTTCTCCATATAGTGGACTTCAATGGTGCCCCCTAGTTTGAACTTCCAAAATGCAGCTTCAAATGGTTCTAAATGATCCCAGCCAAGGAAGAAGGGTCTTATCTAGCGAAACGATCGATCATTTTCGAAACAAACTGACAATTTATATACTTTTTAACCTCGAACGCTTGTCTTGTCTCATCTCTGTGATGCGGATGTAATCCGGGTCAATACAGTTAGGGTAGGTCAGAAAATTCCCGTCTCGTTTCCTTCTTCAACGTCAAAATCGCTGTTTTCCTTTTTTTTTTTTTTTTTTTTTTTTTTTGTAAAAGACATTTGATCTTCTTTGCATGTTCACTTTGTAAACACTGGCTCGGTACTTTGCAGACTTAGACAGGATGAGCGTTTGAGGTTAAAAAGTATATACTTGTCAATTTGTTTAGAAAATGACCGATCGTTTTGCTAGACAAGACCCTTCTTCCTCGGCTGGGTTTAGAGCCTTTTAAAGCTGCATTTAAACTGCATTTTGGAAGTTCAAATGTGGAGGCACCATTGAAGTCCATTATATGGAAATAATTCCTGAATATTTTTCCTCAAGAAACATAATTTCTTATTGACTGAAGAAAGACACAAACATCTTGGATGACAAGGGGGTGAGTAAATTATCTGTAAATGTTTGTTTCGGAAGTGAACTTCTCCTTTAACTTTGTAATGGTGGGAATGGTCTTTTATTTTAGGTTAGATATGCATTAATAATTATGACAATTTTGGTAACAGAATGTCCAAAAGGACTATATTTCAATATAAGTATGAAAATAATAATAATAATAATAATAAATAATTTGTTTTATGAAGTAATAATACTTAAAGTTAAAATGACCATAACAAGAATAAAAATGACACAACTATATTCTTTCTAATCATGTCAAATCATATCTGTAAAAGATTCAGATTTACAGTAGAGTGTTGTACATGTATGTATAAATGCATTGCTAGGCATATTGAGTAACGTTAAATAATGTGGGTGTACTGCCTGCGGGTGTGCTTAAAGATTGTATAAAGCATTTGACAGCATAACAATCTATACTCAGTGTTAAAGACCTCATGATGTGCATATCAATGTTTTCTAGCTTTTTATTCATGTCTCTTCACTTGGACAACATCAACATGCTAATATACACTATACACAAAGTTTATAAAGTAGCATTTAGCAGATATTTAGCACAGATATATAAGTGAGACGAATGGGTTTGTTGCAGTGTGCAAAGTCAGCTCACACTGATTGCTTAATTCACAATGGAGATTCATTTTTAAAAATATACTGTACGCTGTTCATACTAAAAGCAGAACAGCATAAGGATTCTTAAGAAATTTCAAATTAAAAAAAAAGAAAAAAAAAAAGAAAAAGAAATACCACATACAGTACATAAATATATGGTTATACAAATGGTAATCATTGGTTACTACACTTGTACTATAATAAAACTGGTTAATTTTTGTAAGGGTAGTACAGTTAGAACAGCGAGAGATTAAGAATAGTAAAAGGGAATAAGAATGTTTCTACTTTTTTTCTACCTGAGAAGCACAGGATAGTTAATTTAACGTCATTATCGTTCTGACGTTCTTTCATCACATTTTAATTGCTTTTTTCCCCCACTAGATGTCAGTACATCACAATAGTAGAAGGTTTAGGAAAACAACAGGAGCAGTATTGATGAAGAGTTCTTCTTCTCTATTGAATTCAGTGTTAAACTGATATCTGCAAGAGAAAACTTTCGCCCTCATGCAAAATTCTATTGAAATTCACAAAACAATAATAAATGTGACTGCACTTTTTTTTACTAACCCTGAGTGGGGCTGGGAACTGAAATAAAGCAAGAAAGAAAGAAAGAAAGAGACAAACAAACAAACAAACAAACAATGAAAGTTTAGTGTATTGTTTCAAGAAATATACTATAGAAATAATATTATTATCTTGGCATTATCTGAAGATGTCTTGATGTCGCAAACACCTCAAAACATCATACGCTGATGACACCTGCTGGGGAAGACGTTGTAAATGCAACGAGAACATGGTCGTCTAATGACCAATGCTGTATGATTTGTGCTCTTTTATTAATTTGTAGTGGTTGTTTTATATGTTTTTAAGTAGGTATTTCTAACAAGGCTGTTAGCAATTCTCTGTTTTTCATTATATAAATGTTTTTTTGTCATTAAAATTAAACCTGTATTTTAAAATTGACCCAATTTCAAAATCATATAGGTTCACCAAATCAAATCCCACTACCATTGGAATTTATAGAATAGATAGAAATGCATAGTGATGAAAGACAAAATATTAAATGTATTGGATGAATATTTAGTAATCCATTATTTAGTAGAGAGAGGTCAAAATGGCAATTTTCACCTTAGATTCAGAGTCAAGTTACAGGGGGGTATAAATGACTTCAGAAAGAAGGCAGCATCATAATGTTATTTTTTACACAGAGACTGGTAGTTCTATTAGTAAAATCAGTTGACTTTAGCTATCTTTTTCACATTATGTGCCAGTGGTGACCATTCAAAAATGGGGAAACAGCACTTTTCAAGTTTTTCTCCAAAGTTTGCATGCCAGTAACTCAAGAAGTATTAAAGATATCTTAATTCCCTTTTAGATATTGGGTCTTAACAAACTTTCCTTTCCTTTTCCTCACTTTCCTTTCCTTTATTTTTAATGCCCTATGAGATTTGATTCCAAAGATATTGGAATTTCAATATGGCTCCAGGAGTAAATCATTAAAATGTACATATTTTCAGTGGTCAAAAACCAAATGTGGGTCAGTTTGAAAAATTATGGTACTTCTTTCCTTTTAAAAAAGAATGTCTGAAGAACAAATAATATTAAAACTAGAGATGTATCTTGTTTCTTCCTGTCAATACAGCTACATTGAACATATCTGTCTAAGTGCCTATAAGTTCATGTGCCTATAACTGTGTGGAGAGCATTCACTCTGTATTATCTCATTTTTGACCAAGTTGGCTTTTAGAGGCTTTTGCAATGGAATTCTTCATTTCTTCTTCAGACATTGTCCTTTAAATAAAATACGTTTCATCTGTCAAAGTGACCAACATTTGGTTTTCGACCACTGAAAATGGGTAATATTCAACAATCTGGACATGGAGCCTCATTGAGATCCCCGTATCTCTGGGACTGAATGATGTAGGGCCTTGGAAATAAAGATTCCAAAAGAAAAGTTTATGAAGAATTTGAATCTAAAATCATATTGCAATATCTTCAATACTTCTTGAGTTATATGCATGCGAACTTTGGAAAAATAATATTTATGGCACTCAGGTATGTTCAGTGCAGTTGTCTTAATAGGGGTCATCGGATGCTGTTTGAACATTAATGTGTGTTGGCAGTGTATGTACAAATCTACCCTATAATGATAAAAATCCATGCAGGGGTTTTAATTAATCTGTAAAAATAATATCCCCTTTTTCAAATCGAGCCATTCTCAGATGCCTGTCGGTGTGGCATCACACCAACAGAGGCCGCTCTTACGATAGTTGATTGACATGAACGTCTTACCTCAGATCAGCTGTAACAGTCCGACCTCCATTGTTTCGATGCCGGAGCAGGGATGTAAGTTAGACAAGAATATCTCCGACTGAACGATTAAGGTGTTGTGTTGCTGGATGTAATAATGAAAATAGTGGTCGTCATTTACTCTCGCAATCTGAGCCGCTGAAGATGCAGTGGATTACGTTTGTTTGTGAAGGGAATGTGGCTCCTGATCTACATATATCTGTCTATGTTCACGCAAACCATTCGTGATCCAGCTTCACTTACAGCAGAAGTGAGTATAAGGTTTTTTTTTTTTTTATGAATCTCTGCAATCACCTTTCCTAATAACGTGCTACTTAACAAGTTTAGCGGCTAAACGTGGCTAAATGCAGCTGAAGTAAACAGGCTTGTCACACAGAGAGAAGAGAGGGGCGGGGCGTGCAGAGCTCATTTGCATTTAAAGGAACAATTCCTCAGAATGGGATGATTTTTGCAGAGCTCATTTTGACAAGGTGAAAAGGGTGTTGTTTTACACAACCATTGAGAATTTTTAACCCAAGTATATTATAGACTTTTCATTAAGACCCTAAAGAATCATATCAACTTGTGGAAAATGGGCTTCCGATGACCCCTTTAACAGAAAGAAACGAGATACATCTCTAGTTTCATCATTATTTGTTCTTCAGACATTTCTCTTTAAAAGAAAAGAAGTATCATACTTTTTCAAACTGACCCACATTTGGTTTTTGGCCACTGAAAATGTGTACATTTTAACAATTTACTCCTGGAGCCATATTGCAATTTCAATATCTCTGGAACCGAATCTCATAGGGCATTAAAAATAAAGATGCTAAAATAAAAGTTTGTTAAGACCCAATATCTAAAAGGGCATTAAGATATATTTAATGCTTCTTGAGTTACAGCATGCAAACTTTGGAGAAAAACTTGAAAAGTGCTGTTTCCTCATTTTTGAATGCCCACCATTGGCACATAATGCAACAAAGATAGCTAAAGTCAACAGATTTTACTAATAGAACTACGAATCTCTGTTCAAGATAATGATCCTGCCATGTTTCTGAAGTAACTTTTACCCCCATGTAACTTGACTCTGAATCTAAGGTGAAAATTGCCATTTTGACACCCTATACAAAATAGTGGATTACTTAGTAAATATTTATATTCAATGACTTTTAATATTTTAGCTTTCATCACTATACATGTCAGTCTTTCTTCAGAAAAAATATTAGCAAAATCAAAAATTTGAGGCGGGGACCTCTGGTTGATTTGACACGGAATGACCCATAAGCAGCAGTCACTGAACTGCACCAACGCTAGTTTTTCTGGCATGCCTCCACCATCCCATCTCCCCCTCTATTCTACGCTCTATCATTCTATCCAATCCTCTAGTCCGGGCCGTTTAGCTCAGAGCTTTCTAAAGAAAAAAAAGCCAAATTCGTTTACTACAGTATATCATTTATCAAGACTGGATGGCTAGGAACTTGCGAATATGTGTGTGCATTAAATCCATGTAAGATTTATTTTTCTACATAGTAGTTTACCTGCATACTGTGCAGTATTCACTTACTCATAAGTGAGTATTCCATTCTGAACGTTCCCGCTGTGTGTGTGTGGCGTGGGTGGAATTGTGGAGTTGTAGCGTTGGTGCTGACAGCCAGGCGCAGAGGAATTTCTCATGGAAATGATCCTCAGTGTAGAGAGGGCCTTTAATTGGGTGAATATGTCATGAGGGCTCACAGTTAATCATAGCAAATAGAGAAAAAGAGGACGGCTGAGAGGAAGTTTGGGTCGTTTGGGAAATAGTGAAGAATGTGGGCTGTTGTAGTTGGGTTTTAGCAATGTGTGCCACATGTAATTGGTGAATGAATTTTTGCGGATCACTAAATGTTTCTCATTTATTTGATGGAAGCAAGAACTTTTTGAAACCACTATTTTTCAATGCCGCTTAGATGATAAAGAGTGCCATTTTATATACATTAGCAAAGTAGACATGCACTGTAAGCACAAGTAAATAGTGACTCAATCACCTGGTATTTTTTATTAAAAAGAATGATGAAAATTATGAAGACATAATTGGTGTGCATGCATCTTATATTTAACTTCTACTCTAATTTAAAACATACAAGCCCTTAGCAAAAAAGCTCACTTTCTCTCTTGGTGACCAGACATTATTGAGTGCAGAGTGAGTTATGCTTTTGTAGGGGTGCTGTGGTGACAAGCTGCAGGTGCGAGTGATCAGTAAGCTCTTCGAGTAGAGGGAGAACATGGTGTATCAGTGACATTAAAATGTAAAGGAATTTGTGTCTTTCTCAGAACAGATTTGGAAAAATTTAGTATTACATCACTTGCTCACCAGTGGCTCCACTGCAGTGAATGGGTGCCATCAAAATGAGAGTCTGAACAGCTGATTAAACAAACAAACAAACAAACAAAAAAACCCCCTAAAAAATCACAGTAATCCACAAGTTATCCACACGACTCCAGTCCATCAATTAATGCAGGGGTCACCAACCTTTAATCATGAAGTGCGATTTTTAAATGTTCTGGTTAATCACTGTGCTATAGGTTGTTGAACCCTGAATTAACATCTTGTGAAGTGACAGTGTGTTTGTAAGAAACAAATCTATCATTAAAGTGTTTTAACTTTAAACTGTCACTTCCAGGCAAAATATATATCCATAATCAATAATATTGCTTCCACCTGTAAAAAAACAAAACAAAAAACTCCATTCTCTGTTGTCCTTTCACATAAACCACCAACATATTTGTTTAGAACTGTTTTAGACTTTTTCAAACATTGCTTGATCTGTGCATATTTCTCTCCTGATTCAGATGAGATGGAAAAAGCAATATTGTAGGCCTAAATTACTATTTTGAAGTAATGATTTTAAGATTAAATTCAGGCTTGCAGGTTTTAATTTCACAAGATGTTAATAGATGAATTGGAGTATTGTTGTGGATTATTGTGTTTTTATCAGCCATTTGGATTCTGATTCTAACGGCACCCATTCAGTGACATGAATGGAATGTGATGTAATGCTATCTGTAATCTGTTCCAATGAATAAACAAAAATGAATATTATTTAGTCATAATACCTGGCCACCTTTGGAAAGCAGTCAATGGAGAAACAAGCTGAAATTAAAGCTGCAAGCAGCATTGAAAGTGCCCTCGCACCTGGTGGCTTTAGGAAAACAGTGAATGGTGGGAAATATGCATTTAAAGTGGTAAATACAGAAGGCATACAGCAGTCAACATTTGAAGTGGATCAAAAAAAGCTAATCAAAATCATCCTAAGGTAAGAATAGGTATTCTTTTTGGTTTTAATGAATTTTAATGAATTTAATGAAATTTAATTAAAGGTTTTGATCCACTTCAAATGTTGACTATTATATGTTAAAGTCATTTATATGTGCCAAACTTACTGCTACCAGGTGATGGCGCTATGACTATAACTGGACATTGGCATGTAGATGTCTTCAGGCCAGCACTTTTATAAAACACATGAATGATGGTGCAGATTGAAAATTGTATGTTTGAGTTAGTGCAAAGCATGACGCATCCTGTTGCCAACAGGTGGTGCTTATGAGTGTAACTGAACAGCCTGTAGATGTCTTCAGGCCAATACTCTTACCAAACGTGAAGTTTGGTGCAGATTGGACATTGCATGTTTAAGTTAGTTTTAAGTGTAAAACAAGTCATTTCCTGTTGCAAGCAGGTGGTGCTATGTTTATAACAGAATATTTGCCTTTAGATTGTTCAGGCCAGGATTCTTATCGAGCGTGTGAAGTTTGGGGCTGATCGGACATTGTATGGCTGAGCTACAACACCTTCTATTCCCATGGCGAAACATCGAAATTTGTCAGGCCGCCATGGACACGCTCTTTAACAAAAATTCAAGCTTTTCGCAATTTAACATCGCAAAGGCCTTTAGAGTAGACTAGCCAAATCTAATGTTGATGTCATAAAATCTCTATGAGGAGTTTGTTAGAGCATAAAACATGCCATCCTGTTGCCAGCAGGTGGCACTATGGCTATAACTGAATATGTTTATGGGTATGTTTTCAGGAAAGAACTCTCATCAAACATGTGAAGCTTGGTGCAGATCGGACATTGTATACCTGATTTGTAATAACCTCCTTTTTCATGGCGAAACATCGAAGTTTGTCAGGTCGCTACGGACACGAAACTTCCCTCAGCCCTTCAATGAAAACTCAAGATCGTCACAATTTAATGAGAAAAACTTACAGAGAAAATTCAAAATGACAGACTCCCTGTTGGGTTTTGGACTTTGTACCGAGGGACTTTTTTGTAGGTATTGCACTGTAAAAAACAAACAAACAAAAAAACTACATTTGTTGAGTCAACTTAAAATAATTTGTTACCCTGCAGACTTAAAATTTTAGGTTCAGTCAAATCAAATAAGTTTAGTCAACTTGAAATGTTCAGTTGTACTAAGTGAAAACTTAGATATTAGAGTTGACTAAACAAACAATTTGGTTTGTTAAACTTAAAGGAGAAGTCCACTTCCAAAACAAAGATTCACATACAATATACTCACCCCCTTGTCATCCAAGATGTTCATGTCTTTCTTTCTTCAGTTGTAAAGAAATTATGTCTTTTGAGTAAAACATTTCAGCATTTTTCTCCATATAATGGACTTCTATGGTGCCCCGATTTTGAACTTCCAAAATGCAGTTTAAATGTGGCTTCAAATGATCCTAAATGCGGTTGTAAATGAGTCCCGCTGAAGGAGAAGGGTCTTATCTAGCGAAACGATCGGTTATTTTCATTTAAAAAATACAATTTAAATACATTTTAATTTCAAACGCTCGTCTTGTTTTGCTCTCCCTGAACTCTGTGTATTCTGGCTTAAAGGAACACTCCACTTTTAATAGCTAATGGCTTAGCATAGATCATTAAATCAGATTAGACCGTTAGCATCTCGGTCGATGCTAACGGTCTAATCTGATTCAATGGTCTATGCTAAGCTATTAGCAAAAAAAAGTGGAGTGTTCCTTTAAGACAGTTAGGGTATTTCGAAAAACTCCAATCGTATTTTCTCCCTCAACTCCCTCAAAATCATTTTCAAATCATCCTACATCACTGCAGAAGTACCGACACAGTCTTTGCAAAGTGAACATGCAAAGAAGATCAAACACCCTTAACAAAAAAGGTAAAACAGCGATATAGGACGATTTAGAGTTGAGGGAGAACATGACATGGTAGTTTTTCAGCATACCCTAACTGTCATGAACCCAGGGGCGCAGATGGGATTTTTTAACTGGGGGGGTACCAAGCTGTCAGCAAATCATTTCAACTCAGTTATTATGTGCAATTTGAGCTTTAACTAATGCTCAAGTAGTTACTTTGCATAATTTGGGCTAATGGTTTGCACAACAATGCCATTGGGGGATTCTTATTTGAAATCATGGATAAACAACAATGAACAAAGGTAAACAAAAGCCTGCCCGATAAACACTAGCAATGCATGATCAAACTGTCATTTGTCTAGTATCCCAATCACCCACCAAAACTTCATGCCTACTGCCAAATATTTTTTTATGTAGCTAAAATTTAACGTGGTCGCATTTGTGCGAGTGCATGGTCTCAAAAAGCGTCTACTCCATAAAGCGCGTGTTGCAGCAGGAGTCAGAATTCACTGATCGTGTAAAGAGAGGCGCATTCAGAGAGGAATTTGGTTTTCAAGCTAAAGTAAAGTTAAAAAAAAAAAAAAACGCTTCTTTAACAGAGAAGGTGATTTGATTTCTCAGTGTTTGCTAAACGTTCTATAATTTATTCAGCTGTTATTAGGCTAATATAGTATGTGGTGTATGTCATGCTTTATCTTATTCATTTTTATGTTAATAAACGTTGTTATTGTAGCCTGTTTTATTGTCGTTGTGCTTTTAATAAAGAATAGGCTACCAATTAATCCATCATTTGTTTTAGTCTTAAAAGGTGAAAGGTGTATAATGCAAGCAGGGTTAACCACTTTCGTTACCATATAACTATAAACTATGATAAAAGTTAATCAGCATGCATTGATTAAAGTTGTAGCCAAAAAAACCCCCCACCAATTTATGTGCTCCTGCAGCCAACTGAGAAAGTTAGTCGCAAATGAGCGACCTGTGGAAAGAGTCTACAAGCCCTGGTCAGCCAGCGTCTGATTCTGAAGCAGTGACGGCAATAATTAAGGAGCGGTAGCCACTCCGCCACTACTTAGGCTAATTAGGTACATAGCAGAAACCCTGAATAATCCTTAGTTTTGCTCATGTTTATCACCTTTCGTATGGACAGTGAGGGGGATGGATCTGGTCACTATGAATCTGGGGGGGTTGTGAACTGGAAAAAAACAGTCCAGGCAGAGTAAGACAAGATGAGCGTTTGACACTAAAAAGTATATAAATTGTATAATTTTTATGAAAATAACCATGCGGTTCACTAGATAAGACCCTTCTTTCTCGGCTGTAATAGTTAACAACCGCATTTGGGATCGTTTGAAGCCGCATTTAAACTGCATTTTGGAAGTTCAAAATCGGGGCACAATAGCAGTCCATTATATGGAGAAAAATATAATTTCTTTACGACTGAAGAAAGAAAGACATGAACATCTTGGATGACAAGGGTGTGAGTACATTATATGTGAATCTTTGTTTTGGAAGTGGATTTCTCCTTTAAAAGCTGTGCTTGTTACTCAGCTGCCTTCAAATTTTAAGTTGAATGAACTCAAATATCTAAACTGTCACTTAGTACAACTAGTTGAATCACCAAATTTTTTACGGTGTGGTGTGTTGGCTGTATCTACCGAATTTCGTGCATGTATGTGAAACATAGCCAGACGGACACTTTGTCGAAAATTTATAGGTGGCGCTATGGAGCCATTTTGCCACACCCACTTCTGAAACCTATATCAGATGTAAATTTTTTACCACTTTTGGCATGTGTGCAAAGTTTCATGAGTTTTCGATTCAAAATACGATTCATTTTGAAGAAAAAGAATTTGGGCAATTCCAAAAGGGTCCTCGCACCATCAGTGCCCTACTGTAACAAGCTGCAGCAAACCAGCCAAACTCTGACCTGCTGAGTACACATAACTAGTTTACTGACAGACAGCTGGTAACTAGTTGGTTATTGCAGTTAAATCCTACTTAGTTAAAAGCTTGGCTCATGAATTTTAATTACAGGGGTTGGACAATGAAACTGAAACACTCGCCAATATAGTATTGGAGGTTTCATGGCTATATTTGCGCTGTCTGGTGCCCAATCTTCACTTATTGTACATTACACCAGTTAGAGCAGAGTGTAAAGTTTCATTATGTGCACCCAATGGTTCAAACATTGTACCTTGAAGTTAGTGCTCTGTATCAGGATAATAATGCACCAATACACACAGCAAGACTGGTGACAGACTGGTTTAATGAACATGAAAATTAAGTTGAACATCTCCCATGGCCTGCATAGTCACCAGATCTGAATATTATTGAGCCACTTTGGGGTGTTTTGGAGGAGCGAGTCAGGAAACGTTTTCCCACATCAGCATCACATAGTGACCTGGCCACTGTTCTGCAAGAGGAAAATGGCTCAAAATCCCTCTGGCTGCTTTGCAGGACTTGTATTTGTCACTCCCACGATGAAATGATGTTGTATTGGCTGCAGAAGGAGGCCCAATATCATACTAATTGTGATCTAAAACCAGGTGTTTCAGTTTCATTGTCCAACCCCTGTAGGTGTTTCATTTTAATGTGTCTGGGCACTCCAGGTAGTTTACTAAGGTACGTCAGCATGACCTAATTCATATTCATGACCTTAGTCTTGTAGGATTTGTCACATCGCCTCCGGAACACCTTGATGAGTCATGAATTGTCCCAATACAAATGCGTGGCCCGCTGTATGCTGCCTAGGGGAATGAAAAACTTGTGTGGGTGTCTTGCGCTGGATTTATCTTCTGAGCACAGCCAGAGCTAGCAGGGATTTAGCTATACCCCTGAGCTCTGTGGGCATTAGCCCACCCACTGTGACGGTCAGAAAGAAATTCTAAAGCTCTTCTTGATAATTCATGCAGATAAGACATCAAAACATTTAAATAGTTTTGAATGTGCAATGCCTTCATTTTATATAATGATTGTGTGACTCATTTTTAAAACCACCAGCAACAACACATCTCTGGATAATAGACTGAAGCTTAATAAAATAAAATGTGTTAGAGAAACAGAGACAAATCAACACAAATTAGCACCTAAATTTCATGAAAACTGAGTTTTCACATGTTTGGACCTTTCTTAAAAGAGAACTCATTTTGGAAGTTCAAAATCGGGCCCCAGTGAAGTCCATTATATGGAGAAGAATCCTGAAATGCTTTCCTCAAAAACCATAATTTCTTTATGACTGAAGACAGAAAGACATGAACATCTTGGATGACAAGGGGGTGAGTAAGTTATTTGTTAACTGTTGTTCTGGAAGTGGACTTCTCCTTTAATATGTGCTTTATAAGTACTAATAAACAATAAGCATCTAGTTAATAGTGAGAACTGGTCCCTAGACTAAAGTGTTACCGAACCCCTTATCCATAAAATATCCATTTCGATTTAATTTGCATTTTCTCAAGATGTTCTTTGCAACATGATCATAAGGTTTCATGAAGCTTAAGTGCTGCTGTCACTAAAGCAAAAGAGAAACATTCCAAATACTTAATAATTCATCTTCACTTCACTACTGGTTTGGGCATAAGGGTGCGAGTGAGTTACAGGACAGGTCAGAATCAAACCTGTATCTCTCACTCAAGCATGTTTGCTAATCACTAGGTCACAATGCTGACAACTCTAGGTTAAATTTAATATGCAGAATATAAAAGGCTACACATAATGTGTGACACATATGAAACATTTATGAAATATGAAATGACCTCTGCAGTCAGAGATGTGATATGTGATAGTGAATCTGAAACAACATTCTTTTCCATTTGTGCCAGTGTAGAGAGAGGCCAGTCTCACTATATTGATTGGCTGTTCGTTCCACTGACAGAGTGCTCTTGAACAGAGAAATCAATGCTAAAGTGATTTGTTTATACTCTTTTAGTATGCTTTTACCTTACATTACAGCTCATCAGAACTCGCAATCCAAAGAGTTCACAGCGTACATAGGTCATTAAAACCTTAAGATGGTTGAAGCTTGGGTTGTATAATTTGCTGGATGGTGAGACAAAATGCTACAGTAACCAAATAGGCTTAAGTTTGGCCACACCTTTAACTTCCCTCATTAATATGTAATTATCCACTATTAAAGTATCTTTAGTGTTATTACTGAGGAGACTTTATACAATACAGATTGTTTCAAAGCAGCTTCAGGGTAATAAACAGGTAGGCTAAATAACAGAATCAGTGTTGCAAACTTGAAAAATCTGCTGCAAAGCAGCTCTGTAAAGACAAAAGTGTCATTGTTCAGCTCAAGACATCTAAGTGTTGATTCAGTTCAGTTCAATAACTGGAAAAGTTAATTATGAAACAAGTTCAATTCAGCTATAAGCAGCTCTGCAGAAGACAATACATAAGATCCTGGTTTTTTCATCCAGCAGGGTTGCCAGGTCTGCGTAACAAAACCAGCCTAATTGGTATTCAAAATTAGCCTAATCATTAGCCCAAAACTATCCCCAGTTGCATTCCAAGGGAAATTGGCTATCAAAATCACTCCAGAATTGCATTCCACGGGGATGGAAACAGTATAAAAGCACACAATTTTGCAGGAAAACCACAAACTTGGCAACACTATCATCCTGCTCAAGTCAAATGGTATCGATGCAGTCAAATCAATAATGCAGTATTACTGAATATTGAAAGATTAGTTTACCCCAAAATGAAAATTTTGTCATCATTTAGAAATTAGTTTATCTACAGAACACATTTGTAATCAAATCTGAGAAATTTCTGTCCCTCCATCAAAAGTCTGTACACCCAAAACTCAGACTTGAAGAAAAGACATGATCACTTTTAAATGATGAACAGATTTATTTAAGGCTTTTTTCAAATATAAACATTGATCAGCTAACAATATTTACAGCTAACAACAATTGTGTCTCTTCAGAAGACTTGGATTAAACTGCTGAAGTCATATATGGATTTCTTTCTTGATCACTTTACAAACATTTTGAAATGTAAGAATTTTTGGTGAACAGACTTTCAATGGAGTGAAATCTCTTAATTTAATTAAAAAAAAAAATATCTCAGTTTGTGTTCCGAAGATGAAGTAATTTCTTTGATAAGTAAATGATGACAAAATTTCATTTTGGGGGCGAATTAACCCTTTGCATTTTTTTAAACCCAGAGGCAACTCAGAACACCTTAGCAACACCTTAGATGCTCTGGCAACCATCCACAACATTCTAGCATTGTTGAAGAGTTTTACAGCAGCAAGCAACTCTCACATTTTCTCTTGAAAATCTAGTTGGATGTGTACTTTCAAGTGGAATCAAGTATTCATGCCACATTCGTGCAGCAGTTGACTGGACTGATTTTCAGCAGCTTGGCTATTGACAGAAATATGAGGAAGAACCTGATATCGTCTTATCCACTTTCCCCATACAGAGCACCAATTGATCTCTGTCAGAAAGACTACAGCATCTCCATAAAAGCTTTTCAGGAGCTGAGCCAAACATGCATATGAATATCCTAAAGTGGTTACAATGAAGGCTTTTAAAGGCTTCCTTTAAGTTTAAAGTAAACAAACCTTGGAGAGAACTAAGACTGCCAGGATACAAATTTACTTTGAGAATAGGCCATGGCCACTTAGCTGGAGCCTTTGTGGGGAGATCAGTCATTATTAATGAAAGCAAAAATGCTGACAATGTAAAACCAGCCAAGAGATTTTTGCAAATGCAACATATCTGAACCGGTGTAAGAATCAATTATCAGTGCTCTTTGTAGAACTGTTTTAGGTTTCATCAGTGTTGTAACAAAAGTCCTAAAAGCTGTGAGAAATGGTTTTAAAACTGACTAAAAATGGCAAGGCAAATCTGATTGGCTGGTTGTCAAGAACCACTGTTAAGGCACAAAGGTTTTATCAGTACCGGAAACCAAACCACTGTTTCAAGTTGCAATACTGCCACAATCAGTGGTTCTAAAGAAGAACTAGACCCTGAAATTGACCAATTTAGTGAAGCTTGTGTCATTAAATCTTTATTCAAGACTTTTCTTGTGCGACACGTAGGCCACATATCGTATGTCTACTGCATTTAAAGTTGTGGCATGAAATATTTGATATTTCTTCTGTATAGTGTGATTGATTGAAAAAATGACTTGGACTTGGTTCTAAGTGTATCTACAACATTGGTGCATCGAGGGCAGCTGTGGCCTAATGGTTAGGGAGTCGGGCTTGTAGCAATATGCTCCGGGTGTGTGTTCACGTTGTGTGTGTGTTTGTTCACTACTGTGTGTGCGCTTGGATGGGTTAAATGCAGACCACAAATTCTGAGTATGAGTCACCATACTTGGCCACACGTCACATCCTTTCCCTTTCAAAAATGAATGCAAGGTTGCAGTTGATTGTGGGTTTAGTTTAAACAAAGTGGGGCCTGCTTTAAGCAAACTAAATGATTGGTAAAGTATGGCATATCCCACCAGAGAGAAATATGTAGTTTCACCAGAAGATTGAAATTTTGATTAATTATACAAAAACGAAACATGAATCATTTACAATACAATCTATAACATGCATGCACAAAATAGATAGATGCAGACTTTAAATGTGCAGGTTAATTCCCTAAGAAAACAGGAGGCATTTCTTCCAAATGGGATGGTTGTAATAATAATCATCGCAATGTTTTGACATTCTAGGACTATTTTTAAAAGCAACGGTGGATAGATAGTTTTAAAATTTGTCAAGACTTTTGTGATTGTTGTTGTATATTTTAGAGTTATTTCCAACCGAGAAACAGGAACAGTTTCTGATGTATGCATTGCAAATTGTATGAAAATATACAATTTTTTTGAAAAAGTAAGCATAAAGCTACACCCCTCAATCCTAAACTTGGTTCACTAGGGCGTAAGCACATCATACAAAAACATACAAATAAGAATTAGCTAATGAATACGAATTAGCCATCAAAATTGCAAAAATGTAAAACTAGTTACAAATTTCCATGGGATTGTATAGGTCATATCTGTAGAATTTCAGACAGATGGCAATTTTGACCACACTTCATTTAATTGGTGTTGTCTGTAGAACCATTTGAATAAGGTATTACCGATTTCAGATTTACCTGATCTAAGCCACACACACATATAAACTACACTTTTAAAAATACAGGTTCCAAAAGGGTGTTTTTGCAGTGATGCCATAGAAGAACCATTTTTTGGTTCCCCAGTGAACCTTTCAATGAACAGATCCTAAAAGAACCATTCTGAAGAACATTTTAATGGGGTCCTATTATGCTCTTGATTTTGTTTGAGGGGTGTACTAGAACATGCTGCCATGCTTATTTTTCACATAATTTACATTATTTCAATATCTTTCTCTCTGGCACAAATGGCTCGATTAGTTCCGGGTTTAATGAAGGCCCGCCTTCTGAAAAACGAAATGTGTTGTGATTGGTTAGCTGTCCCAGTGCGTTGTGATTGGTGAACAGCTTAGACGGCGTTTCAGTACTGCCACGCCCCTTGCCAAAACAGTTCCGTGTACAACTGTTAGCGCAAGCTAGATTAAAGTGTTTCTCACATTTTAAATATGGATCTTTTTCCTACAAATTTTCTTACAATATCTACAGGAGGCCTTTATTCACCCCTCCGGAGCCATGTGAGGCACTTTTTTATTATGGATGGATGGACTTTATTAGACTTGTTTTGGACTGATGATGAGAAACACCCGTCTATGCTGTTCTAAAGCTGGGGAGTGCCAGGATAATTTTTAATATAACTCCGATTGCATTCGTCTGAAAGAAGGAAGTCTTATACACCTAGGATGCATGGACAGTGAGTAAATAATATGCTACAGTAGTGTTGGGTCCTATCGTCAGCCTACGAGATTGCCGATACATGATATTATCGTGCTAATTTATTTATTTAGCTTCAGCTCCAGCATAAGGCTAAAAGCACCCTAATGTCAATATGACTTAACTTGTATTTAACATGACAACAATTGAATAAAAACATTGTAAGTTACTAATTATAATGCTTACATTTCCATAGTTATTCAAAAAGCAGCTACAGAAAACGAGCAAAGAACAGCTGTTTGTTGTAGTTATTGAAAAGGGATTTTTTAAAAACAAAATATCCCCTTTTGGAGTGGACTTTGAGATTTGTAACTTTGTAGATCTTTTTTAAGCCTAAACATACACACTACACACTGACTAAAAATTCAAAAAGGGAGAAAGCATAATAGCACCCTTTAAAAATTTAAAGAACCTTTTTCGACTATAAAGAACCTTTTCTGTATTTGGAAGTTTCCATTCATGTTCAAAGTTCTTCATAGAACCATTGATGCCATTAAAGAACCTTTATTTTTAAGAGTCTATGGTAGTCAAAGTGGGCATTTCCTGACCAGAATACTTCCAATATGTACCAGATTCTTGTGAAAAGTAATAAAAACTACAATAAAAGGTCTTTTCACTCATACTTTAAAGCAAACTTGTTTTTACCAAAACTTTTTTTTATTCATTTAGATTTCATTCAGTCAACGCAGAATTGCTTTTTGTAGAAATATTTATTGCAGAGGAGGTATTTTTTTATGTACATGCTATCACAATATTACACAATATAAATCTACCAAATATCTCCATATGTGTATGCTATAAGCTTGTCATAGAGCATTTAATATAACAAGCACATAATACAGTGGGTAGGGTACAGTTTCACTCACTATACAACTTGTAACAGTCCAATAAAGATCAAAGATTCTTTTTTAAGTTCTATCAAGGGCAGTGAAACATCAGTCTTACTAATTTCTCATTATCATGCAGAAGCAACGAGAGTTAGAGCTAAGACAATACCGCGTTAAGTAGTAGGAATGTCCCCCCAACACGTGACAGTGGTGGGACACGCGCGGGGCCCAAGTAAACGAGCTAAATAACCAAAATCAAGTCATAAATAGATAAATAATCACTTCTGTAAACTCCAAAAACTGAACTAAACATTGCACTAGGACAATGTAATAGGCAAGGTTACCATTAACATTGACAGGTCATGAGTTGAGTGCTTACTGAGGACCTGCAGATGGGTGAAACTTGTAAACTAGAGGGATGCACTACGATACAACAACCATTCTCAGAAACATTCTCTATGTAACAAAGTTGGTCATTTTTACACATCCATCTAGGCATACATTAAGAACAGACTCTAGAAAGTCTTCTGTTCTTACAAGAGTATGAGATGACTAGACAGTTAAGGAGCAGTTGAACTATAGGCTGCTGACAGTTCCCTTTAGTGTACCTAGAAATCCATGTGCACATATCCTGATGAGAATAGCAGAAATTTGGGCTTATAAATCATAAGTAGATTACATAAACCTGGGAAGTGGCATTTCTCTCTTGATTACTGCTTTGTAGTCGATAAAATATTACCTGGGTCATTCCTACTTGGCAATA
Source organism: Cirrhinus mrigala (assembly GCA_036247105.1). Taxonomy (NCBI): domain Eukaryota; kingdom Metazoa; phylum Chordata; class Actinopteri; order Cypriniformes; family Cyprinidae; genus Cirrhinus; species Cirrhinus mrigala. The sequence goes on along the minus strand of CM070030.1, from coordinate 28,863,402 downwards.
CATTTTGTATAAAACTTACAACGTTAAAAAATGAAAATCGTACAAGTTATTTTTCTTTAATTGCAGTATCACAATTAAATTAAAATGGAGTGAATTTCAGTTACAGTTACAGTTTTTTTATGTCCCCAGATACTACGCGCTTCTACACTAAAAAGAAAAGAAAAGAAAAGAAAAGCATAACCTATATATAGTAGCATCTAAATTAACTGGTTTGTTTGTCGTCTGTAAAAATATTAACATCACTGAACTAACCTGTACACTTTATACCAACAAATTCTTGAGGGGTTAAATCCAGTAGGAATCACTCTTTTTAAGCTAAAAATCGCAGGTTACCACTTTTCAGAGAGTAAAATGAAAAACCATTTTCATGTATAGCCATTCATAGAAAAAATTCCACTGAGCAAATAATTCATGTTTAATTAAAGTTTAGTGATAAATAATCATGTCAAGTTTGACCAGATCATATTTCTGAAAGTATAAAAAAGTACTGCAGAACAGGAATGACCCATCTGTGTAAATATTAGCATGGGAAGAGACTTTCATCTGAGTTTTAAGTTAAATTGTGACCCAAAGGTCATTAGTAATTTTACCCCACTGTGGAGAAATGGGAATGTGACATCATTTGATTTTCACAGAATGTCATGAATGAAATATTTAGGTACTTTTTTTTTTTTTTTTTTTTTTTTTTTTACCTCTTTGGTAGCTATATACATGGTATTACTGTTTATTCTGTATTCTTGCAAATTCATACTGTGCACATACAAAACACAAGAATCTGTCAATACATTTAAAACCATTTAGTTACTGTAGGATTGGGTCAAAATATTTTTCAATCGCAATATGTAGACATTTATGCAAACATTTCATTACTAGGCATCAACCTGTACAACAGTTCATGCCTCGTGTTGTAACACCATTACCTTGACATCATTACAGATTACCAATGTGCTGAGAAGGCATACAAGATATGTTAACATTCCAACAGTAATTTAGATACATTGTTGAATTAACATCAGTGGTCACTGGGGACGTTTCAGAATGTTCTTCTAAGAAATTGATATATTTTGCAAAAAAAAAATCAATATGGTAAGAGCAAGATTTATTTGTAAACTGATGTAATCATCATAAAATGTTAAAGGATACCAGATACATGTTAAACAAATTGAGGCTTGGGTTAGAATTTGATATGAGACTGGAATTTGATATTTCATATCTTGTCTTGAGCGTTCTAATCATAAAAGACAAAAAAGAAAGACATTAGAGGCAGAAACCTTAATGATTGTGCCCTACGCCGAGAGAAACTATATCTATGGTCCCATGAACTGAGTAGTGGACTTTCTTTTTTTTTTTTTTTTCATAGCGTACCCCTTTCAAAAAGCATTTACAATTTTGCAACATTACTAATATATAAACTAAACTTCATTTCTTTTCAAAAATAAGATGCTGATTTTTATCAAGTGTTTCAATAAGTATTTGTAACATGGGCTATGACAAAGGTTTCACATTTCCCAATACAAAGTATAAGACTGGTACAGGACTATTTAAATAGGCACATTCAGGATAATATATCAGCAAATTTGGAAGCATTGGAAATGTTTATTTTTTCGAGCTTTTTTCTAGTCAAGAAAACAAACAAACAAACAAAAAAAAAGTGTTGCAGATGTGCACATATGATCTCACTGCAGAACAGCATAAAACAGCAAGGCCAAAAAACAAACAAGGGCAAATATGAATGGAGTTCTGTCCAGTTTACGTCTGTCTTTCTAAGCATGTTCTTTACTAAAGTGCTACAGGCTAATTTTCTAGCAGCCGCGTGAATTGGGCTCACTGTACAAATGTCTCTATTATGCTGTTGAGGTTTGAGTTCTTAGATTTATTGGATTTGACCTCTATCTTTGGCAAATATTCATTTTCACTCAAACCAGACAATAACGTATGAAACGAAAGCAAACAAGGAAATGGATCAGGCTTATTCCATGACACTTCATGCATGGTCCACACCTTCCTATGTAACAGGAACTCGTACAATCTTTTGTGGACACCACAGTCAAGGAGAGGCTACAGATGCAGCTGCTATGAGAGTTCAAATGTTAATGAGGATACACGTGGTAAGTATAGGCATCTTGTTTACATTGCACATAAAGAGTTGCATAATTGTAAACTACCGTTTCTATTTAAAGGTTCAACCAATACTTTAAAATCTGGAATGCCTGGTGAGTTGTTGCATTTTTGTTAGTGTTTTTATTTTCTTTCTTTTATTCTAAAAAACACAAAGGGAAAACAAAAGGTTGAAGAGAAAGGCAGCTTGTGCGACATGTTGATTTTCTTCTTCAAATCACCATAAATTCTATTAAAGTTTTTATTCCATGGTGTATTTATGAAAGAAAAAGCACATATAATGAGGACTAACTAATGGGTCACTCAGGTAAAGTGTCATGCCTTTTTTGTTGATCCTTGGTCATCAAAGTCCCAAGGGCAGACATCTGCCATTTTAACACCACTAGTAACTCTGCCTTTGGAATTTGAACTTTTCTGTTTGCCAGTGGTTGAACTGGTGCTCCGATTGATTTCTTTACTAGTTGCCGCATCTTCAAAATCCCAAGGGCACACCTCTGCCTTCTTGCTTTTTGCTAATGCAACATTTGGACTTTGTCGTTTTTCCATTGAGACAATTTCCTGACTACTATCAAGATCCCACGGACAAACCTCAGCCAGTTTAGACTGGCTGACAGGTCTTTCTTTCGTTTTGCCAGAGGCTAACTTGTCTTTTGTGTTTGATTTCATTTTGTCATCATCAGGACCCTTTGTGTTCTCTCTTTCCATCTCTGATATTCTGACAGGAGATGTTCCCTTCTTTATAGCGTGGGTCTCCTTTGTTTTAGAAACCTGAGAAGAACAAGGGTTTTTTTCAGAGATGGGACCTGACCCAGTCTCAGAGTCCCATGGACACACATCTGCTTTAGAGGGCGGCTGTAGTGAGCTGCCTGTGGATTTAGTAGGCTCCGAGAGAATGCTCTTTGCTTTGCCCTCTGTAGGCGTTGTACCCTTGCCCTTGACTTCAGTAGGCGAGGAGCTTATTTTCCCTTTGATCTCAGTTGGTGTGGTGTCCTTTCTTGGTCTGCTCTGGTCAGGGGAGCGATCAGAGTCCTTTGGCTTGCTCGACGCTTCCTCAAAGTCCCATGGACAGACCTCAGCTTTTAGAACCTTGGCAACCTCTCCGGATGCCTGGGGTTGGGATATGGCAGGCTTACTATTGGAGTGAGGTTTTGGCCCCACTGCCTGACCATGGTCTCCATTTCCTTCCTCCCACGGACATATGTCTGTTCTGTCAGCAACTTTCTGGGCTGGATGTCTGGCCACCGAGGGTGACTGCTCTGTGCCTTTCTGCTTCTGCTGTTGCGACTTTGTCGCCTTGCTGCTCCCTCCATGGACTGTGGTGGTCTGCTCGGGGGCAATGGACACATGTTTCTGGACCTTGTTTTCGGAGGGAGTCGGCAAGTCCTCCACTTCCCAAGGGCACACCTCCGAGAGGTCATACAGGTCTTTCCCCTTGGCTGTTTCTGAGCAAATTGAGGGCTGGCTTCCGCTCATCTGTGGCTTCATTATACCGGTTTTGGCAGCTGTCTGCTTGTACTCCACTGACTGACTGACAATCATCTTCGGGTAACCCTCTTTATCTTCAGCTTCAGCGGAGGTCTTGGCATCCTTGTTCTTTTGATTCGCTCTCTTTGTTGCATCCTCCGCTGCTTGGGCCTTTCCTGTTAGACCAAGAGTTTTCTCTTTGGCACTGGCAATAACGCTAAGAGATTTCTGCAGCATGGATGTTCTAGGGTGAATCGGTTTCTTATCAGCTGTCAGGTTGTGAGCACTGGCTGACTTACACACCAAGGGAACTGACTCTGTTGACTCACTGGCTGCATCAATCTTCTCAGAGGACTTTTTGACCAGCTTCTTGCCCATTAGGGTTTCCAGAAGGGAGCCTTCTGTGTTTGCGACTTCCATCTTGTCAGTTACTGAACTGCTGGAATCCTCACTGTGGTCCCGAACATGATCATAACTGCTGTGGGACTTTTTAAGGGAGAAAACTTTGCTCTTCAAGGATTCGTCTTTGGCAGGCTTAACAGAGTGTGAGGGGTCAAAAGGATTCTTTCTCAGGACACAGATGCTGTTGCGGTTACTCCCATGCTCACCCAGGTCCTTGTCCTCGCGGCTACACTGGCGGCCCATTGTCTCTGGAATCTCTGTGATGCGGCGCATGAGGGAGCGACCTAGCCCCTTTTTGGAGCTGCGCTTCTTCTGCAGGTGAGGATTGTTGGCCAGCATCTTTTTCCTCTTATAAATCTCCAGCTGGGAGTAGAGTTTCTTCAGCTCTTCCTGTGGATTTGAAGACAAGATGGGCCATTAACTCACAACATATGTCTAGATGTAGAAGTGTAAAAATGAAATGATTCTAGTTACAGTGAAGCAGACGCTCTATTGCACAGAAAACATGCAGAACTAGTCATTATATGCAACTACAGACAGTGCCTCGAAGACGTTAGACCAAACCAACATGCTGTTTTACACTAATTAGAGACAGGACAGTCTGGGACGGTGTCAAATACGAAAATTTCATGTTTTATTGTTAGGTCTGAAACAGCCTCTAAAAAAACTTCAAAGCATTATCACTGAAAATTATACCAAGAGCAGAACTTTATCCCATTAGCAAAATGTCCTTTCTATGAACAAAATTTGAGTCTTTGGTGAGAGACTTCTTCAGCTCTAACAAACAAACGAAAACCTCTGCTCACGTTGGTACGTTTTTCCCAAAGACTGTCGCAAGACCTTACGCCACAGCCATTAATAGAACTTAGCTGGCCCATTTCCTCTGGTGTCTGCAATAAAAAACTGCCATGGCTCAGTATGTTTGTCAGTTATGGGACAAGGGGTCAAGAGATATTTGCAGATTATGAAATTTCAGTTAATTACTAAGGCAAGAGAGAGTCAAGGGGAAAAGAAAGCCTTGAAAGAAAGCAGGGCACCTACCCGAATATCTTCTGGGTCCAGACTGTGCTCACTCCAGGCGGACGTGATGCTGCTATTCAGGTATGACCCAGACCGGCCCATGTCCAATTCATCTTCATAGGCCTCTGTAGCAATGTCATCCCTTAGATGTGTACCCGCAAACAAGAACTGTGGGAAAGACATGAGTGTTTAGGAGATTCTGTAAAATTTGATTTTAGCCAACAAATGATTCGGAGGATTAGAGAAGATTGGTGGGTTTACCTTTGGCACAAGCAGTAACCCCAAAGTGACAGTCACTGTCAAGTGTGTATGAGCAAAGAATAGCATCAACATCCAGTCTGGGTGTAATTCAGGGGCAAGAGTGAACCTGTGGGTGGATTTACAGAAAAAAATAATAATCATCTACACTTTGCATTTTTGGCGATAAGCTGAATAAAATAAAACCATTTCTATAATTTAATTTTGGGTGCTTCCTAAAACAATACAGTACAATACAATACAGTTGTCTGGTAGGTGTGCATTTTAGGTGTGGCTCTGGTCACAACTAAATTCTCATATAAATGCATATATAATTAAATCATAAAATATTAAATTAAATGATGTAATTTTCAATATATGGTATCCGTACAGCCAAAGTGGGTAATAGGGTAAATGTTACAACATTGTCCAGCTTTGAAGCAGCATCTAATGCAACATGTTTTGCTCACTTTTCTCCCCCATAAACCCTTTTATAGCATGCTTTTATCACAATTTACACTCTACACTGTTACTCTGATTTAAATAATTCTATGCAGAATCATTAATCATTGCACTCGTTCTAAGAACCCATTAATTCATAGCTTGAACCTGTGGGTGGATTTACAGAAAAATGAATAATCAGTTACACTTTTTACTTTATTTGGTGATAGGCTGAACAAATACAAACCATGTACGGTGGCATGCAAAAGTTTGGGAACCCCTTGCAGAATATGTGAAAATGTGAATCATTTTAATGAAATAAGAGAAAGCATACAAAATGCATGTTATTTTTTTTTTAGTACTGCCCTGAGTAAGATATTTTACACAATAGATGTTTACATATAGTCCACAAGATTTTGAGATCCATCTTTTCACACTAAGGAAAATTGAGGTATTCAAACACAACTATTAAAAAAAAGATTTCGAGATTTTGAGATTCATCTTTTCACACTGAGAACAACTGAGGGACTCAATTGAATGTTCAAACATTCACTGATGCTCCAGAAGGAAACATGATGCATTAAGAGCTGGGGGTGAAAACTTGAAACTTGAATTTGAAGATCAGTAAATTGTACTTGATTTGTCTTCCGGAAAACATGCAAGTATCTTCTGTTGCTCCCGAACTAAATGGGAAAAAATTATATTTAAACAAAATAAGAAAAAATTGGACATCTTCATCCTGTTCAAAAGTTTTCACCCCCCGGATCTTAATGCATTGTGTTTCCTTCTAAAGCATCAGTAAATTTTTTTACATTCAATTGAGTCCCTCAGTTGTCCTCAGTGTGAAAAGATGAATCTCAAAATTATACAGTCACTGCAAGAAAGGGTTCCAATATGCAAAAGATGCTGAAAAACTGAAGAATCTGCAGGACCTGGAGGATTTTTCTGAAGAACAGTGCTCAGTTTAACTGTTCATAAAAAACAAGGGACTCATGAACAACCATCACAAAAAAAACAAACAAACAAACAAACAAACAAAAAAAAAAAAATAGTTGTAGATCATCCAGGTAACTGCACACAGTATTAAGAACCAAGGGTTCCCAAACTTTTGAAGGGTGTTATTTTAATAATTTTAGCCATTTTTGTGTCTTGTGGACTAAATGAAAACATCTTATATGTAAAATATCTTACTCAGGACAGTACTAAATAAAAAAATAACATGCATTTTGTATGATCTCTCTTATTTACATTTTCATAGATTCTGCAAGGGATTCACTACTGATCAGGGAGTCTGCCATTTTGAAGACTGCCTCAGTTGCAGAAACCTTCAAAAGCACTGGAACTTTCTTTCCTGAAAAATCCCACAGTGCACCACAAAAACCAGGGATAAAAACAAAAACTATGCTCCCTTATCAGAAATTGTATTATTTATACAAGCTATAATCGAACCTGCAGTCACACAGTGTCATATATATTTTTTTTCTTCAGGTTTATCTGTGCTGACCTGCTGGGAGAGACTGTGTTTACCTTCACCATGTTTGCAGTGAGTTTTGCAGCTCTGTTGCTTTCAGCTCTTTTAACCCTTAAATGCATGACCGTTTATCCATTCATTATTACATATTCGGGTCTTTAGCGACCAAGACCTGTGTACCCAGCACGGATGGATCTCTAACTTTTGCAATAGCAAAAAACCCTCTTGATATTTAAAAAACAATTACATAAGAATAAAATTAATCATATTTCGTTACCTTTTGAAACTTAGAAGGGTTCAGTTTGGGCAGATGATTTTACCATGCACTTCCACAGTACACTCGCGATCTCAACCATATTCGCAAAACCATCATTTTCAGTGACTTCAAAATCAATAGTTTGATCGCTGGCAGCTTATTCACTACATCCACTATCAAATGACAGTGACATTAACATTTTATTGCATACAGTAATTGCTCTGCAGTAAAGCCAATCAAACCAATTATATTTTTGCTGATGATATTCTTTTGTTTTATGCTTGTGATAATTACGAGTGAAACATCACGTCATTATTGTCTATCAAGCAGTGCCACCTCGAGGACTAAAGGTGAATAGCATGCATGTAGTCATCAGATATTTCCATATTTTTGTGCACAAAAAACACACATACACTATTACACACCTCGTGTCTGTAGAGACCCTATACACTTTTTACAAAAAAATAATCAGAAAACAGACATTCTTTTACATTTTATTATTTTACTGTTTATAATGAATTGATTGAGGAATACTAAGAAATCTGATGTGAAACTTAAAAAAGGAAGGAGGTAGAGGGTAGTAAATGATGTCCCAGGATGCTAAAAACCTGAGGTATGCATTTAGGGGTTAATCTGATTGGAAATTGAATGACCTTCTGAGATGATAGATGCACTGCTACATGGAATAGCATGGACATGTCCATACATATGCAGAAAATAAGTAAATTTTTTAGAAGTCTTCCTCCTATTGCTCTTACATCACTTTCTGAGATTCCTGAGGTAAGCTAAAAAGGACCTGTGCATGCTGAAAACACTGGCTGCCACAATGCACTAATTACGGTTTATGATGAAAGGACATGGGTGCTGTTACACCAAAATACAGATAGTTAAGTAACATTATCCCATGGCTCTGTGCTGTGATTAATTACTGTAGAAACAGTGGAGCGAGAAGCAAGCGATGCAGCACTTCTAAAAATCACATGCCCTGCCTTTGAAGTCAACCGCCTTTATCTTGTATAAAAGTTCAAGTCCCTGCCTGAATGAGTGCCTCATTACTGCTGAAGTTATTCATACGCTCCACAACCCTAAACCAACTCTTTAGTCCATTGGGCAGGGAAGCCAAGCTTTCTCTAAAATGCATTCAAAATCAACATAAGAACTAAAAAGTGATAAAACTGTTCAAATAGCACAGGGGGGTTTTAACCGTTGCCCGAAGTCAAAGGAGGCTGATAGCTTAATCAAAAATATCAATACTAAACTGACCAATCAGAATAGATATTAAAATAATGTCATATCATTGGTTTCTATCAAAAATGTGGCTGAAATGGCAATAAATGAGGCGAAACCTTCCAAACCAGTAAGTTATCTGTATCATTTTAGTGAAAAATACACAAGCAACTAATTAATATTTATTATAATTATTAGGCGTGTGCACCGAAGACAATATCTGTATCTGTTGCAAGCTATTTGTATCTTTTGGTGTGGGTGGGGCTTAAAACAGCAGTTTGAGAAGAAGGAGGAAGTCCTTGGTGGCAGCAACTCACCTTAAAATGTGGAATATGGCAGAGAGGATGAGCTCATTGTGTATTGCGATGGCCATGAAGCGTGGCTCATGAAACGCCGAGGGGACGGTCCTCACTGCATAACACAGATACACACCCCACAGGAGGAACAGGAACTCAGCTGTTAGAGAAAGGTAGTATAGAGTTAACACCCAATTGACTAGTACCTGGGGCTTACCAGTTCTCACATCAATCCAAGAATGATGTGGCTGTCAAAACCTTTCTGTTACAAACCAATATAGCGCTAGATTGAAAATACTATAATGATAGAGAAAAAAGACAGTCAGGAAATGCAATAAAAGTAGTTTAGATTGCTTGTATTCTCTGGACACTGCTTGACAGACAATTGCAAATGAAGTTGAGGAAGGTAGTTCAAAGTTTTATAGTTCCCCATCCCCAATTGACATCCTATACAATGTCAGCCAGTCAGCTGGCCTGACATCAATAAATGTGTTCCCCAGTGAAAATCTGTCATCATCAATGTGACGCTTACTGGTCCAGGTGTTACATTGGACCAGTCACATCACATTCCAATCTGCCATGCTTGAAGATAAGACATCAGAATAAACATTTGTGCTGAATTTGATTCGTCACAGTCCGACTGATGCTTCCCGTAAGATCCGCTATGTGTCTGCAATTAGGGCCAAGGCAGCCCTGATTCATCACTTCCTTGGCTTGTATTATGAACATGATGACCTATAATGGTCTACCACAGTAGTTATGTTTGGTTTAGCATACTTTACTCTTACAAGATATGCATAAATAGTATGTACACTGTGCAGAGTGTGTTCCCTTTGTTGTGTGAAAATCATACCTGAATGACATAAGATGTGTCAAAATGCCCTGTTGAAAAAAAAACAGCATATGCTGGTAGGTAGGTTTTGATGCTGGTTTAAGCTGGTACTTAGCTGGTTTATGCTGGTCCTTTGCTGGTTTATGCTGGTCCTTAGCTGGTCATGTTGCTGGTGAAGGACTAGCATAAACCAGCAAAGAACCAGCATAAACCAGCTAAGGATCCCAGCATCAAAACCTACCTACCAGCATATGCTGTTTTTTTCAGCAGGGTTAGTAGTATACACAACAGAGTGCACTGTATCGCTTTTGATGTGGCCTTCTGTTTCCAATATCCATCTCATACAAGTAAGATAAGGAGGTAGTAAGGTAGTATAATGTAACCATTTTCATTATTGTTGTTAAATTAAATTACAACAACAATAATATCTAGATAGGTAAAGTTTGTGAACAAACTTTGAAGTTGGCTTGATAAAGCCTAGCCTGAAAGTTTGAAGCAGCTGTAAAAGCTTGAAGTTTAAAAGTTTAGATAGATCAGATAGATGTTGACAGCATGTTGCGAGCATGATTTAACATGTTGTTAGCATGTTTTTAGCATGATTAACATGTTGTTAGCATGTTGCTAACATGTTTCTAGCATGGTTAACACATTGCTAGCATGTTTCTAGCATGTTTAAAGTGTGTTTTAAGATGATTTGCATGTAGCTGGTAGCTGGGATGTTTTTAGCATGATTAGCACATTGCTAACATGTTTTTGTACCGAAACTTGCTACTGCCAATACATCCACAGACATGTAGAAATTGTACTGCTGCACATATGAAATAACCCCCATGTATGAAATACATGAAATTACCCCATTGCAGATCTATACAGGTGGAGCTAGGGAAGGTGGAGGGTTTCTAAAGTGTGCTACAACTGTTACAGCAAGCACTAGCCAAGTATTTTAATGCTGAGCTGCACGATTACTGGCTGCTAGTGCATAAAGAAACCAATCAGCTGTGCCGTGTGGATGATAATGTCATTATATCAGATGATACCAGAACCCATCGGTCTGTGCCATCTAGAGTTTCATTACAGAATTTTGCATTTGTTATTACACATTTCTAATGATGAAGTTGCCATTTAATGCATTTCAAATATATTAAATGTAATACTGAACAACACACTACAGTTAAAAGTAGGGTACAACGAGGCTAAAGGGCTAAAGGCACACCTTACGAAAAAATGTGTTTTTCACTGTGCACAAAATGTATGATTTCAGAAAAAATATATGCATTTGTATTGAACATTTCTGAAGCCACAGATGTTGTGTCAAAATAAACCACACAAGTTGTTTATTTTACTTAAAAATCTATAAATGTATGAGGTGGCAAGGGGGGCATTTTGCCCCACACACAGGGTAAAAGGGTCACCAGTATAGGGCAAAAGGTACTGTACTGATTAAGTATTGATTAAAAAAAAAAAAAAAAAAAAAAAAAAAAAATATATATATATATATATAATGTCTAAGTTTAAGTTTTCTATACAGTACATATATATATATATATATATATATATATATATATATATATATATATAGTTAATATGTTTTGCTTATTATGATAAAGTAATTATTCTTTATTAAATAAATATACTGTCATTAAAATGTTAATATAAAACATATATTTTAAAATACATAAACAAAATCTTTCTAAAAAGTAAGGATTCTGAAAGCACTGAAAGAGATCCCATAATAATTTAATATAGATGTACAGTAGTAACAACAAATTATATTTTATTATATGATATGATTAATATCATGTTTTTAAATATGATGCTTTCATTCTAAACATGGTGATATGTCTAAGATGGACACCCAATATAATATATAATATTTACCATCTAAATATGAATCTAACCATGTCATGTCAACAAATGGAAAGGCTGCCATCTATTGCTTATGTTAATTATTGTATCTTTTAGCCCCAACAGCAGGAGCCCTTTTTACCCCAAATACCATACTTTTACATATTCTTTGTTATTTAAGAACTGCTGATTTAATTATCTTAAAACTGAAAATCATTAAGAAGAGCTTTGTCTCAAAATATCCAATAATTTTAGCGATTCTCATTTACTACATAAATATACAACATTTTAAAAAACATTAAATAGATCAAGTAAGTGCAGAATCAACTTTGCGCTGCTGCCCGTGATCGCATCAAGAATCAGCCAAATTTGCACGTGCATCTTGAAAAGCGAATGTTTTGGAAGGTGCCATGTTTTTGTGCCATCTAGTGGTTTAGAGCAAAAATAAAAACAAAGGCGCCTTTTACCCCCGGGTGCCTTTGGCATATCCTACTTTACATATACTTTAGCATGTCAAAATAAGTGTACTTCTTCAAAGTACAATAAAAGTGTACCCTGAAGTACACTTCAGTGGCTTTTTATTTCATAATTTGTTATATTATCTGCAAGTACGTTTTTCTAAAAATGTACTTTTAAGATTTGAAGTACAATTCAAGTACACATTCAATTCACTTAAGCACAAATCTTTTTCACAAAGGATGTGTAATTTCTAAAAAGAAGCGAATCCTTCACAGAAAAAGTGGCTGCAGAAAAATTGAAATATATCACATTAGTTGTTTGGACTACATTTATGGAGCTCTCTTGCTATTTTTGTGCAATATGCATTATGCAGGGAACATTCTACTAAACGTCTGCCTTTTGTGTTTTATGGAGGAAAGAAAGTCATATAGATTTAGAATGACATGAGGGTGAGCGAATGACCCTTAAGTTTCATTTTTGTGTAAACCATTTCAGATTCTCTGTACTGTCTTTTATTCAATAAGTGTCCATATTTGGGAGTATTTCATCTAGACTGTTTGATTCCAATAGTAATTTATTCCAGCCTGTGCTCATTAAAATTCCAAAAACTCATACAGGAAGCTCTTAGGTAACAGATTCACTCACCCACAGCAATCATGTAGTCCCAGCGGTCCAGGAGACACATACTGAACTGTAGCCCATCAGTGGTGGAGCCCACAGTGATGAGAGCGAGATGTCTGTTTGGATTCTGACAAACAGCGGCGGTCCAGGCTATTGCAAACCATAGCACAATCAGCAGGATGACACAAAGAAGACGTAACACTCTCCAGCTGGTCATGTAGGGGATCCGTTGGGCTGTGCGTGACAGGAAAACCTTGAGAACCCTGGAAAACAGTGAAAACAACCATTGTGTCATTATCACTTACATATTGGAACTGATGTGGGACTGGATTAGAAAGATGAATATTCGGTCCCAGTTCATATTCAATGTGATCTCATGATAATTCGTATGTATTTTACTGTGGCGGGAGGAGCAAACGACAGTGGGCGTGACGTCAGGCTTTGGAGAGGCTCTTATTAAACAATAAAACAAACAAAAGTGTCCAAAAAGGGGAGATTAAAGTGTCCAAAATAAACAGGGAATCTGGTGTACTCGTCATGGCGGCTTTTGCTAGCGGCGTCGTCCACTTTGGCCACGGCACTTGTTGGGGCGGGTTAATCGGCCCGCATCCTGGCCCGCAGCCATCTGGGTGCTCCCAACGTGTGAGAGAGGAGGGGCGCCGAAACAGCCAGGTCTGGCTGCGTGTGATGAGGCACACCTGATGTGAATGAAGCCTCATCACAGTCGCTGTTGAAATGCCGAGTGCGCCTCTCCTCGGGAGACCCGTCTCTTCCCCATGCATACACGCTGGTGTCCTTGTGGCTACAGGAAGGGTGCGTCAAGGTCTCGAGCGCCGCCGAAATGGACAAGCTGCCGGACCCGCGGTCTGGACGTGAACCGCACCCAGACGGCTGCAGGCCAGGATGCCGGGCCAATTTACCCGCCCTAGGAAGTGCCGCGGCCAAAGTGGATGACGCCGCTAGCAGAAGCCGCCGCCCCTTGCGCCGCGGACCTTGGCGGGGAGCGAGTGCAGCCGCTGGACTCCGCCCCTTACCTGGACCCTTCCTGTCTGAACACTGCCCCTCCTTCACAGAACCCCCAGCAAGACGAGGACACCAGATCCCCTATTTATTTTGGACACTTTTATTTACCCCTTTTTGGACACCTTTGGTTATTTTATTGTTTAATAAAAGCCTCTCCGAGGCCTGACGTCATGCCCACTGTATCTGTCGTTTGCTCCTCCCACCACATTTACATAAAAAGCGGTTCTACAAAATGTACATTTACTTAAGTTTTTCCAGACACTAAAACATACAATACTGGCGTATTTACAGACATGCAGACGTATTTACAACACCTAAAAACAAATCCTTATGAATACTGAAATTGTTGCATTAATTTCATTATTATTGTTGTTTTAGTTGCCATACCAATGGCCTTATGTTTTCAATTGCATTATTACATTTTTTAATCATTTGCTTGATATAAAATGACAACATTTCATTCTGTTCTGTGTGATTTCTGCTGCCAGCTCATTTCCAAGAATAGGCCTACATAATGTTAAACAAGACTACACTTTAAACCCTTGAATAAATACAATTTCTGCAATCGTTTAACCATTCATGTAATATTTACTTAGTTTGCCGTGGTGGGACACAAAAGGCGCTTTCTCCGACAAGCTGTGACTAACAATAGAAACATAAAATAGACAGAACACGCAACATAATTACAAAATGAAACAGTTTTATTTATTTGTGCGCTGTAATCCAAATCATTAGAATCCATACGATTGCGAGGAACAGACCCAAATTCAAGCCTTTATCTGGCAATCTTCATCTCCATCCTGAGCAGCGAGTCCAACGACCGTAAGCAACAGCAATAAACCCGCGTTAAAGTGCATTTTACTAATTCAATTCAAATATTGCCACATCAAGAGAACGCTCAAATTTTTTACAGATTATGACATGCTGTGTTTCTGGTGATGTGTGTTGAACGATGCGCGTGCGCCTTCACGGAGTGGATCGGGAAAATAATATGGATAATATTTTCAGAGATTAACAATTTAAATTCTCCTCTGCACCTCACACAAACCTTCCGAATTCCACCAGAGAGGACTGCGGCTGCAGTCGTCATTTGGACTGCTTTTGGTACTGCTTGACATTTTTGCAATAAATAAATGATTGTGATTGCACCTATCTGTCTGTTATGTTTTTCTTTACTACTGTACAGAGAGAGTTATGGTTAGGTTTGAACTGGGATTAGCGACTATTAAAAAAAAAAAAATTGTTACTAAAATGGCCATTTACCTGCATATTTTGGTCAGTTATGTTTTATATTCTTTTATATTCACTATAAAATTGGTAGGTTTAGGTTTGGTGGTGGGTTAAGGGGTCTAAAAATCTAAATCGCTTATTGATAAGATGATAAAAATGCATTTTTGCTATGAAATGGGTAGGTTTAGGTTTGGGGGTAGGTTAAGGGGGCTAAAAATCTAAATTGCTTATTGATGAAGTGATAAAAAGGCATTGTTACGAATATTTTAGTGACATAAAAGATAATATATATATATATATATATATATATATATATATATATATATAAAGTAAATATTTTACGTTTTTTAGCTAAAAAATACATAGCGTTTTGTACATTTTAAATGTTGAAACACATCTAAATTGTAAGTGTTAGCATCAGTAAAAACGTACAAAAATGTACGTTTTGTGCATCTAAATGCTACGTTTAAATACCTACGTATAAACAATGAGACCAGGCTGTCATATTAGGTGGCCTTAACTACTATGGACTTATATCAAAAAGTACAATGTACTTGTGTTCATATTGTATTGCAAAACACTTTTGCTGCTACTGAGGTGGAATACGGGTAAGGTTAGGGACAGGTTTGGTGGTATGGGTAGGTTTAAGGGAGGTTAAGGTGTAAGGGATGGGTCAATAGTGTAATTATATATGAAATTACAGAAATTAATTACAGATGTAATTACACGCAGGTATTTTTAAAATATAAGTACAATGTATGTACACAATAAGTACATTGTATCAAATTATTAATTGAAATGTAAGTAGTTAAGGCCACCTAATATAAAGTAGTTAAGGCCACCTAATATTATGTTAAAGTTTTATTATGACTGAAGAATTGCACATGAATGTGCATTAAGAAAGTAAAGGTCAATATTGATTACATTAGACATAATAATACATACATTCTTCTCTTTGGATGTGGACCAATTTTTTATTTCAAAGTCTGGCTCATCAAACAAGCTTATAAATGGCCTTTGCGTGCAGAGTCTTCTCATTATCACCGTTTGTCTTTATGTCACATTGATAAAGTGTCATCTACACCCCTTTAATGAGCGTCTAGTAAAAAAAATTATCTGAGCAGTGTGTTAATTTTCACCCAAGTGAAGTATATTCCCATTTCTGTCCAGATCTGAAGGGAAGTCATTCATTTCTGCTGCCTTAATTACGAATGCCATTAAGTCTTTTTGGCATTCCCAGCATACATCATACCATCAAGCCTACATTCTCCTTCATCCTATTCTTCTGTAGGCCAGATCCTCGGAACTAAACAGGCTATCCACTGTGCATTTTCTGCCTTTGTTGTCCAAACCATTCAATAAAATGTAAAACACTGTGGCCATTTTGGCCCAAGTACCTCCTGTTATTTGTTTTCCCTCAACGATTTTAAGCAGGCATTTGGCGTGTAGCTTAATGATGTAGTGAATCTTTTTTAAAACGTACTTTACCCCTGATGAACTAGCCATGGAACAAACAGCTCTGACACTTTATAGGATGCTTACTTTAATTGGAAATTAGGGATAATACAAACTTTAACTGTGCTTAAAAGGGTTTCACAGCAGCTAAATCAGGAGAGCCTAATGCAGCAAGGTCACAGAGGAAATAAAGTCTGAATAAAAGTAAGAATAGTGCATTAGAGCGCCGCTCTAGACATGCTGACCTTCTTTTTAGCATCTGAAGTCTTTAATGAATAATAGTCTGAATAGTCTGAATCTGAACATTTTATGAAACATAACAGGGATAACAAAGTTAAAGTATAATCTTTGATGACTAAAATCAAAACTCTTGTAAGTGCCTCAAGTACCCTTATGAAGTGTGATTAAATTAAATATTTTTAAGTGGAAACCAAATGTAATGTTTTTGTATACTGCACGTTAATTACAATGAAATGTACATGCATTGTAGTTTTCATTTATATTAAAAGCAGTTGACCCACTTAAAGGAGAAGTCCACTTCCAGAACAAAGATGTACAGATAATGTACTCACCCCCTTGTCATCCAAGATGTTCATGTCTTTCTTTTTATCAGTCGTAAAGAAATTATGGTTTTTGAGGAAAACATTTCAGCATTTTTCTCCATATAATGGACTTCTATGGTGCCCCGAGTTTGAACTTCCAAAATGTAGTTTAAATGCAGCTTCAAATGAATCTCACAATGCAGTTGTAAACGATCCCAGCCGAGTAAGAAGGGTCTTGTATAGCGAAACGATCAGATACTTTCATAAAAATAATACAATTTATGTACTTTTTTTATGTCACACGCTCGTCTTGTCTTACTCTGCCTGGACTCTGTTTTTTTCCGGTTCATGACAGTTAGGGTATGTCGAAAAACTCCCATCTCACGTTCCCCCTCAACTTCAAAATCGTCCTATATCGCTGTTTTACTTTTTTTGTTAAGGGTGTTTGATCTTGGAGTTTTGGAGAATTGGAGTTTTTTGACATACCCTAACTATCTTGAACCAGAATACAGAGTTCAGGCACAGCAAGACAAAACTAGCGTCTGAGATTAAAAAGTATTTAAATTGTATTTTTTTAATGAAAATAACATTGATTAGGGTTATGGTTAGGGTTTCCCTAGATAAGACCCTTCTTCCTCGGCTGGGATCATTTACAACCGCATTTGGGATCGTTTGAATCCGCATTTAAACTGTATTTTGGAAGTTCAAACTCGGGGCACCATAGAAGTCCATTATACGGAGAAAAATGCTGAAATGTTTTCCTCAAAAAACAGTTTCTTTACAACTGAAGAAAGAAAGACATGAACATCTTGGATGACAAGGGGGTGAGTACATTATCTGTAAATTTTTGTTCTGGAAGTGGACTTCTCCATTAAGTAGGATAAATATAAAAACATTAAATATATTTGCAATTACACACAAGAAATAAAGTGAAAATTTTATGTTTAAAATTTGTTACCTTTAAATGTAATATTGAATGACAAAATTGCAATCAAGAACAAGCATATTCAATTTTAATACTAAGAAATGTTCATAATTTAAAAGGAATAATATTGTTAAAAAATACTGTGTCCAAAATTTTAAGTTGCTGTCAGTAATTTTTATTTTAGGCTTAGTAATGGTTAAAGCCCTTGAGGAACAGATGTAATCTAGCTGACTGTTCGGTCTCTGTAGCCCAGCCTTTGGCTCTCTCGCCCACTATCCAATCTGCTACCTGACACCCATCCAGCCTTATTGTTTTTTTCAGGCTGATTCTGAAATGGCAAAGATCTCAGCAGGTTCCACCTCATTGCCCATATTAGGAAAGTGCAAGTTGTGACATTTAATAACATTGTGGTCTGTGAGTCATCCAGCATGTGTGGGTGCGTTATTGTGTGTATAGGTGCACGTGTTTGTTTGTTCGTGTGTGTGTGTGTGTGTGTGCATGTGTGTTTGTTTGTCTGGAGCAGCATATCTATTCCTGAGAGGCATCAATCTCAAAAATATCACGGACTGCAGTGTGTCATTCTCAGCTCACGTAAGTCATTCTCAATATCTTATTCCAGCCATTCCTAGGATTAAGATTTTTATCAATCAAAATAATTCATTATTACTAAGACTGTGACCAAAATAACAACAACACTGCAAGTTCTACAGGTTTCTGGAAGGGTGACTCATATTTTATAATGTAATAAATATTGTACCTGTAGAGTTTGAGGGTGACCGTTCCGTAGACTGTGGCAAATCCGAGCAGACGAACCCATCTCAGCAGGATACAGCGGAAAACACTCGGCTGGAAGTATAGAATCACCACCTGGAAGACAATAAGCAAGCGCTTAAATGGAATGCATTTATTTTAATATCTGGATATCTATTTATTCACATAAGAGGATGTCTGCTGTTTTGTCCTTGACTGATGGTCACAGGATAAAAAAGTAGTTATATATATATATAAATAAAAAACAACTAGGTAAGGGATAATATATAATCTACTACATGCAACCATAAAAGAACACCACAAGTCAACAATCACAATTCCATATGCTGGGATAGAAGAAACGAGACAATCAAATTACATATGTCGATTAATGAATCGCTATATATTTTCACATTTGCTGAGAAATGTATGAAAGCCCATTTCCATCACTTAATAATAATAATAATAATAATAATAATAATAAAAAGTCACTTTTATCTCACAATTCTGAATTTTTTTATACATACTCACAATTCTGACTTTCTTTCTTAGAATTGAGATATATAAACTCACAATTCTGACCTTTTTCTCAGAACTGCGATATAAACTCGCAATTATAAGTTATACAGTCAGAATTGCATCATATAAACTTATACATGATTAGTTATAAAGTCAGAATTTTGTGATATAAACTCACGATTGCAAGTTCCAACTTTTTTCTTGCAAATACAAGTTTTTATCTTGCAATTGTGATTTTTTCCTTGCAATTTCAAGGTTATATGTGACTGATATGTTCTCAGAATTGCAAGTTTATTTCTCACAATTGTGAGAAAAAAGTCAGAATCGTGAGATAAATAGTCACAATTACCTTTTTAACATTTTTTATTCAGTGTTGGAAATGGGCTTTCATAGAAATGCTCTGTATGTATGTAATAAATGCCCTGTATATAATAATGTCTGCAAAATTATTATGGCAGATAAAAGGCGAACATATTTGTCCAATGTAGAGCATCTCACTGCTCTTTTTCAGCATCTTGCGTCATGAGCATCACATTGTGTTCCATTCTGTCATGCTTCATCAACCTGTCATTGCCATTTTTTTTAAATGAAATTATTTTATTCATTTATTTTTAATTATACTAAAATAACGTCAGATTTACACATTTAAAAATAAATAAATAAATAAATACACACTTAAACATTTGTTTAATTTGTACAAGGAATGGCATCTTTCTTACAATTCAGAGTTTTTTTTCTCAGAATTG
The DNA here is from genome assembly GCA_036247105.1 of Cirrhinus mrigala. NCBI lineage: Eukaryota > Metazoa > Chordata > Actinopteri > Cypriniformes > Cyprinidae > Cirrhinus > Cirrhinus mrigala. Next base: position 28,843,523 of record CM070030.1, on the reverse strand, counting down.
TATGATACAAACTCAAAATTCTGACTTTCTTTATCAGAACTGCATGATATAAATTGTGAGTTATAAAGTCAGAATTGTGTGATATAAACTTGCAATTGCAAATTATAAAGTTCATATCTCACAATTCTGACATTTTTCTCAGAATTGTGTGATATAAACTTGCAGTTGCAAGTTCAAAAGTCAGATATTTTTCTTTTTTTCTCAGAATTGCGAGTTATAAAGTCAGAATTGCATGATAAAAACTTGCAATTCTGACTTTTTTCTTGCAAATGTGAGTTTGTATCTTGCAATTGTGATTTTTTTCTTGCAATTGCAAGTTTATATGTCACAATCCTGAGTGACTGATATGTTCTCAGAATTGCAAGTTTTTATCTAACAATTGCAAGAAAAAAGTCAGAATCGTGAGATAAAAAGTCACAATTTCCTTTTTTAAAATTTTTATTCAGTGTTGGAAACGGGCTTCCATAGAAATGCTCTGTTTATATGTATATAATAAAAGCTCTGGATATAATAATGTCTGCAACATTATTATGGCAGAAGAAAGGCGAACATATTTGTCCATTGTGCAGCATCTCACTGTTTTTCAGCATCTTGCGTCATGAGCACCACACTGTGTTTCATTCCATAATGCTTAGTCCACCGGTCAATTTCCATTGCATTTTTACACTAAATTATTTTATACATTTATTTTTAATTATCTTAAAGTAACATCACATTTACACATCTTAATTAACAATAAATAAAGTAATAAATAAATACACACTTAAACAGATTTGTTTAAATTGTACAAGAAACTAATGGACAACTAACATCCTGTCAGCCGCTTGCGTGTTTTTTTTGTTTTTTGTTTTTTTCACACCTGAAGGTGCATAAATCATAGGTTCACTTTTCATTACTTTGCTCATCACTCTATCCAAACTTACATCAAGCCTTAAACCTATTACAAAATGCAAATAATCTCTATGATGTGTCTGTGATGTGCACTTTCATTGATCTACCCATCCATCATCCTTATCTGCCATAGTTCTCCAAACAAACCTGTCATACGCCAAGGAATCTAACAGAGAATTCCAGCACATCACTGCAGTTCCATTGCATCCACAGAGAGAAAGTGAGAAAGAGAGAGAGACACTAAAGGTGAATTGTAATTGAAGCAGAATCTCACAGCTGTGCCGCCCCCCTCAGTCCCCCGCGTGCTGGCCTCCGCTCAATCTCTCTATGTGCAAACAGCGATGTGACACTCTGTGTGTAATCTAATAACAACAGTCTGCTCACTTCTCAGGAAGCTCTATTATTGGATTGATTATGGAAAAATGATTCAGAGCGGATGAATTGCTCCAGCACGGACTCTTCTGTCATAATTAAGTTGAGAAAAACTAATGACAGACACTGAGGCACATCCGTAGGGGAGCTCCTGCAGACCCCCACAGCTCTCTAACATACTTTCACAGCTACCACGCAAATCTACAAAGTTACACATCATCAAATATTTATTCTGCTACTTAAAGTCAAAATGAAAAGCTGTCTGTGTTGTACAATGTGACATATTTTAGAAGTAAAAGAGGATATTCTGTAAGGAAAAAAACAAACATATATATATATATAGAAGATGACCTTTTATTAACTCTTTCCTAAAAATATATGGAAGTAATTTTCAAAGCATTGTGTGATTGTTGCTGCTTTCATCTCAAGTCTTTCCATTACATTTACTTGTGTCACCAGCAGATGTCCTCTGTGATTCGATGCAGTGAATCATTTTGTGAAGTAAAGGTGGAACTGATTCAAAGTATGTTTCACTGTTTCAGAAAGCTTTGTTCCTCCCATCAGAACAGCAGCTCCTTATCAACTGTCAGTAATATTTTATGAAGCAATTAAAGAGGTATAACATACTGTACCCAGGCTGCTTCCCAAAAGCATTGTAAGCCTACAGATCGTATAAACTAATAGCACCAATTGTCTTTACAGTCTGTTTGGGCTTATGGGTCAATATCACTGTAGGGTGCATTTTGGTGTCCTGTACACCAAAGTAACTCATTTGCCATGATAACTTTACATAAAAATGACTATGTTTTTATATTCATTACATAAGCATTACTTGGCTCTTTAGATACATTTTCTAGATTTTTTTAAGTTTTATGTAAGAGGATGTGTGTTATTTTGCTATGTCCCAAGCACTGCTTATTAAATTTGAATGAGAGCAGAATATAGTCAAATCATAAAATTTTTAAATTTCTTTTTCCATTTGGTATTGACCATTTGGTAATAAAAACAATATTTTTATTTAATTAAACAGAAGAGTTTGTCCATGTCCCTTGAATGGTTGTCCACCCTGTATTGAGGAATCCACCTCTTTAAGAAAAGGTCATCGCTTTAGTGACAACTGGACAACAGATTTTTTTGCCACTTTAGTGATGAGAATTTCAACGGCTGAGGTAAGTAAGTTGGTGACTTTTAAACTGACTAATCTCTTCGTATAAGTTTTCTTACTTGCTTAACATGTCCACCCTGTTGGCATAAAATATGCCGGAAGTGATTAGAATACAGTATTTTGTAAATAAGTAAGTTTAAATATACCAAATTCTTTTCACCAACCAGACAAACTGTTTAGCTAGTCACAGTTTGTTGTAAGCTAATATGCTAACTGAAGCTCAAAATGTCCACCCTGTTGTTGTTCCAAAATGTCCACCCTGTCGGGCCGCTTAGACTCAATAGGGTGGACATACACATGACAGGGTGGACATAGCATTCATTTGTAGTTAATATTGCTAAAAACTAAAATGAATGGGATGGGGGGGGGGTGTCAATGTGATCAAGAATGTAAATATATTATTTATTATTATTATATATTATTTTTTAAGTTGAATAAATGTTTCCTCGTCATATTTTGTTTGTGTGTTCTGCTTTATGTGTCCACCCCATCATGCTGGTCCACCCTGTCATCTTGATATTTTAAAATAATATTTAAAATAATAATTCAATCATATTTATTTAATCCAGTGTGTTCAATAGCTAGGTGTGGGGGCAATAACATGCTAACAAAAAACTGCATCCAAATATCACAGTTTTCTCCGAATAAGAAAAAATACAAATGCAAATAGTTTCTTAAAAACATATGGCTTACATAAAATCTTTTATGTATTTATAATTTGAAAGCAAACAAATAACCCTGTTTAGGAAAGGGACATTATACCTTTCAGGAAATAGCATTTGCATCTTAATATTGCAATGAAAACGTATTTAACAGTAATATACATGTCCATGACAGGGTGGACATAACTTATGATTTATGCTTCCAATAATGGCTCATAATTATCTTAAAAATGTGTGGGAGCTCAGCTAATATGTTTCTATAATACTTGAGTGTCTACTATTCAGGACATGACATAAAATGAATGAGAAATTAAGATCAAAATTTTGTATTGTGAAGGTTGAAAGGCACTCTATGGTGATGTTGACCCTTTTAGGAAACATAGCCAGGAGGTGCTAACTGCTAATGCTAACCAGTCAACCTGACCAGCCAAGCTACAGGAGTTACATAATTAGATCACAGCTTATAATGGCCTTAACTGCTATGTACTTACATCAAAAAATATGTACAATGTACTTACTGTGGTCATATTGTATTGCAAAACACTTTTCTTCTATTAAGGTGGGATATGGGTAAGGTTAGGGACAGGTTTGGTAGTACGGGTAGATTTAAGGGTGGGTTAAGATGTAAGGGATGGGTCAACAGTTTAATTATAAATGTAATTACAGAAATTAATTACAGATGTAATTACATATAGGTATTTTTAAAAATAGAAGTACAATGTAAAACATGTATGCACACAATAAGTGCGCTGTACCAAATTATTCATTTAAATGCAAGTACATAGTAGTTAAGCCCACCTAATATAAAATGGGACCCATAATTAGATTGCTTTTTTCAAGTAACTAGTAAAGTAATGCAGGAAGAATGTGATCTTATGTTTGCAAAGTTAGCTTGTTATTGCTAGCCTCTCCGAAATCACATACCCTTTGAATGTTAAATAACACAAATATTCTTTAAGTATTATTATCATTTTATTAACCAATGTCTTTGCTGCTGAAACTTTGAAGATCCAATTCAACCATACTAATGAGCAAAAATTACTTAAAATTTTTTTCTCCTGCGTCCTGTTTTTTATGCAATCCAGAATGCCAGCATAGCTGAAAGGTTTGTTTGTTGCTACTGTACAGATGTGAATTTACTTTTCATTTAGCCTGAGGCTTATTCATTTCACTTTTGGCATGAAAGAGCTTTTACATTTGCCAAAAATAAAACTTTTTATATTAAAACAAACAAGAAAGCCCAGCCTAGATGAGAAAACGCAACACAAAAATAACATAACACATTACTTTCCATAAAAAGTAACACAATTAGTTTTTTTTGTTTGTTTTTTAGGAAGTAACAACATTGTAATGCATTACTTTTAAAGAGCAGGTCATATGGTATTTTAAAGTGTCCTAATATTGTGTTGGAGTTCCCTACAACAGGTTTAAATGCATGTAAGGTCAGAAAACAGTTTAATTTTCTCAGAATATACATTTAATATTCGTCATTTCCAGTGTTGGGCATGTTACTTTAAATAAAGTAATTAGTTATAGTTACTAGTTACTTCTGACAAATAGTAACTGAGTTACATAATTCTAAAAGTAATTAATTACCAGGGATGGTAACTATTGTGTTATTAAAAAAATAATAATAATAATAAAAAAAATTTAAATAGGTCAAATAACTTTTATGCCCCCAATATTAAATATGGTAAATGAATAAAACATTGTACACTAATCTATGCTATTTTAATGTTGCTGCTGGGCAGTGTGACATTAAAAACATCCCACGGCAACACTGACAAACCTATGGGGTCAAAGACCGCACCGGTGAAAAGAACTAAAAATACTCCGTCAGCTTGAAACTACAAAGGGTCAACTGTTATTTGTGTATAGTCATAATAACAAGAAAACGTTGTGCTTTTGTAAAATAGATAAAATAAATAGGTTGCGCTCTCTTCCATCTCAATCTCTGTCACCTCTCTTCACAGACATGTAATCTGAATCTCCACAAATACGTGCCTCACAGACATGAGAAATATATGTATGGAAAGCTTAAAAAATCTACTTTTAAATAAAGTCAAGTCAAAAAAAAAATATTTTCTGATTATGTAATTCATATGATACCAACGCGAGTTTTACCCGTCTAAACTCATTATCTCTAATGTAATCATACCCACGAGCAACTTTTAAACATCCATTTGACATGCACATGTAGGTAAAAGCCCATATCACCTCCGTTAAACAAAAGTGAGCATTCATCAAGTTAATCTCGGATACTTTTCATTTCTGGAAGAAGAAACGCTGAGAGGAATAAGCCATATTTTACCTCAGAAGAAGACCGCAAAGCGAAAATTATAGTAACGCCGCATTTTATTGTCAGCAACGGTAATGGTAATTCATTTGATTACTCCTTGCAAAAAAAAGTAATGCCATTTATTTATTACACTGGTCATTTTACAATGATTTCGAAACAGTTCGTTCGAAGCAGTTCTGTCTGTAAACCCCACCCTTCCACAAGCCTACTCTGCTCTGATTGGTCAGCTGGCCAAGTCTGTTGTGATTGGTCTTTTTGTATACAATGCAAGCAAACTGTGCCCCAAGCTAGCCGGGTGCTAACGAGACTAACTGATGAACAATACAGTTTGTAAACCAAAATATATGTCTACTGTAATGTCTGAAGAACGACAGAGCCCTTTGTCTTAACTTCTAATTAGAACGCAGAACAGGCGCAACAGTCTTTTACTCCCTGCATTAACCCTATAACTGCAGGTGCAGCGAAATAAACAGCAATTTCACAATGATTATAAAGTCTGTGTGCTACACTACATTCTTTATTCTTAAACGAAGTAATTAGAACAACGACAATCTACATTAATCGACACATTCTTAGGAAATAGTGGGTTCACAGCAAATTATCAGAACTATTTAAGTATGTAAGTATGTTAAGTATGTTTAACTATGTAAGACAGTAATATCTTGGTTTACCTGGAAACTTAAAGCTGCACTAGATATACATCACATATTAGCACAAAAACTTCATATTTTGAGCACTCAAAAATGTACTTAAAGGTTGTGGTTCGGAGACGCTTGTTGGTCCAAATAAACAAGGTACAGACTTATCTTTCATGGACAAGCATTGCGTTTAGCGAATCCATTGCTGAACTCTCCAGGAGTAGAGAAGCATTCCTCGGTAAAATGACGAGCACAACAATAGGTTTGAATTGCATTACTTGTATCGTGGAAAAAATTTATTTTAACTACTGATTTTTCACATCTTCCTCTTTCGGCAATGGAAACAAAACAAAGTTGCTTTCACAGTGCATAACAGCGTTTCCTTGACATGATGTAAACACACTAACTAGCAGAACTGTTTGTGGGCAAGTCAGACTGTTTGTATTTCACAGGCGGGGATTATGCTGCAAACGGGAAAAATATATTTTTCGAAAACCCATATGACCTGCTTTTTAAAAGTAACTTTCCCCAGCACTGTTTATGTGTATATTACCTGTGATAGAAGGTCATTACTTGGGGAAGGACTGCAATGGTTCAGGGCCCCAACATATAAAAAGAGATGTTTCTTAAAGGCACAGTGGCAAAAACGACTGCACAATTGTAAGGGTCAGAGAGAGGGTGGAGAATGGGTGTGAAAAGCTAAACTGAGATAAATGTAATGACCCCTTTAAATACAAGTTTAACATCCAGTGGGGCAGGAATGTATTTAAGATGTAGTGTGTGTGTAATAGCTATCTAAGATCCATTGGCAAAAGTGTGCGTGTGTTGGGCTTGTCAGGGGAACATCCAGTCGGCCAGCTCTTAATTAGAACTGGGAGTACCAAACGCCTCCAGCAGAACTCTCAACAGTTTTAACCAGTCACTGACAAACCATGCAAAACTAACACTTTACACCTCCTCATAAATATCCGATGCAGAGTAAACAGCACTTCTCTCAAGAATGACTTCATTGTCAGCATAATATTCATCTCAACCAAAGTGACATCACTGTTGAAAGACATAAAACCCGTACCCTGTCAGCAATATCTATAATGTACTACAGGAGCGACTAAAACTGCAGTGTTTCAAAGACCTGTAATGTGTCAAAATGCAATTCATAACGCATCGCAAGTATGCACTGCATCTCAGCGTTGTTGTAAAGGTAAGCTAGGGCAGGTATTAGCATAAACTGTCATCTACATTCAGTTTCCCTTTTCAGGTCAGCTAATGTGAAGCAGCAGTTTGAAGAGAATCTTGCTGAGCAAGTGAAAGTTAGTTAAACTGTCAACGGGTATAATAATCTGAATAACGCATTCGATGTAGTGACAGAAGTTTGAAGGTAACTCTATCGTCCCCTTCAGCAGTGAAGTTCGTATCTGCCAGACCGATCAAAAAAGCAGATTAAATCTGTATGACAAGAGTACACACTATCAAAACATTAGCAAGTCTGTATTTGTTTACTGAAAGTATATGTGCATGCAGTGTGTTTTTAGGAAACTGCTTTTTATTTTACATTAAAGACTTTGAGAAGAATTGAATTTTTGCACAGTGCATATTGTGTAGTACATACAATATACTGCATACTTTCAAATTGTATGTGAAACAGTACACAGTCTACAGCAATACACATTTTAAACAATAGTATGCTACAACAGGGTTCCCACTAATTTTCCAGGACTTTTCCAGGATATTTCCAGGACATTTTTATTTTAATTATGGTGGGAATAAAAGACAAGGAGAACGCCCTAAAGTAACATAAGTCTTTAAAAACTGACTTAACTATAAAATAAGCTCTTTAATATGAGCTCTTAATTAATACATTCCAACAAATTATTTTCAGAACCAATTTCAGTCCCATAGCAAAATAAACAAAATATATTGGAAGTAGATTATTTTATTTACCTATTTGAAAATAAAAATACAATAAATCAGTTCATTATTTATGCTAACAATAATATTAAAATAAGAATAAGAAAATATTTTAAAATACTGGCATGTGTCCTTCAAATATTTTCAACTGAGTGTTGCTTTAAAAGGGTCAAGTGAAAAATGAGTGGATTCTGACTAACTCAAAGACCTCTGATTGGCCATTGCTTATCACAGTTTTTAGAAAGTGATATAAATATTCACAGAAGTGTTTGAAAGCAGCCGCTGGTATTGTTACGTTTTAAAAAGCTAATTCACACATGCTTAATCCAGACCTGTACATCATCTTACATTTCATATAGTTGACTGTTGACAAATATCGAAATTGGAATTATATCGTATCGACCAAAATTAAGAAATATAGCATGATATAAATTTTGGCCATATTGTCCAGCCCTATGATCCATAGAAAGATTCTATATACATGATTAGTTTCTGATCTAATTTATTTTTGTGAAATTATGCTACATAAAAAACATCTGCAGTAAACAAAAACAGCACACTAGTTGATTGAGAGCGCAAATTCACTCTCTGACAGCAGGTGGTGCTGATGGAACAGCAGCGATACAGTGTTTCCCTGGTTATCGCTGTAAACAAAGCAGCACTGCGCCTAGAAATACTACTTTAATATGGATAATACAGTGGCAAGATGAAAAGAAAATATGATCTAAGCTTTTCTGAGTTCCCCTCAGAAATACACTCATATACTATAAACACCCCCCAGTTAAATTTTATTTAAATAAATATTTTGTGCATTGTTAAACGTGAGCTTGCTCTGTCAGTATTTTCCCCTCTTTGCGTTCTTCTTCAGCATCCCTGGGCTTTGTTAATGTCTCCACACAAATTACATTTTGGAAAATGCTTGCAATACAGTTTGTGTGTAAGTCCAGAACAAAGATCGGCTGAAATAAAACAAAAGAGCTCACTGCTAATCGCGCGTTTGAAGCAGAAACTGGTCAGTTACGATTTACGGCAGTTCGAACATTTTCTACTACTAGCATTATTTGTTTCGGGCTTGCCTAAAGGACAACACAATTCCTATTTTTTTCTAATAATTTTCCAGGACAACTAAAGATTTTCCAGGACATTTTCAATTTTCTCTCATTTTCCATGTGTTTTCCAGGACTGGAAAATTAGTCATCAATTTTCCAGGTTTTCCAGGACGCATGGGAACCCTGTACAATGTTGTCACATAACAGTCCATCACTGTAAAATTAGCATGAACATTTTGATCGCCAATATAATACATTTAATAAAATATGCATTTTAGTAGTATGAATACAAACAGCATATACTACTGTAAATTTTCCATGTTGGCATTGTTAGGTATATAAATGTATATAAATTATGAATAAATTAAAGCTGAATAAATAAGCTTTCCGTTGATGTATGGTTTGTTAGAATATGACACTATTTGGGCGAGATACAACTATTTGAAAATCTGGAATCTGAGGGAGCAACAACACAAAAAAAAATCTAAATATTGAGAAAATCACCTTTAAAGTTGTAAGTTTAAAGTTTTAAGCTCTTATCAATGCATATTACTAATCAAAAATTAAGTTTTGATATATTTAGGAAATTTACAAAATATCTTCATGGAACATTATCTTTACTTAGTATCCTAATGATTTTTAGCATAAAAGAAAAATCGATAATTTTGACCCACACAAAACATTTTTGGCAATTGCTACAAATATACCCGGATCGTTTGAAGCTGCATTTAAACTGCCTTTTAGAAGTTCAAAATTGGGGCACCATATCAGTCCATTATATGGAGAAAAATGCAGAAATGTTTTTCTCAAAAAACATAATTTCTTTACAACTGAAGAAAGAAAGACATGAACATCTTGGATGACAACGGGGTGAGTACATTATATGTGAATCTTTGTTTTGGAAGTGGACTTCTCCTTTAAGACTGGCTTTGTGGTCCAGGGTCACATGTGACCTACAGTACAATGTCATGTTAGTTGGTCATTTCTATAAATATTAAGTTATGAACATGGTGGCTTCTCTCGTTACTTCTTGCGCAACCCAGTCTCACTGAAAAAATGTGACTGAAAATGTCACTGAAAAAAGGTGACATTTCTGCAAAATGATATTATACTGCTTCTTTCACATTTTGTGACACTTTTTAAAATGCAATATCCAGTAATTGGCACATAATTCATGTTTAATTTTATTTTAAAAAGAAAAATGTGAATCTCGCAATGTTTTATTATGCTGGTTATTGTAAGTGTGGAAATGAAATGTACAATGTGTGGTGCTAGAAGGATAATGCTTTATCATGTTTAAAAAAATAACACATCACCTACACTAAACCATACCCTAAACCCAACCGTTAATGTTAACATAAACAAACATGAGATAAAAATGCATTTCCTGAAGCAACCACAATATTTTAGCTAGTTTCTACAAGTCCTTGAGCTCTTTTATTGTGACTTCATTGGGACTCGTATTGAGCGCTTTGCATCACAAGTGCCATGCTGTACCAGGTGCACTACTGAGCAAGTTTACTACAATAGAAAAGCAGAGAATGCAGAATCTATCTGCCATCAGTGGTTCAATCTGAATTTTATGAAGTGACGAGAATACAAAGAAAATAAAAATAATGACTTTATTCAACAATTCATCTCATCTGCATCACCGTAGCACCATTTTGGATAATATCCGCTGGACGCAAACTGCATATGCTGTTCTGTGTCAGCCGCACCACACGGATACACTGTTTTCATTCAAATCAAAGCGTAAAGAACGTAAAAGACTTATCCGTGTGATGCAGCTGACATGCAGTTTGCGTCCAACTGATCTTCTCCAAAATGGCGCTACGGTGACACAGATGAGAGAAATTGCTAAATGAAGTCGTTACTGTTTTTTTCTTTTCGTACAAAAAGTATTCTCGTTGCTTCATAAAATTTAGATTAAACCATTGATGGCAGATGGACTATTTTAACAATGCCTTTCATACTTTTCTGGGTCCTGACAGTGGTATTTACTTGGCAGTCAATGGGACAGTCACAAGCCTTCCGGTTTTCATCCAAAATATCTTAAATTGTGTTCCAAAGATGAACAAAGCCTTTACAGGTCTACGACATGGGGGTAAGTGATTAATGACAAAATTTTCATTTTGGGGTGGAGTAACCCTTTAATGGGGATGTTAGCAAAACGTTCATAGAATATGTTTTTGTTAGCTGGGACTTTATTTATTTGTCATACTGAAAATTGAAGGGTCAAGTAAAGCAAATTGCATTGTGGTATGCATTAATAACCCAGATATCATTTAAAATGCGTGCTTGTGGCGATATTTCTGGAACACCGATATCGTATAAACTTACTGCGTGTTACACCTCAGTTTTAAGGTCAAATGTCCAGTAAGTGGCGATAAAACACACAGTCCCAGGTCCGGCAGGGATTGAAGGTGGAGGGAGTGAATAACCAGCGCTCTCTCCACCCTCAATACCATGACTGAGGTGAGACCCTTGAGCAAGGCACCGATCCCCCAACTGCTCCCTGGGCGCCGCAGCGATAGCAGTATGGCTGCCCACTGCTCTGGGTGTGTGTTCACGGTGTGTGTGTGTGCACGTTTGTTCACTACTCACTACTGTGTGTGTGCACTTGGATGGGTTAAATGCAGAGCACAAATTCTGAGTATGGGTCACCATACTTGGCTTCACGTCACGTCCTTTACTTCCAATATCTGACCATGGCATGTTTTTATTATGTTGATACAGGCACGTATTGCTGCATTTATATTACGTTGCTTCAGGTATATTGCTACAGTTCAGAATTTTAGAAAAGATTAATGCTTTATTGTGTTGGAAAATAACATACCCCTACACCAAACCCGACCCTAAACAACACCAATAATGTTAACGAAGGCAACAGTGATATAAAAAAACAATCGCTGATGCAGCCATGCTATTTATACTTCTTTATGCGGGGGTTGGGGCTATTTTGTTGAACCGTAGTTTCACACTTGCAATGCGTATCACGTAAGCTACCGACAAAACCAATGCCTTAGAAAACCCATACGTATGACGTATATATGACGCTAATGTTCAAAAGTACCAGTTTTCAAATCTCGCAGCATGTTAAAATGTTTTGAAGTCATTGTGCAAGAAATTGTGTGAAAAATAAGGCTTTCTCTATTGACACTCTGGCCCTTTAAATTGTAAAGGAATAAAAGTTGTGAGAATTTTACTGCCTCTAGTGTTCATTTCAACTGGAAACTGTGGCAATTCGTATGCATTGGTAATGTAGTGATTCGTACGGTACGTATTGTTTTTCCAATTAGACTGGGTAATGCAATACAGAAGTGCACTCTGGCATTATACAGCACGTATTTCCAAATAATAGCAACTTACTAAAGTGTTCTATGTATATAGAAAATTCAAACATTGTGCAAAGTACACATACAGAAAAAAACAGTAAAAATAGTATATTAACCATCATCCCCTTCATGCCACTCACAGCTAAGATTAACCTTATGTATAATGGACATTCATTGATAACCGGCTGAAAGTTGATCCACACATACAACAGTCAAAGATCAATGAGAATTAATGTAACCCGACCTCTGTGTGTGTCTGTGTGCGAGTGTGTGTGTCGGCAACAGAGCCCCATCCAAAACATGAAAGACAAAGAAGAACAAACATCTGAGGCTGCGTAATTATCAGCGTGTTGCAGATGTGCCACGACCCCCCTTTCGGGACTGTTCGTGTTAATCCGATTAGCAGAGGCATTAATGGTTGTCCCATAGCAGTGGAAAAAGATGCAGGCAAGTGGTTATTTTGGCTCACTAGCTCTGAGTCAGACGAGGGATGTGGCGCAAGTCTGGGGGGGAAAGCCGAGAGGAGGCGACGGAAGTCAGCGTTGCCCGGATCGGTGAGGCGAGACTGTATTTTGCATGCTGCAGGGAAGTCTCACCGCACTCGGAGCGTTACAAAACACACAGCGCTTCAAGTGGCTGATTCCTCAGAGAGCTTGAGAACACAAACAAAACGCAGTTGCCGTGGCGAGAGACGACGGAGAGCCAGACGGTAACCAGGTTGAGAAAAAACACTGAAGCAAAGCTTGAGTTATCTAAAACTATATGTTAGTGCAGTGATATCACTAAACCTTTATATTTTGCAGACTTTACATAATATTCAATCTTGTTATAAATAAAGACAAATGGCTTAAAATAATGATCAGTATCCATCATTCTAACCAAATAATCATTGTTGCCAAGTTGACTCAAAATTTGTAAATATGCACGGTACAGACAATGTGATTAAAAAGGCACACAGAGATTGCCATCAAAATTATTGAATATAGAATACAGTATTGTTACAATTATTAAATATTGAAAATATTGTAACTTTTAGAAATGTACTCAGCCAGCACAGCACTTACTGTAACGCTAACACCTTAAAAAACAAAAACAACATTTTAAAAAAACACCCTCCAAAACCTCACTCTTGACGTGAAGGGGTTTAGCTGAATGTCAGGGCAGTACGAAACGAAAAAGGGAAAGAGACAGCTCTGACATTTCCACAGTTTGCCTGGAGCACTTACGTCCACTCTAAATATTAGTGATGAGAGGAACTTAATGACAAGACCTTCCCTCTTCCCAGAAAAACTGAATCTTATTGAGAGAAGGAGAGAGATCGAGAGAGAAAAAGAGATGTGCACAGAGGAGCAGATGACGCATGTCTTGTCTTTGGGGATTTGACAGAGCTCTCATCCATCAGAGAAACATGCTGTCGGGTCACACCTGCTATACAGCACACACATGCACTGTCAGCACTTACTAATTTCATGTTGCTGCATGAATCAGTACATCTACAAGACCTACAACAGCTCAACAAAAACTATAGCACTGAATTTTAATCACTGATTTTATTTATTTATTTATTTAATTTTTTGCACAATGAATTGCTCATTCAGTCTTTCTGTAAAAGACTTTTATGTGTAAATTACATTTAGTTATGACTGGATAGTAGTTTATTAGCTAGTAGTCTATTGGCAAAACTGAATTTTCAATATTCTTTAATGTTTCAATATTGAAAACAGTTGTGTTGCTTAAAATATTTGTGGAAATATGAGGAATAGAAATATTTTTTTTTAATAGGATTTTTGTAACAATGTAAATCTTTACTGCCTCATCTGATCAATTTAATGTGTTCTTGCTAAATAAAATTATTAATATACACTACCAGTCAAAAGTTTTTGAACAGTAAGATTTTTAATGATTTTTAAAGTCTCTTCTGCTCACCAAGCCTGTATTTTATTTGATCCAAAGTACAGCAAAAACAGTAATATTTTGAAATATTTTTACTATTTAAAATTAAACTGTTTTCTATTTTAATATATTTTAAAATGTAATTTATTCCTGTGATTTCAAAACTGAATTTTCAGCATCATTACTCCAGTCACAGGATCCTTCAGGAACCATTCTAATATTCTGATTGGCTGCTCCAATTATTATTATTATTATTATTATTATTATTATTATTATTATTATTATTATTATTATTAATATTATTATGTTGAAAACAGTTGATATATATATATATATATATATATATATACACACACACATACATACATATATATACATTTTATTTTTTTTTTTCAGGTTTCTTTGATGAATAAAAAGTTCAGAAGAACAGCATTTATCTGAAATATAAATCTTTTGTAACATTTAAACATAAAAAATGTCTTTATCATCACTTTTGATCAATTTAAAGCATCTTTGCTAAATAAAAGGAAAAAATTGTATTGACTCCTAGAATACTGGTAATAATAATAATAAAAAAAATGTTTCTTGAACAGCAAATCAGCATATTAGAATGATTTCTGAAGGATCATGTGACACTGAAGACTGGAGTAATGATGCTGAAAATGTAGCTTTGATCACAGGAATAAATTACAATTTAAAATATATTCAAATAGAAAGCAGTTATTTTAAATAGTAAAAATATTTCACAATATTACTGCTTTTACTGTATTTTGGAATAAATAAATGCAGGCTTGGTGAACAGAAGAGAATTCTTAAAACAAACAAACAAACAAAAAACTGTCCAAAAACTTTTTGGTAGCGTAGAATATATCACAAATCCAATATAATACAGTAAAATATATCATACATTCAAATAGATTTTATATGTATATATTAAATAACCATGTGGTAATTTAGTAAATAAATAAATAAATAAATAAATATCTGACTCATCCCTTTAAAGCAATTACAGTGGAAGATGAGATAATTTTTACAGAAACACAAAGGTTATAATTTTAGAAATGCAATTACATTAATTATTTTTTATAATCCTGTGTTATATTTGAGCTGTAAAATTGTTCTCATCATTTTATGTTCATTTTAGGTTTGTCATGCCAACAGAACTGTAAAAAAAAAAAAAAAAAAAAAAGAAAAGTAATTTCATAGAAAGGGTTAGTATTATTATGCATATTGTTTATTTCTTGCATTGAAGCGATTTGAACATTCTAATAATTAAAGAATGTTAATAAAGTGCCTCACTGCAACACAGAATGCCTTTTTTTTCTTTTTTCAAAGAAAAGGAGTGACAAGTTGAAATTAATGTTGTAATAATCAGTATGACAGATCTTCTGTTCATTGATTATAACTTGTATTGAACATACAAAATTGATTTAATTTCAGATGATCTCACAATTCACAGCACAGAGTGGGTAAATACTGAATATATGAATATGTAAATGTGGATTTTAGCACCACACGTATGCGTTGTGCGTTGGAGACTGACACTTAACAGAAGAAATTGTTGAATAAAGAGCCGATTTTGCTTTCTTTGTGCAAAAAAAAAAAAAAAGTATTCTTGTAGGTTCATAAAATTATGGTTGAACACTGATGTCACATGGACTATTTCAATGATGTCCTTACTACCTTTCTGGGCCTTTAACATGGTAGTTGCGTTGCTCTCTACGCAAGGTCAGAAAGCTTTTGGATTTTATCCAAAATATCTTAATTTGTGTTCTGAAGATGAATGAAGGTCTTACGGGTTTGGAACATCATGAGGATGAGTAATTAATGACAGAATTTCCATTTTTGGGTGAACTATCCCTTTAAACACAACATCTTTTTTTGTATTTGATAGAAAAGAAAGCCATGAATAAATGGCTGAATAAATGATGAGAGTATTTCTAGGTGAACTATTCCTTTAAAGGCAGGAAAATGAAAACACATTTCCCCGGTGAAACTGTGTGAGAGGTACTGTCATGCCGTCCGGCTCATCTGTGTCTGTGGCTCTACCCTCTGGAGTGTAAACCTGAGAACAGTGTGTTCCTCATCCCTCACGCAACATCCACACAAAAACACACACTCCTCTTCAAAGCTCGCATGGACATTCACTCACACACACTTCATTACACCCCTTCAGGGGCTCCATCCACTCACAAGACGACGCCAAAAAAGCATTTATTATTTACCTTTACATAATAGTCCTGGAAGATTTATCTTAATGCCTCCCGCTTGCATTTCTTTTCTTTTTTTGTGAGTTTCAACCCCCCTGCAGCTCCCTTTTTCTTCGTCATTTTCAAAGAAGGCACCCCATTACGTAACACGTCGTTTTCTCTGCACATCTTTGAGTCTTTGTGTAAGACGAAGAGAAAGGAGCAGAGTAGGAGTGGACCTGTCAAAGAGTGTTTGAACACATGCTCTCCGCCAAACACACAACCGCACACACACTCTCAGAGAGCCAAGGCAGAGATTGATAACACTGCAGTCAATCACCACGGCCGAGGAATTCACACAGCCGACACCATCAGACTCATGTGGCGGAATTCAGAGAAAGCCTATTAGTGCTGTCAGTCAAAACTCAAACAAACAGCCATGATTGGCAGAGGAACACAGGAAACAGAGAGCGGCAGACAGGAAGTGTACAAAACGAAGGCAGCAGAAAAGAGAGGGACTATTTTTGACAGTAGAAATAGTACTAACACTACTAATAATAGTACTTGTACAGTATCTGCAGTATTCAATATGTATACTGCGCAAATTATTTCTGTATGCATGGACTACCTAATTGACAGTTAAACTCAAAAGTTTGCATCCCCCTTTCAGGGATCATACAAAATGCATGTTATTGTGTATTTAGTACAGACCTGAATAAGATATTTCACATAAAAGATGTTTACATATAGTCCACAAGAGAAAATAATAGTTTTATAATTGTTTAAAAATAACCTGGTTCAAAAGTTTACATCCCCTTGATTCTTAATACTGTGTTGTTACCTGAATGATCCACAGCTGTGTTTTTTTTGTTTAGTGACAGTTGTTCATGAGTCCCTTGTTTGTCCTGAACAATTAAACTGCCTGCTGTTCTTAAGAAAAAATCCTTCAGGTCCCACAAATTCTTTGGTTTTCCAGCATTTTTATGTATTTGAACACTTTCCAACAATGACTGTATGATTTTGAGATCCATCTTTTCGCACTGAGGACAACTGAGGAACTCATATGCAACTATTAAAGAAGGTTCAAGCGCTCCAGAAGGAAAAACCATGCATTAAGAGCTGGGGGGTGAACATTTTTGAACAGAATGGAGATGTGTACATTTTTCTTATTTGGCCTAAATATCATATTTTTTCATCTAGTACTGCCCTTCAGAGGCTACAAAAATTAGTTACATGTTTCCCAGAAGACAAAATAAGTTACATTTACCCTGATCTTCAAATTCAAAAAGTTTTCACCCCCCCGGCTCTTATTGCATCATGTTTCCTTCTGGAGCAAGTTTGAACCTTCTGTAATATTTGCATACGAGTCCCTAATTTGTCCTCAGCGTGAATAGATGGATCTCGAAATCACACAGTCATTGTTGGAAAGGGTTCAAATACACAAAAATGCTGAAAAAACAAAGAATTTGTGGGACCTGAAGGATTTTTTGGAAGAACAGCAAGCAGTTCAACTGTTCAGGACAAACAAGGGACTCATGAACAACTATCACTAAACAAAAAAACACAGCTGTGGATCATTCAGGTAAGAGCACAGTATTAAGAATCAAGGGGGTGTAAACTTTTGAACCGGGTTATTTTCTATAAATTCAGCTATTATTTTCTCTACTCTCCTGAGTAAGAAAAGTCTGAAAAGGAAGAGAAGAAATTGTTGAATAATGTCATTATATTTGTTTTCTTTGTGCAAAAAAGTATTCTCGTAGTTTCGTAACAACTGATGTCACATGGACTATTTTAACGATGTCCTTACTACCGTTCCAGGACTTAAATATTTCAGATGTGTTTCTGTCTATGGAGGGTCAGAAGGCTCTCCAAATTCATCAAAAATATCTTAACCCTTTCACACTTGAGTTTAAAATATTATAGCTGACCCTCCCAGAGTGAGTTTTTTTAGGCGACCGTTATTTTAGAATGTTTCGCCTTACTGTTTCCATGGCGACATGTCATGTGACACACCGCAGTCACAAAAGAGCTGTAAGACACATGGATCGCTTTTATTTCTTTTTTATTATTAATATTCACAAGCATGCTCACTATATTATGAAATATCTGATATTCTGATTTTGAAATATGTGCAAGTAAATGTATTTAAAAGTTGAAACACTTTTATAATGACCGCGTTAGTTGATCTATACTGGGTGATGGGTGCCGCCATGTTTGTTCGCGCTGAATCTGAGCTGTGGGATTTACAACACGCAAATTCATCCTCTCCTCCTGAAAGACATTAAAGTAAGTCTCTGGTGAGCTGGGAGAAGAGCAGAGTAAACTTTATGGTTACCTACACAATCTGTATATGATATCAATAAAATATGCTGTCAGATTATATTTGTAAGGATCATTATTGCCGCTTCCATAGACATTAGTGTGTATTTTACAAACTATAAATGTATGGTTTTGCTAGTACGTATGTGTATTTAAATGTCTGAAACCTAAAATAAGCATTGTATGGTTGAAAACACTGAAAAGTTGTGATAATATGACAAGCACTCAGCGCGTCCGATCTGGCTCAGCACCAACCAAAGCGGCAGAAACAGATTTGAATTTAGCAGTTGATCCCGTGATGCGCCGAACGTTCGAATCACACCGGTGTGATCGTACGCTTCAGGGACCAGCCAAGCCTTATCGCACGGGTGTGATCGTACAGGTTAAAGGGTTAATCTGTGTTCCGAAGATGAATGAAAGTCTTACGGGTTTGGAACACAGGAGTTATTAATGACAGAATTATAATTTTTGGGTGAACTATGCCTTTAAGTAAGTAAACAAAGATTCTAAAGTTCAGCTAAGTGCATTTAATATTCACTCTAATGCATTTTCATTTAATTTACAAATAACATGCAGTTAAGTGTCTAAAATATTACATTCACTTTGCAATTAAGTATTTCTTAAGCATATAATTTTCATAATAAGCACTCTTTTTAAAAATACGCAATGCTTTGGGACTCTTTAGTACTTTTATTTGTAAGTGACATCACTTCCAGCATTCCATACATGTCTTCTGAAAATAAATCTGTGAATGTTCTGTACTGAGGACATCTCTAGCAGGTTCAGGAATGAAAGCCGGGCAGTGATGCTGAGATAGCGTGACTCAATCTCTCAAGCGCTCTCGCCTCATCAAGGCAGCACTTTCACAATGCGCTTTAATAAAGAACTTCCGTTTCCGTGGAACGGTGTGGCTCCAACAGCTGGGCTGTGAAAGCTCGAGCAGATGAGATGACGTCCGAAGCCCTCTATGCAGCTGAATGCTGTTATTTATTACAGTCATGCATGATCATTAGCTGGCGTGTTCCTCGTCTCCACCCCCACACCAATCTCCAGGCACTTGGTAACAAAGGGCACGGATCACGCTGTTGGATTGCTCAAACTGACGTTAAATGTTTCCGCGCAAACGTTGATGCATGATTCAGAAGTTCCACCGTTTTGAGTTTGCAATTTAGCAATTCCATGAATTGGACGCAAAATATGGCTTAAAGGGCTTGAAGAACTTGTTTTCTTCAATAAATTTCAGTGAAAGGATACATTTTTATAATTTTTGGGCTTCTTGTCTTGATTTTTACAGGATTGCGGAGTACACTGTAAAAAATTAGGGTAACACTTTAGCATAGGGAACAATTCTCACTATTAACTAGTTGCTTATTATCATGCCTATTCATAACATATTGGCTATTTATTAGTACTTAATAATTCTGCATGACCATATTCTGCATTGCTAATCCTACACAATATCTAAACTTAACAACTACCTTACTAACTACTAACAAGCAGCAAAATAGTAGTTTATTGAGGCAAAAGTGATAGTTAACGGTTTGTTAATAGCAAGAATTGGACCTTAAAATAAAGTGACAAATTTTTTTTTAGAATATGAAAAAATTAAATAAAATACTGTAAAAATGCTATGGAAAAAAATTGGTTAATAGGTTAACAGTAAGCTCCCGTAATATATACAGGAAAGAAGATCTAACCAGACCATTCATGTCATTTTACAGTAAAATTCTGTGAATTGTACAGTTTTTAGAAGTAAAAAAGAACAAATCAATGTATAAAGTCAAAAACTGCAAACTGATATTCCCAAAATTCCCTGTGTGACACTTCACATTTGAAAGCATTTTGTTTAACCCTTTGACTGTCACCGTCCACCCTGTGGGACGCCTAAGTTTACTTTACCATATTACAAATAAATCCTAATCTAATCATGACAAACTATACATCGTTGGAAAGATCTAAGACTCCTAAACAGATATTTTACCATTTTTTTGTGTTATAAATTATGTAAAAAAAGTAATAGATTAATATATTACAAGAGTACCACTTAAAAATCTACATCATAACATGAATTCTGACCTTTGTCAAAAAGACTTCCTTCATTGCCTTTTTCCGTATCACGCTTTAGATATCATAAGAAATTATATATCAGCTCAAAATGTAAAAATTTATCCTTTGAAAGGCATTTTAAAATCAGACATTGCATTACAATGGAAAATGTACATCAAAATCATATTACAAAATGAATTATACAAATTTAAGTCTGGATAGTGCATTTTTATGTCTGTGTTCAAAAATGGGAGTGACAGTTAAAGGGTTAAATAATCATGTTTCTTAATAGTTTTTGTTATCAGTTATGTATATTTGTTTTTTTTTTTTTATGTTACATCTTCTGTTTAAAGAATGTTTTTTTGCATTATTAAACTTTAGCTTGTGGAAAAGCTACTTGTGATGAACTTTATTTTATAAAAAATTATTTTTTACAACCACAGCTGCCAAAATTATTTCGTAAAAAACAGTTTTTTTTTTTTTTTTACACAGTGTAGATAAAGTAACATAGGGGAAATTTTATTTCTATTCAGTTTTATTTATTTATTTCTATTGTCAATACAGCCTTATTTGGGTAATTTTATTTATTGTAAATGAATATAAATGTAATAACATAAAAAAAAATAGACTAAATTGGGACTGGTTTGTATTTACTCACAAATTCATATTTCCCATAAATTAAATAACTTGGCTAAAATGGTAAAATGCTTTAATCTGACAAATGTAGTAAACACTATAATTTCTGTTAATCAGAAAATTCTGAAAATAAAATGAAATTATGAAATTATATCTTATAATCATACTGTGGAAAGAATCCAATTAATATCATTTTTTACCTTTAGGTGTTTGTTTATTTATTTATGAGAAATAATGTGATAATGTGATAATATAAAATATTAACTTATGGTGTTTAGAATAACTAATAAATGTATTTTGTTATTGGTAGACAAGCATCAAGATGTTGTTGGTTTGTTGCTGGAAAGCGTTGAACGATAAAGCTGGCTAAGGCAGAGATCAATGAGACAGACAGCTCAAGGTCAGAACACAGACCATCTGCTTATTGATCCTGGATTAGTTTTCGTGGAAACCCACATATATTCCAAGAAATTGCCTTATGTTCTTGAAGACGTGGTGAGAAGTGTGCGTAGGTGCGTATTATAGCGCAATTAATAATGCAAGAGGTTCCTGTCCTTCAGAAGAGCAGTAGAAACATCGTAAACATTTGCTCTTTATGCATGAACATAATGCTAGCCGATCCATTCGATCTATCACGGGGGAGATTCTAGTGTAGATGCCTTCAAAGGTCTTATATTGAGTTATCTAATGCCTGTTTCCTAGCAGTGACCTAATGCCATCCATTCTTGACCCCGGGGGAAGCTTATATGCTCTCGTTTACCAGATGGACAAATGCAGGATTAGAGAAAGTGTGCACCTTTTTCCCAAACACCATAAATAATTGAGCACTAGCAGAGGTCATTGCTGGAGAAGGTCTAATTAAGGACGGAGGTGGAGCGTAGAGTCTGGCGGTTTCTGATCCATGAAGGCGAGAACGCAACCTCACCAGGTGAGTTTGTATGTGTGAGTCAAGAAACGCTTGTTGTAGGTTTGACACAGTGTACAGTGAGAAAAGTCTAGCCTACACATCTTTCACATTAAGATAAGGAATCATATTTCTAATAATTAAGAAAGTAAATAGGGAATTAATGGAAAAGTTTACAAAGAGCCTAACTACTTTAGCGAGATACTGAAGATTGGGTCAAGCAGAAAGCAATTTTACAGCAATAACAACAGCTTTTCTAAGATGTGAGAGGTGCTAGTCTTTTTGAGGCCCAGCTAACATTAATCTGATTGGTGATAATGTGAACAGGCAGCTTTGGGATGATAACGTCATCTACTTTCATGCTTTCACAGCTCATCTCATTCTTTTCTCTCTTCTCATCCCATCTGGTTTGTAATCTGTGAGAATGTCTGTATGGACATGTCTGGTTTAGGTGTGGGGAGTATTTGGCTCCTCTTTCCCACATTTCGGGGCAGGAATAGGAGGTAAGGGCTAGTGTTGTGTCCCCCGAGTCTCGCGGCGTGTAAATTACATCTAGTTTGGCCCCCACGGAGTCAAGGGTTCTCTTTCCGTCAGAGCCGTGCACTGTTCCCTTCCCCGTCATCATCAAATCCACCGAGGTATTTCTGATAACATTAGGTTAATAGGGAGGTGACCTGTGCTTTGTGTGGGACAGAGAAAAAAGAGATGGGAAATACAGCAAGAGACATGTTCGTGTTGTAGTGTATGGGTGTGTATGAGAAACCAGAGCATCAGCATAAAGTCTGGTTTACACTGCAGTTTATTCTGGCCTAGAACCACATGCTGTTAGGTGTTCTAAAACATTACATTCAGTTTACACTCACAGCTGAAGTCAAAAGTTTACATACATCTTGCAGAATCTGTTATTATTTTATTTTATTATTTTACCAAAATAAGAGGGATCATACAAAATGCATGTTTCATGTCTTTTATTTTGCATTTGATTCATGCTGTTTGTGTCTTGCTTCCCTTGCCCTCATGTATTCCTGCTATTGGTTCCTTAGTTCAGTGTGTCTGTTTGCTCATTGGTTGGTTTGTGTCATGTGACCTTCATTGTTTGCTAAGTAGCCCTCATGTTGCCATTTTCTTTTGTCGTGTATTAATGTTGTAATCCTGCTGTTTCAAGTCTGTTTCAAGCCAAGTCTGTTCTGTTCAAGTCAAGTCGTCTCTGTTTGGACTATGTTTGCATTTTGGACTATGTCACTAGGCGTGTTTCCATTACAGATTTCTGCAAAATGGCGATATTATATAAATGTCGATAAAAAAGTATTGTGAAATGACGACGTTTCCATTAGCCAAAGTTATACGACTAAAACTTAATTTGTTTCTCTCACACTAAGTCATGGCAGCGGATTTTGGTGGGATTTGGACGAATTTTGGCTTTATTTAATCAAAAGAGGTGTATGTGTGTATCTTTACACAAGCAGCACTAAGAGCCGCTTCAGAAACGTGTGCAACGCCGCTGGTATAAACATAACATCAGCTCCGGTGACTGTGTCGGAGCCATTATGCGTCGCAGAT
Source organism: Cirrhinus mrigala (assembly GCA_036247105.1). Lineage (NCBI taxonomy): Eukaryota > Metazoa > Chordata > Actinopteri > Cypriniformes > Cyprinidae > Cirrhinus > Cirrhinus mrigala. The sequence goes on along the minus strand of CM070030.1, from coordinate 28,819,657 downwards.
GCGTGCAGCGTACATAGTCTAAGCATTAATATCAGGGAAAGCCCCTTATACTTGAGAGCGGCTACGTATGAAGTGTTTCTTGGAGTTTACTGTACACTGAAGAATGATCATATGACTTTTTACATATGCCATGTGACCTGTAAATGCGACAAAGTCGTTTCCATTGCAGTTTTGTGAAATATTCCTTTTTCGAATTGCCTGAAAAACCATCTCATGTCAGCGTAAAAACTTTTTTGCGATATAGGGTAGTTTTTGTGAAATTGACACATTTCCATTAGGCGTATTTTCAATTCGCAATTTAAATTTGCACATCCTGAAGGGTAATGGAAACACAGCTACTGTTTCAGTAAACTGCACTTGGGTTCTCATCAACATCTCGCCTTCAGTTGGACTAAATCATTACAGATTCTTAATACTGTGTTGTTACCTGAATGATCCACAGCTTTTGTTAAGTGATAGTTGTTCATGAGTCCCTTGTTTGTCCTGAACAGTTAAACTGCCCGCTGTTCTTCAGAAAAATCTGTAAGGTCCCACAAATTCTTTAATTTTTCAGCATTTTTGTGCATTTGAACCCTTTCCAGCAATGACTGTATGCTTTTGAGATCCATCTTTTCACACTGAGGACAACTGAGGGACTCATATGCAACTATTACAGAAGGTTCAAGCGCTCACTGATGCTTCAGAAGGAATCACAATGCATTACAAGCCGGAGGGTGAAAACCTTTTGAATTTGAAGATCAGGGTAAATTTAACTTATTTTGTCTTCTGGGAAACATGCAAGTATCTTCTGTAGCTTCTGAAGGGCAGTACTAAATGGAAAAAAATATGATATTTAGGCAAAATAAGAAAAATGTACACATCCTTATTCTGTTCAAAAGTTTTCACCCCCACCTTTTAATTCATTGGGTTTCCTTCTGAAGCATCATTGAGCGTTTTAATCTTCTGTGATAGTTGCATACAAGTCAGTTGTCCTCAGTGTGAAAAGACGGATCTCAAAATCACACAGTCATTGCTGGAATAAGGGTTAAAAATCACAAAAATGCTGAAAAACCAAAGAATTTATGGGACCTGAAGGATTTTTCTGAAGAACAAAAAAAAAAAAACAGCTGTGGATCATTCAGGTAACAACACATATTAAGAATCAAGTGTATCTAAACTTTTGAACAGGGTCATTTTTATAAATTCAACTATTATTTTCTCTTGTGGACTATATGTAAACATCTTTAATGTGAAATATCTTAGTCGGGTCAGTACTAAATAAAAAAATAACATGCATTTGGCATGATCTCTCTTATTTTGGTAAAATAATTAACATTTTGCAGATTCTGCAAGGTGTATGTGAACTGTAAATTTTTGACTTCAACTGTAAGTATATTCTTTTGAAATATATAATTATAATAACTTAAGTACTCTTTTTGAAAGTATGCTAAAGTGTACTTCTTTTTTCGGAAGGGTTGGTAACATAAGGCGGAAGATTGGTTCAAGATTGTGAAGCCAGGTGCACAGACAGGAGAACGACGGGTGTTCTCTGATCCACTTAATCCATGGAAAGGCAGTGACTTGGACCGACCAAAAGCATAAGGCCACACCCCATCCTGTGCCGGTCAAAACGCACCAGAGCACAGCAGTGTGTTTGTCATTAGCCTCCCGATGGGCTGGGCTCCAGGGTCAGGGTGGCAGCAGGCCATTTGGACATAGAAGTAAAAGAAGAGGACAGCTGGAGAGGGCGGAGGAAAAAAAAAGGTAGAGACTGCTGGTGGAAACGAAAGAGGGCCTAAGGTGAAGACTGTACCTATGGGGGATTCACGCTCGCACACAGATTGATGGAGGGTGGAAACGCTCAGCATGGAGGGAAGGTGTGTAAGAAATATGAGGGACTTGAGGCACAAGGGAGGAATCACTTCCCAATGGAGATAAATGAGAGAGATGCTTGAAAATGGGGGATATCTGCAGTTGGCCCCTCCAGGATTTTAAGATAGCAAGTATTAAAGGAATAGTTCGGTAGGTTTTTTTTTTTTTTTCAGTGGAACACAAAATGAGAATTTTTGAAGAACATATCCGAAAGTCTATTTCCCAAATGAACCACCCAGCAGCTAAGACCCAATTTCCAATAGTTCTCATTTTCTTACTAATAATGCAAATTCCATCATTTTTGCCCACAATAATCAGAAGAATGCTCCAAAATATCCTAGTGGGATTGTGTAGCTCTGAGACGAATTGTTAACAAATATTTTGTGCATAATAAACTCTGGTCCCATTTTACTTTAGCTCTTTCCCTGACATTAAGAGTGTTTCCATTACAGATTTGTGCAAAACTTTAGCGATATATTATAAATGTCGATTAAAAAGTATTGTGAAATTACAGTATTTCTGTTAACCGATGTTATGCGACTGAAACTTCATTTCTTCTTGTAAAGATAAGTTATGGCGATGGATTCTGTTAGCGTTATGTATATTGCAGCCATTGCACTAGCTATTATACTTAATCAAAGGAGGCCTAGGCCTGTATCTTTAGAGAAGCAATTTTGGTAAAATTGGTTTCCATTAGGCATATTTTCATTTGCATTTTCAATTTGCACAATCTGAAGGGTAATGGAAACGCAGCTATTATTCCAGCAATCTGGGTTTTCACTGTTAAACGCTGTTCTGGGGGGCGCTGTTCTGAACAAACTTTTCAAAATACAAATAAAGAAGATAATCAGTGTAAACCAGAAGAAGTGGACAGAAGCTGTTTACACACAAGTACGCTAACAAGATCAGCAAAAATTCAACAGAATATGAATTAAAACAGCATAATGTTACCGAGAAAATTGCTGATGTCCACAAAGAGGTATACGACTTGGACTCTGATAATTGATGTTTTGATCACTGTTTTAAATCCAATCTTACAACAGCGTTTTAGTGCCATTTTCCAAAATAAAATAAAAAAAAAAACTAAAATAACAAGATTAAAGTCGTCATATTTTGAAGAATAAAGGAATGGAATGAAAAAAGTAATGAAATATTTCGAGAATAAAGTCAAAATGTTTCAAGAATAAAGTCGAAATGTTTTGAGAATAAAGTCGAAATTACGAGAATTAAATCATAGCTATTAAAGTTATAATATTTTGAGAGTATAGCCTGCGCATGCAAATGGCCTAGATTGGGAGCACCGGGAGAAGTTGCCAGGCCACTGGAATTTATTTGAATATACGTGGGATTATTAGCAGAAATCATACCGTGTGTTATACTTGCAGGGACAGTAAGCTTGGAAATAATATTTCATGTCTTCGATTGCATTCATTAGGCCTATTTGTAGTGCACCAGCCACCCAATAATAGCAGTAAGCTTTGTGCTTTTGGTACTTTTAATATAAAACAAAGTCTCTTCTTTCAAAATCTGTCAGTTTAATAGCGAAATACAAACTATGTGTCTTGCAATAATTTGTTTTTCACACTCTCTAATGTGGTGGGACAGATCGCTGTATTCATGTGAATTAATCACCTTTTTTAAGACATTATTAAATTATACTTTACATTTTCTTTGTGAAAATTCCACCACCTACTCCACAAAAAAAAAAAAAAAAATGTCTGTGGCATCCTATCTTTCATTCCTCACATCTATTTAATTAAAAACAACAACAAAATGTTCTAATGTTTGAAGTGAACTCCAATTCGTTAACATACGTTATATTGTTGTCTTTTCTGAGGTATAAAAGTGACCATTCACATGCTGTTTTATTCACAGTATAAAAGTGACAGTAAATGATTGGACATATTTAACATCTTCCATTCATTATTTGCAGCTCCAGCCAGCCAGTAATTGCAATAATTTTGTGCTTTGTTACTTTTAATATAACAAAGCTTAGCTTTCAAATTCTGTCAGTTTTATCACAAAACACAAATTATAAATGTGTTTGTCCTCTTTATTTCAAGTTTATAGCACGATATAAACATGAAGTAACATCAGAAGGAATGAAAAAACAGTATAGCCTAATTTAATAAAACAAATGTCTCACTGTAATCAGAAAGATGACTGATTCACATGCTGCTTAAACTGAGGCGAATACAGCCATCTGTCACGCCACATTAAAGAGCTTGATAAACACATTATTGTAATAGACAATAGGTGCCCCCAAACAGGGCCATTTGCATATGCAATAGGCTAGAATATACTCTCAAAATATTATAACTTTAATCTCATAATCTTGTAATTCTCTGACTTTATTCTTAAAATTACTTTGACTTTTTTCTCGAAATATTTCAACTTTATTCTCGCAACACTTCGACTTTATTCTTGTAATTTTGACTTTATTTTCGAAACATTTCGTCTTTATTCTTAGAATTTTGACTTTATTCCCAAAAATATTTCGACTTTATTCTCAAAATATTATGACTTTAATCTCATAATCTTAGATCTCAATAAACCGCCATTTTACAATCAAAACACAAAAACACTTTATTGTGGAATTTACCCATATTCAGGAGTTAAAGGTATAGTTTACCCAAAATCTAAAATTGTCATCATTTACTCACCCTCCACTTGTTATAAACCTGTATACCTGTTTTACCCCTTCTTCTGCTGAACGCAAACGAAAATATTTTGAAGTATGTTTTCTTGGAAGTCAATGGTTATCGTCAATTGTTTGGTCACAAACATTCTTCAAAACATTTTTTGTGTCAAACAGCTGAAATTCATACAGGCTGAAACAACTTGAGGGTGAGTGAACGATGACAATTTTCATTTTTGAGTGAACTATCCCTTTAAAAACAAGAGGCTCTGTTTTTCTTTTGCTATACTCACTGTGTACATATTCATAAAGCAAAATATTCTGGGGGTCATGGAAGATTTGTGAATATGATCAAGTTAATGTGTACACATTACACGCCATAAAACCCGGCAAGTTACCAGAACTCAAACATTTCAAAACGCACACCTGTAAAATGAAGCTGTCTGTCACTAGCAAGCTAATGCAACTTAAAAAATTGTAAGTGTCATATATGGAGTAGAAAAAGAATCCGTGGACGCCTCATAAATTCTTCGACACAGGTAACCCATGGCTTTTGCGTCGCCAGGGATGAACAAGCAGCCAGAAAAGCATGCGTGTGTGTGTGTGCATGTAATTCGGTTTCCCCTCTCTCTCGCTCCACATCCCCCGCCTTATTCCAGACGCCGCAGAGTGAAGTTATTGCATGTGACACGCTCAGCAGTAGAAGAGGGGTGCGAGCTGAAAAAATTGCATTACTCCACAAAGCAGAATGCCAGGGGAACAAGATGAGATACATCTCTGCTTCTTGACAACACTAGAATTATTTAAAGTAGAAGAGGGGGAGAAGGAGTGGAGAATTTTTTCCAGTCTATATTTAGATTGGGAGCAATCGCAGCAGAACAGACAGGCGGAGCTTCTATCTGCTTCAGATGAGCTACACGGTGGGCCGTGAGCGGGCAGATCTATCTGTCTCTGAGCGTCAGATTAAACCACAAACTGCATGAGAGGGAAACGGCAGTTCTAAAAGAACAGACGTATTCTCATAGGCAGCATGTAAACTGCTAAACCTAATGTACAGATCTAATATCTAGCTGATTTTTTGCCTGGTCTGATAATATTAATTTTAAATTAGCTCTACCAGTCAATTACAATATTGACCCGTGAACAGTTAAAGGAGAAGTCCACTTCCAGAACAAAGATTTACAGATAATGTACTCACCCCCTTGTCATCCAAGATGTTAATGTCTTTCTTTCTTTCTTTCGTTTTTTGAGGGAAACATTTCAGGATTTTTCTCCATATAATGGACTGATATGGTGCCCTGATTTTGAACTTCCAAAATGCAGTTTAAATGCGGCTTCAAACAATCCCAAATGCGGTTGTAAACAATCCCAGCCGAGGAAGAAGGGTCTTATCTAGCGAAACGATCGGTTATTTTCATAAAAATAATACAATTTAGATACTTTTTAATGTCAAATGCTCATCTTGTCTCACTCCGCCTTTTCTGGTTTATGACAGTTAGGGTATGTTGAAAAACTCTGATCTCATGTTCTCCCTCAATTTCAAAATCGTCTTATATTGCTGTTTTACCGTTTTTGTTGAGGGTGTTTGATCTTGCATGTTCACTTTGCAAAGACTAGGTCAGTTCTTCTGCAGTGATGTAGGATGATTTTGAAATTATTTTTATAGTTGAGGGAGAAAATACAATTGGAGTTTTTCGAAATACCCTAACTGTCTTGAGCCAGAATACACAGAGTTCAGGGAGAGCAAGACAAGACGAGCGTTTGAGATTAAAAAGTATTAAAGTAAAAAATTTTATTTTTTTAATGAAAATAACCAATGGTTTTGCTAGATAAGAGCCTTCTTCTTGGGATCATTTACAACCACATTTGGGATCGTTTGAAGCTGCATTTAAACTGCATTTTGGAAATTTAAACCTGGGGCACCATACTGGCCATTATATGGAGAAAAATCCTGAAATCATGTTTAACTAAAAAAAAAAACGAATTTCTTTACGGCTGACATGAACATCTTGGATGGGGGTGAATACATTATCTGTAAATTTTTGTTCTGGAAGTGGACTTCTCCTTTAATCCTTAAATGAATGACTGTTTCGCCAATCATTATTACATATTCGGGTCTTTAGCGACCCGGACCTATATATCCAGCACGGATGGATCTCTAACTTCAATAGTTTGATCTCTGGCAGCCTATTCGGCACATCCAAGTGAAACATCACATCATTATTGTCTATCAAACAGTACCTCGAGGAATAAAGTTGAACTGCATTACTCATCAGATATTTACATATTTTTGCGCACAAAAAATGTATTTACGCTATTACACACCTCAAGTCTCTAGCGACCCTATACACTTTTTACAAAAAATTAATCAGAAAAAAGACATTTTTTTTATATATTTTTTCTTGTTTTATTGTTTATAATATATAGATTGAGGAATACTAAGAAAGCTGATGTCAAACTTAAAAAAAAAAAAATGAAGGAGGGAGAGGGTAGTAAATGACGTCCCGGGCATTTAAAGGTTAATGTAAAAACGTGGTTGTTTTTCTTTTTTTAAGGGCAGAGAAGCAGTATATGTAACTACTACCAGTTTGTGTGGATGATACTCAGAATATGTGTGCATATCTATACAATGACACCTAAATTAGGCCTGATATCAAGTAAATGATAATAAAATATTTTCCAATATTTTAAACACTCAAACGTATTTTAAGGTAAAAAATAACTCGCTAACCTTGATTTATTGGACAAAAAAAAAAAAAAAATCAATTAATAAATAAATAAATAAATAAAAGAAAATAAAGTCATATTTCACACTAAGATTAAAGCATCAAAATAAAAAATGTGGTTATATCACTTAAATGGGTACATTTCCAAATGTGAAAAACAGAGAAAGGCATTTCTTTCCATAAAATTCAAATCCACAGGGAATTACGGCCACATAAAGGGTGATTAAAAGGCTAAAATGGTCTTCTATCATCATTCCAGCATCATCTCAAAGATTATTACTTTCCAGGACCTTGTATGTGCTAATTGCTTTAATTACAAGCCTCTAAATCAGTTCACTTTAATTACATTTACCCTTCCATGTTAAGACAAGCCCACAGCTTCCTGTGAATGCCACTAAACTGCAATTACTGTGAGTCAAAAGGCTCTGCTGAATAAAGCACACAACGACACTGGTCTAAATCAATACTTCATCGACACATGGACGGCAGAGATTGTCCATCAATGAAATATCTCAGCCCTTATTTTATCCTGCATTGCTTCAGTGCATGTTCTGCATTATGTGCAATGTGAACATCTATATTGTTCTACAACATCAAAGCCTTTGTAAATGTGACTTTTGCTGTATTTTATTATGTTCCTGGATCAAAACGAACTGTTGTCTTTACGTAAAATATCTCCAAGTCCCTTTTTATTCTTACATATATCATGTGTAAACTACTAGATTTAACAGCATTATATGATCATGACAGGAGTCCATAGAGCTTAACTCGAACTGATCCCGGAACATTTCTCTAATGCTTAAATTAGTGCCATTAAAAAGACATTCACCTTCTAATGGCTACATTACATTGCAGTACAAGTCTAAGAATATTAGTCACCAAAGTGCCATTAATTTTAACACCCCTTAGTAATAAAGTACATAATAAAGATGGCTGAGGTCATTAAAGCTTACCGGGAAGTACAGGAGGAGCGCTCCAAACAAGATGGCCTCGAGCAGGATGAGTCCTGACGCTCTGATGCTCTGAAACACATCAAAAACAACATCACATTGGAAAAGTTCTCTTTTAAAACTATTCTCTTGCTGGAAATAGGTCAGTGGAAAACCATCCAATTGTGACTACTGCATAACTTATCCCTTTGCGCACAAATGCATTCTCCTTGGACTATTCTAATGTGCTCACAGGGGCTGATTCATCGTTGTTCTCTTCAGACTGATGCCTTGCCCTGGAATAAACATGCTCTGCTTCAGAATAACAGTCACAGCTTGATTAATTTTGAGTTTCAAAGCAGTGCACTTGAATAAACACCCACATACTTCCCAATATCTGTATGAAAAACAATAGTTATGCTTTAGACATTCTACTAACTATAAGCAACTTTGTAACTACATGTTAGCTACCAATCATTAAAGTATTTGCAAAGCTAGAATGCTTTTTATTTTTTTTATTTTTTTTTTTTCCCCCTGTGGCACTGCAGAATGTGTATATTTCATTTGGGCAGCTGGTTCAGGTATGTTTCCTTTAAAGCGGAGAAAATGAGAATTCCATTAAGAGGCAACAGGTGAGCTGTCAAATGCTTTCTGAAATCAAATGGGCAATAGAAAGCACATGACAGCGTGAGCTGAAACAGAACAAAATTTCTAATCCTAACTCTGTCGCTTTCATTTAGACTTCTCCAGCATTTATGGATCGCTTTCAGGCAGCGCCCAGACGAAGCATGCTTCCAGAGTAAATTAAAATGCTGGCACTATCAAAACTGAGTGCCCTACATATCGACAGTCTAAACGGCGCCTCACTGCAGGGATTAATGAACCTTCCTCACAGTCAGTGTGAATCCAGTCTACTATTACTCAGGCCACAGACTGCATGTCTGCTCAAGCTGAGACAGTAACATGTACGGCATACGCTTCTGAAATACTCTCTATATGGATTAAAAATGTCCTAAGTATAATAAGCAGCTGTCCGGATTCTTAATCTGTACACTAATCTGCGGACTCCTGCTGAGAAAAAATAAATAAATAAATAAAATAATGAATCTAATTAACAGAGAGACAGTCCAGAGTTTGGGCATTTAAAGAGAAGAGAAGGTTAAACTACAAGTTGAACTAAACCATCCTGGCATATGCCATAAGTGACAGAATAAAATATATCATGACAGAATAAATATATCAACCCGTCTCATGAAAATGCGTGCTTCTCTATACATTAATTATGTACCTTACTGCACGTTTCACGGCAGTTTCAAAGTGAAATGTCCAGAGAGTGGTGCTAAAACACACATTTAATATGTGACCGTGGCACGTTTTTATTTTGTTGGTACAGGCACATATTGCTGTGTTTTTATTAAGCTGCTTGAGGTATGTATTGCAGCTGTTCAGAATACAAATATCCGGGGAATGTCGCTGAAGGTTAATGCTCTATTGTGTTGGAAATATCCACTACACCAAACCCAACCCTAAGCCTAGTGTTAACAAATGCAAAAGTGATATAAAAATGCTTTTGTTGATGCAGCCGTGCTATTTTAACTCCCTTATATGGATTTGAACTTTTTTGTCGAATCGTAGTTTCGTAGTAGGTTTCGTACCGGAGCTCGTCTTCACTCAAGTGTAACGTCATATCACATGAGCTACCGAGCAAACCTGCTGAATTAGAAGTCATGCATATAAATACGCTCAAACTTTTCCAGTTTTCAAATCACGCAGGATGTTATATTGTTTTGAAGTCATAACATAATATTCTGCAAGTGATTACGGGAAGATTTGGCTTTATTAATGAAAACTCTGTACCTGCAAATCATACTTTGTGTAAAAAGGAATACAATTTGTCAAGTTTTACTGCCTCTAGTGTTCATTTCAACTGGAAACTGCAGTGATTTGTACATATAGTAGGGCTGCACGATTAATCGCATGATATTGTGAGGCGCGCTTAGTCAATGAAGCCGGTACTTTGATTAGTAGTAAAGCTCCATCACGTGCGTTCAGCTGGAGCGGCAATTAATACACAGAGCCGTAAATCACTGACAAGCTACGCCAAATCGCGCTCAAAATCGTATTCGAAGTATGTATCAAAGTACCGGCTTCACTGACTAAGCGCGCCTCACAATATCATGCGATTAATCGTGCAGCCCTAACATATAGGTATGTTTTTTTCAGTTTTGCAGAAATGTATATGGAGGCACATATTTCCAATGCACCTATGTTTAATATATGGGCGAGGAAACCTGTCAAGAACATATTAAATGCTAAAAACAAAACAAAAAATTAAGAAAATGAAACAAAATACTCTTATTGGGTAAGTTCCCCCAAAAATGAAAATTCTCCATTCTTGTTGTGTCAAGCCCAATTGAACTGCTGTTGAACATTTGATGTGCTCTATGTATGTGACCTTTTCAGCGTTCATATTTGAATCAAAGTTCAAATTAAATCTGTCCATCAGATTGTCCCTTTATGCTGCAAGAATTGGATTAAACCTTGATCTATATAGATTATTTTTACAATGGCTTTATAAACTTAAAAATTGAACTGAAAATTGAACATCTGAAGTAAGATGAGTGACAGCTTTTAATGATTTTTAAAGGGGTCATCGGATGCCCATTTTCCACAAGTTGATATGATTCTTTAGGGTCTTAATGGAACATCTATAATATACTTTGGTTAAAAATTCTCAATGGTAGTGTAAAACAACACCCTTTTTACGTTGCCAAAAGCAGCTCTGCAAAAATCATCCTGTTCTGGTTGAGGTTGCTTTAAATGTTAATGAGCTCTGCTCACCCCACCCCTCTCTACTCTCTGTGGAGTGACGAGCCTGTTCACTTTAGCCGCATTTAGCCGCTAAACTTGCTAACTAGCACGTTAATAGGAAAGTTGATTGCAAAGATTCATAAAAAAAAAAAAAAAAAAAAAAAAAACTGACACTCACTTCTGCTGTAAGTGAAGCTGGATTATGAATGATTTGCGTGAACATAGACGGATATATGTACATCAGGAGGTGTATTCCATTCACAAACAAACAACACAACACCTCAATCGCTCAATCGGAGATATTCCTATCTAATTTACATCCCTGCTCCAGCATCGAAACAATGGAGGTCGGACTGTTGCTGCTGATTTAAGGCAGTAAGACGCTCATGTCAATCAATTATCATGGGAGCGGCCTCTGTCGGTGTGACGCCACACCGCATCTGAGAATGGCTCGATTGGAAAAAGGGGATACTATTTTTACAGATTAATTAAAAATCACTGCATGGATTTTTATCATTATAGGGTAGATGTGTACATACACTGCCAACACACATTAATGTTCAAACAACATGTAAAAGTGAACTTTGCATCCGATGACCTCTTTAATGGAGTTTGTAAATGAGATATTGATTTAATACAACAGTTGAACAAGAAGTTAATATTAAGTGATTTGCATTGTCTGACTACGACACTATTGTCTGATTTTGCTCTATTTCGTCGTCAAAAATAGTCTGAAACAAGTCACAACTGAGCCACTGCACATCTCCATTCAAAAACAGCATTTCATTTATGAATGAACGTGAGTCAATGATTCAATTTCCCATTCATAAAGACAGTCACTTGCTTTATTCCTGAATGAATCAGCCGTTCCAATTAGTCAAATAAATGATTGATTGAGTAATTAAAAAAGTGACTTGGCGCCACCTACTGGCTGTTTTAGTTTCATTTTTAAAGTATCTTTTCAGTTATTTAAATAATTTAATAATTATATATTCAAAATGATATATTTAAAACATTAATCCCAACATGAATTCATGAATTTGCATGCATGCCACACAAGCCACTTTTGTGTTCTTCTGTGCCACCTCTGTAGTACAAATTAATTTTGTTAATTGGTTATAATCCATTTGATTGGTAACTTATTCTTATTCTGTTGTTTTAATTAGAAATTTTAAAAAGCTTATAAAATAATTTTGACATAAAAGATGACATACTTTTAATAAAGTTAGAATAACCCCATTACAAAGGTAAAAACAAATTCCTATTTAATTCACAATTATCATAGATAGGTCAAATATCACTTCGTAACGGGAAGGCAAATTTCTTATCAGATTTTATGATTATTGATTAGGAGGTGCTCCTAAAATTTTGCCTTGTTAAAGATAGGAGCACAAGAGCACAAGAAAAGTAGGCATAGAGCCCTGCTTTGAGTATTAATATGCACCTTTGAGGTAGTAATATGTACTCTTGTGGTACTATTATGCACCGTTTGGGGTAAATAAGCTAAAAAGGTGTCCCTTTGAGGGTACTACCCCAGTGACAAGTTCTTGTACCCCTAAATATCTTTCTGAAAATGCATAATAAACTGGGCCATATAGTTATAAGGATAATACAGTCAACCTCATCTTTATGTTGGATTCTCTTCTCCATGTTTACATTATCCATTACGTATGATGTCATGAAAAACACTGTGACACTGAAGATAAATAAGATCCCTCTGTGAAGAACAGCTAGATTGATCTCTCCCTTTCTTTTCCTACGGTAAAAGTTTGCAGCAAGTAACAACTCTTTCCTTCCTCTGTAATTCCTCTGCAAATTTTGTCTCTTTCCCTCTATTAGTGCAATCCATTCATTTAGTCTTCCGGAAACTCTAAGTATCTCCTTAATTAACTCATATAAGCCTAAAATAAACAATTTCTTATCCTTGCCATGCTGCCTTAAATTTTAAAGTAACATTAAAGTGTCAACCTGCAGTGAACAGTATTGTACTTTTGCAATTATGTTGAATTTAAATGCAATTCAACTGAGCAGAGTTGACAGATGTAAACAAAGATGTTGAAACATAATGAAAACCACGACTCATGGAAATATGTGCTTCTACCTACATTTTTTGCAAAACATAAAAATCATACCTATACACAATTCACTGCAGTTTACATCTGAAATAAAGTCTAGAGGAAGTAAAACGTCAACAATTTTTATTCCTTGTCACAGAAAATTTGATTATGGATTATCAATTAAGTAAGACTTGTTTGTGCGTGGTTCCTTTAACAATACAATGTCATAATCTCAATGATTTACTATAGCGACTGATTTGTAAAATAATACATTTTGACATTTACATCACATAACCAGCTCTAAGTGTATAACTTTTCTGATGTAGTAAACTTCCTTGCTAACTCACCGACTGTGACACCCGATTCACGATGTAAAAGCTCCAAAAAATTGTACAAGCGTGCTAAATTGATAAGGTTTCTTTAGCAAATGCGTTTTTATCCCAAGTTTGTTTTTGTTTACATTATCGGTTAGGCTGAGTGTTGTTGGAACATTAATTTCAAATGCAATTAAGCTTTTAGTACCATTTACTGGACATTTTATTTCTGGGATTGTTGCAATATGTACAACCAACATCATAAAACATTGCCAGAATCACATTCATCTGTTCTGGATAAATGTACACTTTTAGCACCACTCAATTGTCCTTTCACAATGTTTTGTAAAATGTGCAAGAAGTGAAGTAAAATCATTTTGTAAAAATGTAGCCACAGGCATGTATTTCCAATGAGTCTAGGTTGCATAATGTAGATGTTGGCACACATGCAACTTTTTTGTAATAATGTATCTTAAAACCATTCAGTTTCTAATTTAACAGGGAATAAAATGTCACCGAACATGTATAATACTGTACGCTCGGCGTACGAGCGACTAATTGTAATGTAACTCAGCATGGAAACACCCCGGTGTCAATAAGAACAGGATGTGCTTCACGGAAACAGTTGCCATCTTAATTAGCTCCCTCCGGCAGCACACGCTCACCTTGTTCCTGCGGAAATGGTAGAGCAGCACCATACTGATGAAATCCACCAGCATGCACAAGCCCTGGAAGGAGAGCACCGCCATACGCAGAGCGCCGTCACCCCGGGCCACGCAGGGCACGTCGTCCTCACAGAAATCACAGCCTTCTTGGCAGGGCAGACAGTGGCTGGAACTTTCTGGAACATCTCTGTGATGTGGCAAACTGTCCGTGCCCTTCCTACTTGCTTTCCCTGGAGAGAAGAGAAAAAAAAAAAAAAATCAAATAGTATTACATGATGTTCATTTAAACAACCCTGCATTTTAACTGCTGTATCTTACCACTTGCATAAATTTGCAAACCTTATAATCACACCAACAAAAAAGCGCAAACAATTGTGAAATTAGCAGCACAGACGTGACATTTAAAGCGGTCCAGCCCACCCTCCCCTCCAGTCATTGGTGGTCTCATCAGCAGGCAACTCACACCGTTTCATGTGCTAGCCAGGGTGGATGGGTGTGTATACACCATCTGGGCCGTCACTTTGATGCACCAGTTGTTTCTGCCACAATTACACATCTCAACTCTTTTCATGATGACAATTTCATGGTATTCAATAGATTTACTTTCTCTTAAAATCTAGCTGTGATCCTGGATGAACTAAGAATCATTTAAAAATATTAATCTTTTTTTTTTTTTTTTTTACATTAGCTGTTTAATGGCAGTCAGTGATTACACACACCGCAAGATAAGTAAGGGATCATGTACATCCAGCCTAGTGTTGCCAAGTCCGCAACTACTTTAAAGGGGTCCTATTATGCTCTTTTACAAAGTCTTGATTTTGTTTTGAGGGTGTACTAGGACATGATTGAAAAATGCATTATTTTTCACATAATTTACATTATTACAACACCTTTCTCCCCAGTCTGGCACAAATGGCTCGATTAACTCTGGGTTTAATGAATACCCGCCTTCCGAAAAATGAAACGTGTTGTGATTGGTTATCTGTCCCAGTGCACTGATTGGTGAACAGCTTAGACGGTGTTTCCATCCTGCTACGCCCCTTTGCCAAAACAGCTAGCGCAGGCTAGATTAAAATGAATCTTACATTTTAAATGTGGATTCTTTCTTACAAAAACGAATCGATTCGCTACAGGCGGCCTTTATTGACCCCCGGAGCTGTGTGAGGCACTTTTTATTATGGATGGATGCACTTTATTGACTTGTTTTGGACTGATTAAGAGAAACACCCATCTATGCCGTTCTAAAGCTTGGGAGTGCCAGGATAATTTGTAATATAACTCCGATTGTATTTGTCTGAAAGAAGGAAGTTATATACAAGATGCATGGAGGGTGAGTAACATGATGCGCTACAGTGGTGTTGGGTCCTATCCTTAGCCTGCGAGATCACCGATACATGATATTATCGTGCTAACTTATTTAATTATTTTACATACTTATTTTCATTGCCCAAAACCAGCTCCAGCATAAGGCTAAAAGCAGCCTAACATTAACATTGAAATCGGTGAAGCGGTGAAATCATTGTGTGGCTGCCGCCTTCTCTTGTAGTGGAAGCGTTTTATGCCATTGAGGCGGTGTTCGTGATGCGGTCTCAGGGCCGGTCGTTGCCATAGTTACAACTGTCAAGGTCACATTTGTATTTATTAAAAACTAAATAAAACGTAACGGAAATTTGTGTTTGTGTCATCCTGTCATTAATTATTGTCATTATTATTTTTTTCTGTTTGGCACAAGTGGAGTTTTTTTTTTTGCCTTAAGAGCATAAAAAAACAATCTCCTCCATTTTCAACGGTCCATTATAAATTCAGTTAAATGTAATATTTCTATCTTTGGCGGCACCTGCCGCCTCCGCACTGCCAGCAAAACCGCCCACGGTTTGCCACTTTCTGCATGTCTCCCACTGAAAATGAACTAGACATTCGCGACTGCCGCATCCTGTGTGAAAGAGCCTTTACTGCTCTGAAGCGGCCAATCTAGTAAATGCTTGTGTTTATGCCCACCGCACTGCGGCTCGTTGAAGCGGCTCTTGACACTCCATCGCTAAAGTTAGGCTTACACTACAGCATCAAATCTACGCTCAGTGCCACCGGCAACACTACAACGCCACTGCTTTTCTGAATTGTTTTCTATTGGCAGTGAGCGGTCTCAACGCTTTCTCCGCACCACTTTCAATCCCATAATGCACCCTGTGAGCATTTACGCTCAACTTCCATAGGAATGAATGGAAAATGCTCGCTTCGCTCAGCTCGCTACGTGCCAGTGGAAACATACAATTACGGTGTATTTCCACTACAGTGTAGTGAGCAGAGCGAAGCGAGCATTTTCCATTCATTCCTATGGAGGTTGAGCATAAACGCTCACAGGGTGCATTATGGGATTGCAAGCGGTGCGGAGAAAGCACTGAGAGCGGCTGAGAGCGCTCACTGCCAATAGAAAACAATTGAAAAAAAAAGCAGTGGAGTGCACACTGACGCTGTAGTGGAAATACAGCGTTATCCTCCACCTCGTCCATACCCACCCCCCAACAATCAGAATTTCCGTAGGCGGAATTTATTTTTATGATATTCTAATGGACCGCGTTGTGACATCATAGCATGCAGAAAACAAACGGTGATGTCCACGGGTTGAAGCGACCCCAATAACGTCATATTTAGCCTCTGAAATACGAATTTACCAGTGGAACCCAGACAAAAATAACCTGTGTATTTTATCCCCTGGAATGCGATTTTTAATGGGAGAGTCCCTTTGAAATGCGATTGGGCTAGTTTTGGGCTAGTTTTGAGTAGCAATTGGGCGGGTTTTGTTGTGAAAACCTGGCAACCCTGATTACCCTGTTTCGCGTTGGGCTGCTAATAAGCCTGTCAGGCTTTATTCTGCGATAACAACCGGCTGGATGTACATTATCCTACTTATTACACGGCTACTTGCCACCAAAGCAAATAATTAGACTTAAAACATTGATATGAGTTAAATTATTTGAATGCAGAACATCCGTGAAGAAAGCAGTTGCTAGGTGGCAAGTTCAAACTAGACGGACATTTAAGGGACATGGTCCAGTCATCGCTAGCACTTATTACACAACATTTCACCACATAATTAATTATGGCAAAGAAATATACTGATTTAAGATGAAAATGTTTCAAAATCTTACCAGTTTGTTAGTTATTTTATAATTCATTACAGTGTAGAAAACATTGTCACAAAATGACAGCAGCTGCATTTGTGCACTTACCAGGACGACATAATTAATTAAATAATTGTACTCATAATACTGAATTGAGTTTTAATGATTTATTAGCCAAGCAAATGCAAAGCTTCCACAAAGAAAAAAAATTCCCAGTAAGCAAACAGCGCCACCTGCAGGCAGTTACCCAGATGAACGTGTGTTATTAGTTTTTACAGGTGGTTATCTGGTAATATCAAACCTTGGAATGCGGTCTATATTTAATAATATAGAATAATACACAAGTGGCACCAACAGTGCGATTTGAATAGTGAAGCGTATGGCTTTGATTCCCAGGAAATGCATGAACTGGGAAAAAAAAAAGAAAATAAAAGTATACCCTGAATGCAATAGTTGCTTTGGATAAAGGGGTCTGCCAAATGTAAATGTACAAAAAAGTTTCTCCTTTCTCAGATTAATTTGCACACAGACAGCAACATCTTTTTTACTTTCTTTTAGGGATGAAATGATAACCGGTTTTATGAGAAATCATAATAAAATTCCCCACAGTTAGTATTACCGTTTCATATTTTAATTATCATTAAACCTGAATTAATGATTACCGTGATTTGAACGACTCATGGTAATAAATACTATCCAGCAAAAAGCAAAGTTTAAATAACAGTCTCATGTGCGCACAGCATGCAGAGTAGTTTCGTTTTGTGTGAAAGCCTGGCGAAAAACTGCACACGTGCTGAATGAAAATGCAAGTCTCTGTAAATCCACTCCCTGACACTAGGTGGCACTTATGGAAAAGATGAATTACAGCTGTTTCCCGTAACCTCCGTGGACAAAGCAGCATTGCGATTAGGAACACTACTTTATTAGGTATTACATGGAGTGAAGATGAAAACAAAATGCCATTGAATCTTTTCAGAAGTAGGAACCTTCAGAGGTACATTCATTTAATTAGTTCAGCATTCCCTCAGCATCTTTTAAAACCTCACATTTTTTGTCTGGCAAAAAAAAAAAAAACTGCTGTAAATTGACTGGTTGATGAAAAATAAGCTTATACGGATTCTGAACAATTCAGATACAGTATGCAAAATTATTTATGGAGCAGATAAATTACATAAAATCATTTATTAATCAGTTATCATTTTGACTTAACCTTTTTCTCCTTATGTAAAGGCTGAAATGTGAGATTTACCATTTTATGAAACCTTTTCTAAGCTTTATTAAACATTTCGAACATGTTATTAGATAAACTGCTGTCAGTCATGTTGTCATTTAAAATCCAGACATCACTGGCAATGTTATTAGCAAACAAAAAGTTTTGTTTTTCATTTATTTTAAATATAAAACTGAAATTATTTATGTGTCAGTACTTTTTGAGTAATTTCATCACATTTTAACAACACCATGAAAATACTGATAACGGTGATAATTTTGGTCACTATAATCGTGATAAGAAATTTTCATACTATTACATCCCTACTTCCTTTCTTCCTTCCTTCCTTCGGGTATATTTAAAATGGTAAGTAAGTGTATGGTAAGTAAATAAGCTCGTAAAAAAATAAATAAATATGTTTGAAAAAAAATTGCCATCAGCCCAACATACAGTCGTTTTGATCTCTAGATTTAAAGGTGGGTGCCCTTACTTTAGTACAAGTACATTTTTAACCAAAAAAAAAAAAAAAAGAAGGTACTTTTACTTAGCTATGCTGGGCGATGTTCCTCTTATCTAATTTTAATGCAATACATGTTAAGAAATGCACAGTTTATGCGTTTATTCCAAATGTGCTGTCTCTTTTTTTTTTTTTTTCTGGGGCATGAGCAAATTAATCACTTTTTTGAGATGATTCTGTTCAAGGCCTTGATAAAACAAGTTGCCAAAATAGTCTGAATCAGTTTGTGAATCACTTTGAATGATTTGTTTCAATTTCCTGCACCCACTGAATCGTTTGACTACTCACTACTTCAGTAGTTTTTTCATTGGATACTTTTTTACTCTTACTCATGCAACTATTATTATTGCAATCCATCATTATTTATTATTTACATTATGCCCCTTGGACAAATTATTCGTAACTACGGTTTTCAATACCACTGTTATGCTGATGATATTCAGATATATACTTCTTGCCGACCTGATTCTATTCACCAGACTATTGCGCTAGTGTCATGTGTCGATGAGCTAAAAGCTTGGCTTAGCTCCAACTCTCTAAGCTTAAATCTGACAAAAACAGAAATTTTAATTGTCGGCCCCCCAACTGTAACAAAAGACATAACTAATCCCCCTAGAATTGACCTTGAAGCTACATCAATTCTTCCTTCTGCCACCGTCAAAAACTTAGGTATCATCCTTGACTCTTCACTAAATCTCGATGCTTATATTAGTCAACTGTCCAAAGCTGCATTTTTTCAATTACAGCGTATTGCCAAACTCCGTACCTTCATGAGTCCAAAGGATGCTGAATCACTAGTACATGCATTTATCACATCTTGCCTTGACTACTGTAATGCTCTTTTTTCTGGATTACCTGCACACTCTATCTCCCGTTTGCAACGTATTAAAAATTCTGCTGCAAGAACGTTAACGTATACCAAGCGGTCTGATCATATTACTCCTACACTTTTTAACCTCCACTGGCTTCCTGTTTCTTCTCGCATCACTTACAAAATTCTTCTGCTTACCTTTAAGTAACTCCACGGTCTTGCACCTTCTTATCTCTCTGACTTACTTTCTTCATATATTCCTTCTCGTCTACTTCGATCGTCCGGAGAGGCACTACTTTTTGTTCCTAGATCTCGCCTTGCATTTATGGGAGGGAGATCGTTCTCTGTTATGGCTCCTAAACTTTGGAACTCATTGCCCCTGTGTCTTCGATCAATAACCACACTGCATGAGTTTAAGTCTAAACTCTGTTTAACCAACATTATCATTCATTATCTGTTTCTTCTTAACCTATTATGGTTTAATGTTGTACCTGTTTGCCTGTTGTAATTTGAATGTTTGTACTATTACTATGGTTTGCAACTGCAATCAATGTTTTGGACTTGGCAAATGCCTACTGTCCATCTATGTAATGTATTGATTATATTGCCTGTTATTGTTCAGCGTCCTTGAGCTCGGGAAAGGCGCTATACAAATTAAACTTATTATTATTATTATTATTATTATTATTATTATTAAGATTATTACTTTTTACTTGAGTAATTATTTCTATAATTACTTGTACTTTGACTTGAGTACAGTTTTTGGATACTCTACCCACTTCTGGTGCTACACATTGCCAGAAACAGCACAAAGCTTGACATATTTTTATTACATAACTAAATTTTATTCTTATAATGTGAGCTCCTCAAACTTGGAAACACTGTGTGACCCCTTTTCATGACCCAAGTTTGAATGTGTGCAAGTATAGATAACTTTCAATGTAGTGCTCAAGTTGTATGGATATTTGTGATATTTCTGTGGTGCTTTTTTATTTATCCATTTTTTTTTTTTTTTGAGTTTTCATCATTCCAATTTTATTGCATACAAAATATGTGAACTTTCTGCTAAACTTCTCTTTAGGGCTTTTCACACCTCACTTCTTCCTAGGTTACCATCATTCTAAACCCAGCTTTTAACCTTGGGTAGAGAAACATTTCACACTTGTAGTTTAGTAGCGGGGGCTTTTTACCTGAGGTTATGAAACACTCTAAACTGACAACCAATGCTGTGCTCACACTCGGATGGTTCAGACAGTCACAGAGTTACAGAACATTATGTAAACCGTTGTACTGTTTTTAGGGGAAAAATGTCAAATAGAAAAGGAAAACAAGTCTGGAGTTAAGAAGAGACTATTTTATCCTTACCTTTGTAGGCCGAAAAATTCATTAAGGAAAAAAAATCGTCAATATATAATATGAGTATGTGCAGTGCTAGAGCAGTTATATAAGCAGGTTGCATGCTGCGTTTGTTCGATCAATGACACTGACAGTGCAAATATGCAGGTTACCGTGTTAAACTGCAATTTATACAGTTTTTTCAAGTGTAAAAGCCCATTGTTGTGTGTTTGGAACAACATGAGTGTCTGACTTTTACTTTTGGGTGACGTATTCCTTTTAAGTTACCATACTATAATATATGGAATAAAAATCTAACTGATGACTTGAGACTATACATATTCTTAAACTGGGATAATGAAGGCTTTTAAGGCGTCAACATTATTTATTCAGAAAACTGAACTGATGATGGCTCAGTAGAGCAGATAAACGAGAAAAAGAAAAGACAGCCAACTTCTCTCAGGAACACACTTATCAGAGATCATTGGAGGAGATCCAGAGAGGAGCTATCACAGATGGAGGACCTGTGGTGATGTCCACATGTCTGTCTGCCTCTCTACCTCTCTCTGCACAGTATGGAAGAAATGCAGCTCTACAGTCTGTTCTTAAAGCAGATAAAACTTTCTGACTTTCACCACAGCTACAAACTCATAGCAAAACTATTTGAGTAGTCTCACATAATCAGATTTCTTACTGCATAATGCCAGCCTCACACTGCAGCGTAAAACAAAACAAACAATGGGAAATAAATTATCCTCTGCATATAAAGTAACATTTTCAAAGATGGCAGAATGAAATATTAAAAACAAACTAGAATTAGACAATGTTGTGTTCGGAGAGGTGTGAAGGAGGGCCCTGTGGGTGTCAACTGTGCTGGGGCCCCTGCTGAGGCTCAGATACTGCCAGCATACTGTTGATTATATGTCTTGCTCTCTCTCGCCTTTTTTGCATACAAGTTTCTGGAAAGGTCATTGTGGGAAAACTCTTAAGTGACTGGACTTTGTACAGAGAACTAAGTAATTAAACATAAGGGGTGTGGTCTTGTAGTGCTCCAATAAAATGAGAGCAAATGACATCATGTATGCTCAAAGTGCTCAAAAAAAAAAAAAAAAAAAAAAAAAAGTGCATGTCTGAGAGGGTGAATAAAATATTAATGTAAGATATTGCATCTAACTGCACATTGGGTCCCACATTGAAAATGTGGACTTATAAAACTGAATAAAGAAGCTATTAAAGCAAAAAAAAAAAAAACAAAAAAAAAAACCACTTCAAATAAGTAAAGCATTCAGAAATTCACTGCATTTGGACTGCATTTTACAAAAATGCGTACTTATAAATGGATAAACATATGGACAAACAGGATATCAATAACATTTTCATGAGAATGTGGTCGCAGCCTAATCATATGCACATTCAAAAATAAGTAAAGTAATTATGTTTTTTGAGGAAAACGTTTCAGGATTTTTCTCCATATAATGGACTGATATGGTGCTCAGAGTTTGAACTTCCAAAATGCAGTTTAAATGCGGCTTCAAACGACCCCAAATGCGGTTGTAAAGGATCCCAGCCGAAGAGGAAGGGTCTCATCTAGTGAAACGATCGGTTATTTTGATTAAAAAAATACAATTTAAATACTTTTTAATCTCAAACGCCTGTCTTGTCTTGCTCTGCCTGAACTCTGTGTATTCTGGCTCAAGACAGTTAGGGTATAACTCCTATCATATTTTCTCCCTCAACTTCAAAAATAATTTCAAAATCATCCTACATTGCTGTAGAAGTACCGACCCAGTCTTTACAAAGTGAACATGCAAAGAAGATCAAACACCCTTAACAAAAAAGGTAAAACAGCAATATAGGATGCTTCTGAAGTTGAGGGAGAACAAGTTTTGAGACATACCCTAACTGTCATGAGTTCAGGCAGAGTAAGACAAGACGAACGTTTGACATTAAAAAGTATTTAAATTGTATTATTTTTATTAAAAATAACCGATCGTTTCGCTAGATAAGACCCTTCTTCCTCGGCTGGGATACAACCGCATTTGGGATCGTTTGAAGTTTAAACTCAGGGCACCATATCAGTCCACTATATGGAGAAAAATGCTGAATGTTTTTTTTTTTTTTGTCTAAATAGTTCCATAAAGAACCTTTAACATCTAAAGAACCTTTCTGTTTCACAACTTTGGAGTAAAAAGGTTCTTCAGATTATAAAAAGGTAAGAAAGAGATGGTTTTCACAGAACCTTTGAATGAATGGTTCTTTGTGGAACTAAAAATGGTTCTTCTATGTCATCGCTGTGAAGAACCTCTTAAAGCACCTTTAATTTTAAGTGTACTATACTATAAAAAAAATCTGCTATATAAAATAAAATAAAATAAAATAAAATGAAGATTGCTTGATATTGCCTGTTTTCTTCAAAAACAATAGACATATTTAACATACTACTTACTTTTATAACCATTGACTGCAACTCTGCTTGGATGATAAAAGCCACTTTTGCAGTGACATTTATACTTGTCCAGCACAAATCCATGGCCTGGGATGGGCAAACACTGTGGAAAATTGAGAGAAAATGGAAATAAGAATAAATCAGAATATTGGAGTATTTTTTACAAGAAAATACTATTTTAGTCTGTCTATAAAAATAGTTTCACAGTAAATTCTATATATATATTTTTTCTTTTTCTTTTATCAGTATATATGACCATTTGGAGAAAAAAAAACAAGCTCTTGATGTTGAATTATTTTCAAAATACACTTTTTTTTTTTAAATACATTTTTGGAGTTCAAAATTTAATTATTCAATACATTCTTCTAAAATAAATACACTGATAAATACTAGAAAATAAAAGGACAATGGATGCAGTGGCAAATTACAGTTTGTTCAAATGCATGACACTTTTTTTTTTTTTTCTTAGATTTTATTTTTGGCATTTTTATTCCTTTATTTAGATAGGACTGTGTAGTTGGACATGAAGGGAAGTGGGAAAGAGAGAAGGGGTGGGATCGGGAAAGGTCCACGAGGTGGGATTCGAACTTGGGACACCCACAGCACAACGGCGCTATATGTCGGTGCGCTAACCACGAGGCTATTGGCGCCAAAATGGATTAAATTACTATTATTATTTTTTTTATTAACAATAAAAACTACTTATGCTGCATATAGCAACATGAGACTTTGCAATACTAAATATTGTACCTCCTAGTGATATTCATACAAAAACATACTTTTTTTTTTTTTTTTTTTTACTGATCGCAAAGGTAGTATGTAAACTAACTTATAAACTGACTAAATATATAAACCAAATATAGTATGTACTAGCAATCTGCAATTGCTATCACTACTAAATATAGTACCTAAAAGTAATATTTATACTAGAATATACTTATTCAACAAAGTAAGTCTGAACACAAAAATGTGTCCCTGGACCACAAAACCAGTCATAAGGGTTTTTCGAAATTGAGATTTATACATTATCTGAAAGGTGAATAAATAAGCTTTCCATTGATGTACGTATAGGACAATATTTAGCTGAGATACAACTATTTGAATATATGGAATCTGAGGGTGCAAAAACAAACAAACAAACAAAAAAAACCCCTAAATATTGAGAAAATCGCCTTTAAAGTTGCCCAAATGAAGTTCTTAACAATGCATATCACTAATTAAAAATGAACTTTTGATGTATTTACAGTAGGAGTTTTACAAAATATCTGCATGGAACATAATCTTTACTTAATTTCCTAATGATTTTTGGCCCATACAATGTATTTTTGGCTATTGCTACAAATATACCCCAGCGACTTAAGTCACAAATAGCACCAACTAGCAATATGTGATTTCCGACGCAGCTACAATGTAAGTTTTCCAAGTTTAAGTCGCTGCCTCTGTAAGCAGTACACAGCAAAGCAGCTCATTTGGTTTTGGAACAGAGCGAAAAAATCAGAGCCTATACAGCTTGTAACTTACTGCTTAATTATAGGATCTACACAGCTTCTTCTGTGTCAATAAAGACAAAGGACTAACTTTCTACTAATAGCAAAAAGCCACTAGGGAGGCTGGGTTGCCGACTGTAGAGCTGCAAGCTGTGTTGCTGCTTTCAGCTGGTTTAATATAAGAGCAGTGTGAGCTTGACTGAACTGATTTAAACAGTCCTCTGATATATAATGTTCAAACAAGGACAGTTTTGGCTCAGATCTCCTCGCATGTGCCAAGAGATAATTAATATCTGAACTAAAGACAGGCTCATTTGCTGAATTCAAAAAGAAAATTAATTCAGTATCTAGAGGTTTCCTTCACAAAACAATAGGCCAAAAGCGGGAGTGTGTAATCATAATCCTCAGCATTTCAGACTTGAGTGTTTCATGACCGCAGTCCAGGGCCCAAAGCAGACATGTTGACCCCAACTCAATACCGATCCACTCCAGCACACACTTAACAAGCTATGAAGGGCCAAAGCCTTCATATTTGAGAAGAACAGCGGCGACATCAGCCTTAATGAAGCACAGAATGGTAGAACACTTATACAAATCCATCTTTAGAGACAAGAGGGCTCTATTTCTGTCTTTCATGCTTCTATAGGATCAGGGTTTGAAGACAGATAGCCTCAGGAGAATGGCCAGAGAGCATTATGGGCTCACAGCTAAACTATAAATATATAAATTACAAGTCATTTTCAGCAGCATGTTTTGAAGAGGATACATTGGCAGTAACAGTAAAATGCTGTTGGCACACTGTAGCAAAAAGTGGTTTTAATGACCTAAGTACACTCAGTATGCAGTAAACAGAAGGAGGTGATCTGACGTGAGATTTTCGCGTTGTTGATGCACAGTGAGAGTTATTCGGCGTAAAACCTCAAGTTTTATTTCTGACTGTTTGCGCCTGTAATTAACAGTGCCTGGTTAAAGAAATATATTAATAAAAGTTACTTATTCTGCATTACCAATATACACAACTGTTCAGGTTTAGAGTTGGTTATATATTAATATATATATATATATATATATATATATATATATATATATATATATATATATATATATATATATATATATAGTGAAATATTATTTAAATACATTTTAAAATGTACTTTATTCCTGTGATGCAAAACTGAATTTTCAGCAGCCATTTCTTCAGTCACATGATCCTTCAGAAATCTTTATAATATGCTGATTTGCTGCTGGAGGAATATTTTTATTATTATTAATTTAAATTTTTTTTTTTTTTTTTTTTAGAATTCTTTGATCAATATAAAGTTAAAAAGAAAAGCATTCATTTGAATAGATATCCTTTGTAACATTATAGCAGTCTTTACTTTTACTTTTGATCAATTTAATGCGTCCTTGCAGAATGAATCTATTAATTAAAAAATAAATAGAATAAAAAATAAAAAAATCTTACTGACGTAATTAAAATGTAAATTAAACGTATTAATACCCCCGGTGAAAAATAAATATAGTACATGTATTTAAAATACATTAATTTCATGCTAAGTATACTACAAATACAATTACCTTTTATGTACTTAAAGGAGAAGTCCACTTCCAAAACAAAGATTCACAAATAATGTACTCACCCACTAATCCAAGATGTTCATGTCTTTCTTTCTTCAGTCGAAAAGAAATTGTTTTTTGAGGAAAACGTTTCAGCATTTTTCTTCATATAATGGACTGCTATGGTGCCCCAAATTTTGAACTTCCAAAATGCAGTTTAAATGCGGCTTCAAACGATCCCAAATGTGGTTGTAAATGACCCCAGCCGAGGAAGAAGGGTCTTATCTAGCAAAACGATCGGTTATTTTCATAAAGATAATACGATTTAAATACTTTTTAATGTCAAATGCTCGTCTTGTTTTACTCTGCCTGGACTGTTTTTTTTTTTTTTTTCGGTTCATGACAGTTAGGGTATGTCTCAAAACTCCCATCTCATGTTCTCCCTCAACTTCAAAATCATCCAAAATCACTGTTTTACCTTTTTTGTTAAGGGTGTTTGACCTTCTTTGCATGTTCACTTGGCAAAGATTGGGTCAGTTCTTCTGCAGCGATGTAGGATGATTTTGAAATGATTTTTGAAGTTAAGGGAGAAAATACGATTGGAGTTTTTCGACATACCCTCACTGTCTTGAGCCAGAATACACAGAGTTCAGGGAGAGTGAGACAAGATGAACGTTTGAGAACGTTTAAAGGGGTGGTCTAATGGATCTTTTCAAAGTCTTGATTGTGTTTACTGGGTGCAAAGCAACATGTCTTCATGCTTCGTTTTTTAAAAATCGCATTATTTTTCAAATATTTTACACTGCTTTTTGGCTTAAAAACGGCCGGTTGGTTTCCTGTTTCTGTGAAGGCTCTCCCTCAGAAGTTCACAATCGGCTCTGATTGGTTAGCTGGCCGAATGTGTTGTGATTGGCTAAACTGCCTCTAGTGCGCATCTAAAAGTGCCGCCCCTCATCAGCGGCATGTGCTCCGGTTGTATTGTAAACAATGGCGTCGTCTATATTGCTTATCAAATTGAGACTGAATGAGACGCAGAGGATATTAGTGAAGAGGATCATGCAGAACTTGTGCAAGCACAGCTCTTAATGGTAGGCCTATGTTTTTTGTTTGTTGTTGTCTCATACTTTTAGATACGCTGTTATTATGCTATTGCTTATGCTAGCTTTTAATATAGAGTTTTATCATGATTAAAGCTTTAATACAGAACACCAACTGCATACATGTCCATGTTTAATGCTTGTCATAGCTATGTGAAAATAAGTGTATAAGTGGAACAGTTCATTGTTGGAGCAGCTGAGCTGATCTGAGAGAGAGAGAGAGAGAGAGAGAGAGAGAGAGAGAGAGAGAGAGAGAGAGAGAGATGCAGAGCAGAGCGTGTGCAGAGCAGGAAATGAGAGGAACAGGACTGAGAACTGCTGCTTTAGAACACTGATTTTAAAACTTGTGAATCCATTAGAATGGTTAGAAGACAGAATCGCGGTTCATACAGCATATGAATAGATTTTTACATGCACCCCTTCCTCTTCTCCAAAGCGGCGCAGCATTTAAGCACCCTTCGTTGCATGTTCCTGGGGGCGGGGTTATCTGGGTGTATGATGTCATTAACCCGGAATTATTTTGTTGTAGTCTCTTACTAGCCGTTCTCTGTAGGCGATGCTATGCTAATTCTGTAAAAGCCAATTTCTCCATTTGCACTGAACTTTAAGCTTCGTAACTTTGCAGATTTTGTTTATGCTCACAGCTCCGTTACACACTGACAAAAGTTAAAATGGTGAAATCGTATTACATGACCCCTTTAATGAAAATAACCAATCGTTTCGCTAGATGAGACCTTTCTTCCTCAGGACTAATTTACAACTGCATTTGGGATCGTTTGAAGCAGCATTTAAACTGCATTTTGGAAGATCAAAATCGGGGCACCATACCAGTCCATTGTATGGAGAAAAATCCTGAAATGTTTTCCTCAAAAAACATAATTTCTTTACGACTGAAGAAAGAAAGATATTAACATCTTGGATGACAAGGGGATGAGTACATTATATGTGAACCTTTGTTTTGGAAGTGGACTTCTCCTTTAATAAAAGTACCCTGCAATTGTATTTTTAGTATACTAAATACATATATTTAAAGTCTGCTAAACTGGAACAACTAATTTTGTACTTAATGCACTTCAGTTCTGTAGAAGTAGTGCTGAAGTCCAACTAAAGATATACTATTGCTTTTTACTAGGGCCAATTGTGATTTTTTTTTTATAAAGAGCAAATATAATACATTATAAAAGTTAACTTAAATCCATATTTCAAGTTGTTATACTTTAGCCATCACATTTGAGCTATGGCTTTTATCCTCAGCCAGGTGGAGATCAACCATATCTTGACTTCCACTAAAGAGACAGCAACACTCCCAATATTGTTCATTGTGTACTCCGGGAACTGACCCCCTGAGCTTCAGTCAATTCCAGCAATAAAGGCTTCAGGAATCACACAACTGATAACAGCATCTGCCTGAAATGAGAGAAACAGTCTCTGGCCCATGCTGAGAGGAAGGGACAGGGTTTTCTGATAGAGCATGAGCTGACGGCGGGTATTGAGCAGGTGAGAGCTTCAGCTGGGAACACTCTATCCTAATTAAAGCCAGACAGACACATCGCCGACACAGACACTGGCAGATCTAAGCCGCTGGGAGGACACAGGATGATTTCGGTAGCTCTACACACCTTCACGCTGTTCACTTTTAATCAGAGTGAGAAAGTTAGAAAGAACATTTGATTGACTAAGACTAGGGATATAGGGATTGGTTTAGATAAAGGAGCTCTGACTCCACTAGGGCTGCCACGACCAAAGATTTTCCTAGTCGACTGTTAGTCATTCATTTAGTCGACTAGTTGCACGTTTATGATATTAATGTGTCATCATATTTACTGCTCTGCGCTTTCCCAGGGCTGTGGGACACGAGCAAAATACTTAGATTTAAAGAGAGTATAGATTAGATTGATTAGATGTAATTTTCAAAATGTTATTCGCATATTACAAGAGCTTGTCACCCAGCAATAAGCACTGTTATTCAACGAAATTGACGTTAGATAGTGGGATAGTCTTACAGATCCAAAACAGGGATGACGTTTTTTTGTGGGCGGTTCAAGTGGCAGTCTATGGAGCCATGGAATAAAAGAATAAAAAAGGTAAATTTGATTTTATATTTCAAAATTCAGACTTTATTTTCACAATTCCGAGATTATATCCCACAACTCTAAAGGAGAAACAACTCGTCATTGTCTCTTCCCCTCGGCTCAGAGTTTATATCCCACAGTTCTGGCTTTTTTTTCCCTCAGAATTAAAAAACTCACTAGTTATAAAGTCCGAATTAGGAAATATAAACTTGCATTTGTGAGAAAAAATGTCAGAATTGTGAGATAAAATTAAAAAAAAAAAAAGTTATGTAAAAATGTTAATAGTAATAGGTTTAAATAATATTTCATGCTGTAACTGCAAGGCTAATGCAATACATCCCCTATGAACAGCATATGTGAATATTATGTAGACCTATTGTTTAAATCAAATTTGTGCTTTAAAAGTACAGTAATCATAGCAGTTTTCATCCATAGTATGTCCGTTTAAACGTATGCGTTTAGCTTCAAATGGTGTCTTTGACTACAGTATTCTATAAAAATTATTTGCATTCTGATTTTGACATCAAAAGGCACAAAAATTTTTTTTTCCTCTTATTCCATGGATTTTACCCATTTACCCCCACTGGTTACCAGTGTTTTTCTGCAACCACTATGCACACGCAGCTACAAGTGACGTCACTGTGACATCTACTCAAAATTGGTCTATACAGATAACGTTGACATGCCTTACCCAAGTCTGAGGATTTTCTACCTATGTTTACTTTATTAAAATCATTGTAGAAGCAACAAATCACCTCAAAATTTACCTTTGTATTCCACAGATAAAGAAAGAAAGTTCATCAGAGCAAGCTGGTTTGGCTCAGGCTTAGAACAGCTTCTGAAATGTCTATGAATCAAATGAATGGGAAATATAGAGGCTGGTGATAAAAATGGGCAGTCATTGATGTTCATTTGTGTCATCTGAAACGGCTATGCTAGTAAACAAAGTATCTTTACAGTGACCCGCAGCTTGCAGAGAAGAAATCAATCAAATTTTTCCAGCCATAAATGACACAGTGACCCTCAGACATGCTCCAGTTTCTTGCATGCTCTCTCTGTTTTTCTCATTCTCTCTTAGTCTTTTTGTGAATGTCAAAGGCACAGTTGTGGCAGCTGTCAGTCAATGTGTGTGTGTGTGTGTTTCTGTGTGACAGGCTAATTGGCCCAGTGACACTGCTCACACTCAGAGCTAGAGGTTTTTAATGGCGGCGTCACACTGTCATGCCAGGAGGTCCATCCGCATACACATGCCTGCATCCTAGCAAACACGTCGACCAATAATAGGACTCCACCTCCACTATGTCTAACACTCTTTTATCTGTCCTACGATTCTTATTCCGGAAACGCATACAGTTTATTGAATATTGTGGGTCTACCAACGAATTTAAAATTCCACTATTGGTTTGGACTGGTTTAGTGTTGATTTATAGTGCTGGTCTAGTGGTGGACCTGCTTTGGACCTGCTTTAAACCATAGGGGGAAAACATACTTAAAGAACTCTTTTACAGTTGAGGTCAAAAGTTTACATACACCTTGCACAATCTGCAAAATGTTAATTATTTTACCAAAAAAAGAGGGATCATACAAAAGGCATGTTATTTTTTATTTAGTGCTGACCTGAGTAAGACATTTCACATAAAAGATGTTTCCATATAGTCCAAAAGAGAAAATAATAGTTGAATTTATAAAAGTGACCACACTCAAAAGCTTACATACAATTGATTCTTAATACTGAGTTGTGACTGATCAACAGGTTTTTTTTTTTTTTTTCTTTTTTTTTTGTGACAGGCGTTCATGAGTCCCTCATTTATCCTGAGTAGTTAAACTGCACACTGTTCTTCAGAGAAATCCTTCAGGTCCAATAAATTCTTTGGTTTTTCAGCATTTCTGTGTATTTGAATTCCGCAATTGCATACGAGTCCCTCAGTTGTCCTCAATGTGAAACGACTGATCTCAAAATCATACAGTCGTGGTTGGAAAGGGTTCAAATACACACAAATACTGAAAAACCAAAGTTTTGTGGGACCTGAAGGATTTTTCTGAAGAACAGTGGGCAGTTTAACTGTTTAGGACAAACAAGGGACTCATGAACAACTATCAAAAAAACAAACAAAAAACAAATAAACAAAAAAATCTGTGGATCATTCCGGTATCAACAGAGTATTAAGAATCAAGTATATGTAATTTTTTGAAGAAAAAAAAAAAGATTTTTTATAAATTCAACAATTATTTTCTCTTGTGGACTATATTTAAACATCTTTTATTCAGGTCAGTACTAAAAAAAATAAAATGCATTTTGTATGACCCCTTTTATTTTAGTAAAACAATTAACATTTTGCAGATTCTGCAAATTTTGTAAACTTTTGACCTCAACTGCATATACCAGTTGTTTCCCCTACACTTAAACCATGTTCAGTTTTGCCAAGACTTCAACGTCTGATTTTAAAGATTTCAGTATGAACGCAAACATTTGTCAAGAACTCCAGTTAGATTCAACTTGAATATGCACAATCTGGAAAATTTTACATTAGGTTTACATTAGGCTAGTGCCATGTTACACTGTTTGAGCTAAAGGAATGTAGGTAAGATTTTCTGAACAATGGAATAAGGATGACTGATGTTTGACAGATTGAGTAAAAGTCTGTAAACATAACAGTTATGAACTTAAAGAAATTTCCAGACCTGAACAAAACTTTGATGTCAAACAGACTATGTAAAAAAAATGGACTAAGGGTGTGTTTAAATTTGTAGTTCTGCTTTCTTGCTTCTTTCGGTCCAGACCAAAAAAGAAAATAATACATTTAAGTCCTGGTTCATTGCTGCTGTTCAGAATTCAAATATCCAGGGAGTGTCGCTAAAGGTTAATGCTCTATCCTTTTGGAAATATCCCCTACACCAAACCCAACCCTAAACCTAACCGATAGGTGTTAACAAATGCAAAAGTGATATAAAAATGCATTTGTTGATGCAGTCGTGCTATTTTAACCTTCTTATGTGAATTTGAGCTGTTTTGTAGTTTCGCAAGGTTCGTACTGGAGCTCTTCATCACTCAAGTGCAACGCTGTATCATGTGAGAAAGATACAGAGTGAGAGAGACTTACATACCATGCAGAATAGATGCGCTACATGTAAACAATATTCTATATTTTCCTGTCAAAATAATAGAGTTCCTCTGGAATTCTTCAGCTTTTAAGAACTGCCAGTTTCTCCGGTAGTAGCCGGAACTAATAGGCAAACGGCAATCTCATTGGCTGGCGCTCACCTATTATCATCCCTGTTTTAATTTCAGCTGTCCCTCTTTTGATATCAGCTCGAGCGAACGCAGACAACATGATTAATATTCATGAACCCAGCAGCTCATTGATGCTTAATTGTGTGTTTTATATTGTTATTAGTAGAATTCATAGTAGTTCTGTTATCTAAATTATCATAATGTCATATTATAATGCTTGACTGACAATGACATTACGCAGCGCCTAAAAGTGACCAGAACTAAGTTTGTGTAGATGCAGAGTGCCTGCTGCACCCATGGTACAGAAGCAAAGTTCCTTGATTATTACGCCGAAATGAGAGTATAGTTCCTAGCCAAATTCGACCTAGAATCGCAACTTTTCATTTTCGTCCGTCTTTGTACACGATGTAACTACAGAAGAGTCAAGTTTTAAATAGGAAAAATATCTAAACTCTTTGGTCATTTTTGAGCGAGATGCTAACGCTCTAACCGGATGCAATTATCTATGCTAAGCTATGCTAAAAGTGCTACCGCCAGACCCGGAGATCGGCTAAATGGATTCGAAAATGGTAAAACTCAACTGTTTAACTCTAGGGGAGTGAGCCTATTTTCAAAAAAAGTGGAGTGTTCCTTTAAAAGGCTGCTTGTTTGGTGCACACCAAGGTTCAGATTGCAGAGTTCACACTTATTAAAATGAACCACGCTAACAAAGCAATTGCACCATTTTCTTATGACATCACATCCTGTTTTTGGATCATTTTGTATACATATATCGGTTGAAATGCACCAAAGTTTGTTTGGAAGTGAACCAAGGATCCCTTAAAAGGCTGCTTGTTTGGTGCACTCCAAGGTTTAGCTGGCAGCACTGACACTTGTTCAAACTCAAACTATACTAACAGAGCAATTGCACCAGAGTTTGTTTTAAGGAAAACAAACCTTCCGAATGTAAACACCCTAGGGTTCATTAACTATCGCTTCATTTATTATCCCCATTGCAGGTAGCTTTAATTAGCTTTACATTGTTTGTTTGACAACTTTTTATGCTCTCTCACAGGCAGAATTTGGAGAATATGCCAGCATAAGCAAACAGCTCTACCTCAAATCGGCCTGGGAGTAGAGAAACAATAACGCTGTGGTGTGGCTCTATTTTTATAATGGTCTAAACCAGCAGGAGGGCCTTTGAAAGTGCTTCTAAACATAGAACAGCAGCACACAGCACGCAGCCCATCACTCCTGCGTCTGCGGGGCCGACAGATCCAGGAACAGAGTACAGCAGCCACGTGCAGTGGGTCGGAGGGGTTGGCCAGCCTGTAGGGTCAAATGCTGGCCATACTGCGAGGCAATATGTCTTGAGATCTGGCCTCGGATCAGCTATCTAGAGCTAATGCGAGTCCTTGGGTGGGCTCTACAGCAGCTGAGGGTGAGAATAAAAACAACTGAATCCATCTGCTCCATATGCTGATGTCTAGCAGTTTCCAGGATGATATTACAAACAAAAGGTGCATCGCAACAGGAAATAGAGCTCTAGGTGTCTTACTGCAGCTTCCCCAGTCTGCGCAGCATGTTTCTATCTGCTCATTAAGTCTCTGTGGAGTCGATGAGTCGGTTTTTAGTATTTTCTCCTATTTCAGCTTAATATGTAGAGACAGCTATAAGTAAGCCATCTGTAGGTTGATTGCCCTGAAAAATGTAACACTTTGTCTCTGTAACACTTACAAAATATCTCAATCAACCTAATATCTCAAACTGGTAGCACTTTATTTTGATGACCATGTCTCACTATTAACTAGTTGCTTATTAACATGCATATTGCTAGCATATTGGCTGTTTATAAAGCACATATTAATGCCTTATTCTGCATGACCATATTTTAGTCACTTAGTCCTACCTCATACTTAAACTTAACAACTACCTTACTAATTATTAACAAGCAGGAGTTCAAACGCAAATATCTACCATAGCGTGACAACCAAACTGTGGAGGATACAGAAAACAAGTAGTTTTAGACAACTGGTTTAACAACAATGACCTCTTAAATGCAGATAACTTTTATGTTATGACCCCTTTGAAAAACTTATGAGTCAAAATAATTGTCTGTGATGAGCATAAATGCTAACATTATCTATTTAACTTCACTGACACTATTGGATGAGAACAAAAGAATATTCCTTGAAGACCAACTCTTGTGTTTTGGATTCATTAAAATTCTGCCTCAGTGTCACCTGATGACGTGCTTAAAAAAGGAAGTGTATTTCTAGCCACATGTATTTAAGTCTTCAAGTCATTTCCCAGTTAAATCATAGTCAGATTCATTCTCTACACACCCAATTAAAGCAAGCACAGCTACATCGAGGGCTGTACAGACACGACTGGAGGCTACGCTTTAACAAAGACACATCCTCTGCCCGTCTGACAAACATCATTAGGCAGGAATAGCTCGTCTTCTTTAATTGCAGCATCAGGCCGCAGCTGTGATGACCCTTTATTTGGGTTGTGAGGGGTGAGTATTTCACTGACAAGCGCTATTAATTGTTTGGGATTATTATCAGGTCAGAGCATAAATGTCAGAGTGATTTATTCAATACTAAAATGAGAAATAATATATTGTGTGTGTATATATATATATATAGAGAGAGAGAGAGAGAGAGAGAGAGAGAGAGAGTTCGGATACAAAACCAGCTAAAAGCCATCTCGGTCAAAAATGAGATAATGATACTGAGTGAATGCTCTCAACATAAATACTTTTACTTCAAACTCACTAAATTCCATCAGAAGTACCAGTACTTACATAGAAACCTATACAAAGAAAGAAATGCAAATATTAAAGAAAACATCAGATGGATTTAGAGGCTTTTGCTTCTGAACTCTTCAAACACATACATATATATATATATATGAGTTACAAGTTACAGCCAAGTACTTATTTTGGGATATTTATACTACACTGTAAAAAAACTATTTGTTGAGTTGGTCATGTTCCTGTTCTCTTTTAGTGGTGTACGTGTGTTTGCTCCTGCTCCTGTCGTGGATTTACCCCTGTGTTCTCCTATTAAAGACTGTTTACGTTTATTCGTGCCTCCTGCATGTTTCCTAAACAGCATAACGTGACAGAAGACTCAACCTCATACAGTTACCTCCTTATCTACCCTCCGTTTTTGTTTCCCATTTTTGCACAGTTTTTGTTTCCATTGTGTTTCTCCGTATGGATGCCCTTCTTTGCTCCGAATACCACCTCCTCCTTCTGCTGGAGCAGGGGGACAAATCTCTCGAGGACCCGACACTCCGGACCCAGCGCCCAGCCCACCATCTCGAGCCCACCGTTGACGGAGAGCCCAACTCGCCACACGGAGCGACAGAGCAACAGAACGCCGCAGAGCCGGAGCTACGAATGACGTCAGTCCAAGTGTGTGAGCCGGCTACAACGCCCCGCCACGAGGTAGAAAGCCACAGCCAGTGCAATCACGGAGAGGAGCTCTGCCCATTGCAACATGGCTGAGGGTGAGCTGGTTGAAGATCTGGGACTGTTAGAGGCTGAGGGGTTATTTGACATAGACATGTATGCTGACCTTCCCCCTCTGCTCCCACCTTCATCAGAACCTACTAAGACTGCCATGCCCGAGCTCGGCCCTGAGAGGGCTCTCTTGCCAGAGCTCAGCCATGAGGAGGCTCACAAATGCCCGCTCACCCACCCGCTCATGCCTCCTCCTCCGCTGTCGCCTGGCAACCCCTCTGCTCACCCTCAGCCCTCCATCTGTGCGGTGGGCTTGCAGCGGGTCTGCCATTCTCCATCAGCATTATGGCTGGAGGATCCAGTGGCTTCACCATGGCGCCTAGCTCCCTCCTCTCCACCGTCTGGCGTTGACCATCCTGCGTCCCGGCACTCCACTCCTCCAGCTTCGCCTCGTCCATCTGGCTCCGTCAGGCTCCTCCATCCTCTGGCTCCACTGCGGGCTCCTGGATCCATGCCTCTGCGTTGGTCACCGCCGCCATCGGCTCCACCTCAGCCCCCCAGATCCTCTATGTCACCCTGGCTCATCGGCTCTCTGTCTCCACCTTGGGCTTCTCCGCCACTGTCAGTCGCCCCCCTGGAGTTGTCAGCCCTTCTTTGTCCATGGCTTCTCCCTCTGTCAGCTCCACCGTGGGTCATCATCATGGCTGTGGCCTGGGTCCCACCTGGCTCCTCCTGCTCCTAGTCCCTCCTGTCGTCTCCCTGTCTCCTCCTGTTTCCTCCTCGGCTCCTGCCTCCGGCATCTCCACCCAGGGCTCTGTTGATCGTCCTCCTCCCAAGTTTCCACCTATGCCTCCCTCTGTTGTTGTTTACAGTGTGAGGACATGACGTCACTGTTTCAGTTCCTGTTTTTTCTTTTGTGGTCATGTTTCTGTTCTCGTTTAGTTTGATTAATCCCATGCCTCTGTGTTTCCCAATTACCCTTATTTAAGTTCCTGTTTGTTCATTTCTCCCATCGAGTCTACTTGTGATGTACGTGTGTTTGTTCTTGCTCCTGTCATGGATTTACCCGTGTTCACCTATTAAAGGCTGTTTATGTTTATTCGTGCCTGCTGCATGCTTCCTAAATAGCATAGCGTGACATCACACCAGTACATCAATTAACATTTTCTAAGGCATAAATCTGCCTGTTTATAATAAACAAATCCATCAACAAGACATTTTTTACTTTAAACCATTCCTTTCGGCTAAGAGTCCTCAAACATTGCTTTCTCCAGTGAAAAAGTTGTCACATCTGAATTAGAAGAGAAATATGAAAGATTAAGCACCATTTGCAAGTGAAAACTGTTCTAAAGCAGTTATAAACAAATATTTTATATTAGACGACAGGGGATTTTCACTGGAGGAAGCGTTATTATAGATTATGGGCTCGTATTTTGGCCAGAAGCAATGGTTTGAAGCTAAAATACCTAAATGATGGATTTATTTATTACATACACACAGCTTTTGACTTCACAAGACATTCAGTGAAAGGCTAAAGTCATGTGGATCGCTTGTGGATTATTGTGATGCCTTTATAAATGGTCTGGACTTTCTGACAGCACCCAAAAAGGGATTGAAGTGTTGTAAGCAAACTCATCTTAGATGGCCTGAAGGTAAGTCACTTTTCAGCAAACTATAATTTTTGGGTGAACTATTCCTTTGGGCATAATTTATCTGGATATATCAAAAATACAACACAACATCATCATGTCACAGTCTTGAGTGTGTTCAAAATGACCAAAGACCAAGGTTAGGGTTTGCTGGATATGTGTCATGATTACACTGGGCCATATGGGAACCCCGGATGGCGTATGCCGTGATGTTTGCAGCAGTGGAAGCCTCCCGTGGGGATGGAGGAGATCAGGCTATTTTTACAGCCAGACCTGCAGCTGACACTCACACTAACAGCAGATCTCACATCACATATACAAAACACATTTTACAGGAAAGCTAATATGAGAGACCCTTCTTCACAAGCATAAAAAAATGTACCTGATTCTTCTCCACACATTTGTTACAGGTGAAGGATGATATAAAAAATGTATAACATGTCAGTATTTTGATAATATCTCAGTATTTATGCAAATAGACATGATTATACCAAGCAGACATTATAACTGGTAACACTTTAGTACAGGGAGCAATTCTCACTACTAACTAGTTGCTTTTTTAGCATGCACATTACAAACATATTGGCTGTTTATTAGCACATATTCTGCATGACCATATTCTACATCCTTAATCCTTTACACAATACCTAAACTTAACAGCTACCTTACTAGCTATTAATAAATAGTAATTAAGACTTTATTAAAGCAAAAGTGATAGTTAATAGTTAGTTAATAGTGAAAATTGGACTTAAAGTAATGTGACCTAAAAACAAAACAAAAAAAGAACCAGGTTGATCAGACATAGAAAATCTGATTAAACCTAGATAAACCTGGAACGTGATTTGATGATTTAAGCGTACATCCCTCCTCTGTCTTTTTGTATTTCTGAAGCGCATGTTTTTATTTGTTTAGCTTGCTAACACTGCTACACCAGAGCTCTTCTTCTGCACGTGATGTGACCTCATGCTGGGAGATGACATCATTTCTCGTCCTCGTGTCGCTAGAGGATTCTTTCTACATCTCTCCTCTCCTCTCCTGACCTCGCTCCCTTGATTCCTGTGTTAACACTCGACTGAACTCACTGGGCTGGCTGTGCAATAAAACCCCAGTTTACTCTGACAGCCTTGAATCAAATTCCCAATACAAGAATCACTACCAAGGGTCAGTATAAAACAGAATCATTTTGGATTTTTTGGTAACACTTTAGGGACCAATTCTCACTATTAACTCGTTGCTTATTAGCATGCCTATTATTAACATTTTCGCTCTTTATTAGTAATTGTACAGCACATATTCTGCATGACAATATTCTAAATCCCTAATCTCAACCAATACCTAAACTTACCAACTACCTTAGTAGCTATTAATAACCAGCAAACTATGAGTTTGAGGCAAAAGTCGTAGTTAATAGTTTGTTAATAGCGAGAATTGGACCTTAAAATAAAGTGTGACCCATTATTCTTTTTCAAACCTATACTACATGAAGACATATGCATATAAAGCATGTCAGTAAATGGCCTTGAAATTATAAATCAATGTTATTAAACTTTTTCCTTGATAAAAATGAAATGCACTTAATTGTACTGAATGATGATTAATGAGAGCACATTTTTAAGTACATTCAAAAAGTACACTTTGTAATAATGTACTTCAAAATAAAACTTTAAATTTAACAAAGGTAACACTTTACAATAGGGTGCCATGTGTTAACATTAGTTAACGTATTAACTAACATGAACAAACAATGAACAATACATTTATTACAGTATTTATTAATTTTTGTTAATGTTAGTTAACAAAAATACAGTTGTTCATTGTTTGCTCATGTTAGTTCACCCTGCATGAACTAATGTTAACAAACACAACTTGTGATTTTAATAACGCATTAGCAAATGTTGAAATTAACATTAAGATTAACAAATGCTGCAGAAGTATTGTTCATTCTTAGTTAATGTTAACTAATGAACTTTATTTTAAAGTGTTACCATAAAATTATTAGGTTTTAAGTTGTTTTAAATGTACCAAATTGCAACTTGAAAATTATAACTATGTAATTACAAATTAAATAAATAAATAAATAAATAAATAAAAACTAACTAATACGGCACTAGTATATTAACTAATAAACTATGACTAATATTATTAATATACTATATCTAATATACTAGTATGTTTTAGTATAATTTACCTGAAATGCTTCCAAGTTTGGCAGTACACTTTAAACATATTTCAGACAACAGTAATTATGAATTATGAATGCATATAAAGACGCATTTAAGTTCTACTTAAGTGGGTCAAAAAATGACTCTAAAGTTCAGATAATTGCATTAAATCTAAACTTAAATTATAGTACATTTTAATCTGATTACAATTAACACTTAAGCAATTAAAATCCATAATTAGTACTCTTTTAAAGAAAACTTTAAATACAAACAAACAAACAAACAAAAACAACATACTTAACATTTAAGCATTAGGTTGATATTCCAGCACTTATTGGTTTCTAATGAAAATTTGTATTGATAAAATTTCTACTATTTTTAATCAGAGACCCAGGATCTTAAAGAAAAGAAATTGCAATGATCTTTCACACATTTTCAGTAATATTTGATACTGGGTTTTGATTATGTTTAGTGGAGCATATTAAAATAATGTATAAAGGGAATAATTAAAAAATTACATACAGCATCCTGATTGTTTCAAAGTTTAAGAAATCTACAAAATATGTGTGTGTGTGTGTTATAGAAGTCATATTGGCAAAACTATGACAAAATGTCCATGTCCATATTTATTTAATGACATGGACACTGTTTATAGAGGATCAAAAGAAAAAAAAAATCAGAAGCATTACAAGCGCTCAACTTCCCTCCCT
This sequence comes from Cirrhinus mrigala, assembly GCA_036247105.1. NCBI lineage: Eukaryota > Metazoa > Chordata > Actinopteri > Cypriniformes > Cyprinidae > Cirrhinus > Cirrhinus mrigala. The sequence continues at coordinate 28,778,808 of CM070030.1, read as the reverse complement.
CTGAGGGCAGGAAACAGTACTCTCGTCCGGGTGGTCAGTCAGATAGCAGGTATCAGATTGAAACAGCATTAGTCAATTACACGCTGTTCTGTTGACACCTATTTTATTTTAATACGGCCAGGGCAGCTGCTGCCGGTGCTGTCGAGCAGATGAAGTCTCTCTCTCCTCTATGAAGATGAATGGCCCTAGCACTCACCGAGGACACAGTCGTTCACCATTACAGCCAGACAGCTGCGCAGCCAGTGAAATGAGGAAGAGAGGGGGCAAATGAAGCTGGCTAAGTGGGGCTCAGTCAAACGAACTGAAGCCCAGAGCAAACAAACATGTTTATCCTCAGCCATTTTCTAGCGGCTCATTACATCAGCGTCACTAGCAGATCAGAGGACGGGACGGGAACATCAGAGCGAGCTGACGAAGCGTGAGGTCACGGTAATCGCGCACAGCAGACAAAACAACTGCTTAAAGGTGAAGTGTGTGATTTGTGTGCCACTAGGGGCAGCAGCCACTTGTACGTGGTTGTCAGGGCATTGCTGGGCTGACGGTGTTATGAGTGATTTTTTTTTTAGTGACAGTACTGTTTTGATAGCAACCACATCACATTACAGAATTTTAACTTGCATACTAAAACACTACTTAAACCTACTAAAATACTAAAAATGTGCATAACAGTATTAAAATTCTGTTTATTTCCCCCAAATAAAGGATTATATGTTTCCCTTTTGTCACTACTGAAACATTGGTGACATGTTTTGGTTGTAACTGTTTCGGTAGTGACAATTTTAGGGAATAACACCCCAAAAAACAAAGATGTCACCATCAAAACATTTGGTTGATAGATAAAAGATTTATCTTAAAAATTATCTTTTGATAGTGATAATTTTAGATACTTTGTTCTGAACAGTTAAACTGAGCACTGTTTTTCAGAAAAATCCTCCAGGTCCTGCAGATTCTTCAGTTTTCCAGCATCTTTTGCATATTTGAATCCTTTCCAGCAGTGACTGTTTGATTTTGAGATCTTTTCACACTGAGGACAACTGAGGGACTTAAACACAACTATTAAAGCTTCACAACTATTGAAGCTTAATAGCTTCAAACATTCACATTCAAATGAAAACAGTTATTTCAAATTACAATAATATTTTACACTTTGACACTAGTTTTTACTGTGTTTTTGATCAAGGTAATGCAGTCATAGAAAACATAAGTAAATTACTTCATTACTGATTATTAAAAATGGACATGTCTTTGCATATTAAGCAAGCACAGTATTTTATCAAATGTAAAAAAAAATGACACACTTCAGCTTTAAAAACAGATCTTCTACAAATACATTGTCAAAAAGTCGAATTTTTTTTCTTCTAAGCATCTGTGGAGTATTATATCGATTACAATGTGAGAGGTTGTCAAGATAAGCTGAAGGAAGTCTGAATTTGCCATGTGGAAGTTATTTGGCAGCACATGCGGCCGGCAGTGTGTCCCACGGGTGGATAAAAGTGGAGTGTGTGCCAGCCGAGTGATCAGTCACGCTCAAAACTCATGCTCTCAGTGTGAGCAGCAGACTGCAGCAGTCGGTGTGTGTGCCCATGTCGGGCTGCACGGACACTCGCTCGTGTTTCCACTGATCATCACCATAAGCTTTGGTATTACACATGCTCACAAACCTGTTCAAATAAACTGACATTGTCTGATGTATTTCTTTTGCTTTTTATCAGCTCCATATTTACATCACACTGTCACCTGTGGACTGTAGGGCTTTATTTTCCAAACCATTTAAGTAAAGCGAGTACATGGTAGTTGCGTTGATGTCTACACAGTGTCAGAAAGCTCTTGGATTTAAAAAAAAAATCTTTATTTGTGTTCAGAAGATGAACGAAGGTCTTACAGGTTTGGAACAACATGAGGTTGAGTAATTTTCATTTTTGGGTGAACTATCCCTTTAACAGGGGTTTGTAGACTTTTCCAATCAGATTTCAAAGACAAAACTATCCACTGTACAACATATTTTTTAACATATCATTTACAGCAATACATGACTTTTCTGAGGTTTTTCATAACTATTTGAGCATTCAGATTTGCGAATAAGCACTGTTTCCATCCAACGAGTCAAAGAGAACAAAATCGTCACTTCCTGATAAACTGGCACTAAATATCACTAAGAAAAGTAGGAAAAGCCACTGAATATAATAATTTTAACAGATAATAAATTACTCGCTACACTGTTAGACATTTCTGTAATTTCTACAGTTATTAACTGTATATCACCCAATATAATACTGCAAATTCCCTTTGCAGTAAATAACTGTAATAACCATTGCATTATGGGAATTTTCTGTGACATCAGACCCCAAATACAGAGACTTACTGTATTTTTTAAAAAAAATTGCTGTATACTACTGTATTTGCTGTAACGGCCTCATTGGTGGCGTTCTATTGAGGTCATTTTATTTTCCTCATTTATTATATTCGGATTGACACGATTTGCACTACACCGTGTCTACAACGCCGCAACAGCCTGGGACGGACTACACTGGATGTGTTGCATGGTGTTGTAATGACTAGAAAATCCATTTGTCCTTCATGTCAGACACAGCGCCAGCGCTTGAAGTACATCTGTAAGTCAGAAATATACCGGGGCATTACTTTAATGTAAGCATCCACTGTAGACTGTATATTTAATGGGTTCTATATTGTCTTCTTTTGTCAAGTCACGCTGAGCCGCGCCACTCGTGTCCGCGGAAGATGCTGAAGCAGCGGGCAGCGTTGCGGCGTTTGCCCGGGGATGAACCTGCGAGAGCGGAAGAGTTCCGGAGAACATCTACGCTGTGTGTCGATGCAATTTACGAGAGATTATGACCAGCAAGTAAGGTAAAAATATATATACGTTTGTCTGAGTGTTTGTCAGATTTTTGCACACCAGTTTAACCTAGTAATATTTAACGTTACCCGTCAACATGGCGGTTACAAACTTCACTATGGTAAACTGTGCTGTCGTTTCAAACGGCTTTTGTCAGCTTATTAAATAAAGTTACTGAATGAAAATAATTTTCAACGAGCAATGCTTATCTTATATTAACATTAGGTTAACTAATGAGAAATTTTGTTTAGAAAAAAATCGTATATTAGCTAGATTAGACAAGTTATTTAGCTAACTGTTAGCTGCCTTTCTAGTTTTAGAATTAGTTTGTTATAATTATTAATGGAATTTAAGATTTACTGAATATTGTTGTGTTTGTGTTTTAAAGGCAACCGCAATGAAGCGTCAAGAAAGACGAGCATGCCAACCACTCTGAGACTGATAGTTTAAGAGAACAATATGGTTTTGAGATGTGTGTGGGGTTTGCCTTTTAAAAGTGTGCCATTTCTTCTACTTGTTTTTCAGAGAAGACATTTCTGTCACTAACAAAGTGGATGGTGAGCAAAGGTGGTGGCCACGTTTTGGAGCAGCACCTAGGTTTTGCAGATGGCTTTGTATTTTTTGGCTGCATGTCTTTTTCTCCACTGTTTCTGTTGCCTATAGATTCTTTGTGAGGATGCAACATAATGCACTGCAAAACGTCCTAAGATTGTGTCTGTTTTAATTGAATGTCATTAGTAAAAAGTAGAGTAAAAATAATATAAATTTCATTCAATATAAAATTATAAAATCTACTGAAAACTATATTAAAATGAATGAATTACAGTAGTATACTGATGAATTTGACCTTTTTAATAGTATTTGGCTGTAAAACAGCTACAAGTTTGCAACTGTAAATTAAATACGGTTTGCTACTGTAAATTCTAATTACAACACTGTTGCCAGTAAGTTACTGTAAAAACCCATTGAAATGTCTAACAGTGTATTCAGAGAGAGCAAACGAAACACAATACATGCAGTCATTGCTTTCAGGTGCCAGCTGTTTGGGAATGCAGTCTTGTAAGACAGTTCTTTAAGGTAATTATACAAAAATACTTTGACGGCAGACTTTGCTCAGGCATTTATGACCACAACAACATTTCAGATGCTGTGCAATGAGATCATTCTGCTGGTTAGTCAAGTTATCCCATCCCATAATGCAGTCACATGACTTTTTTGGCATGTGTCGAGGAATTCAATTTGTGAAATCCGTTTCCATCTCCCATTATTCGCATTAAACCTTTTTCGTACAATTCAAAAACCACCTCAAGTGAGCGTAAAAACTTTTTTGCAAATTAAGGGATTTTTTTCGAATTTTGGTGTTTACATCACTCGTTTCTGATGTGATACTTCAAAATGCGCATAAAAACAGGGTAATGAAATAAGACTTGCATGCCTTAGATTCGATTGTGAGCCTGGCGAAATTTTCAGGTATTTAGCATTTTCTGAAAAACCTACTTTTGCAAATTAGTCCTAGGTTTTTCGCCTGATCGGAACCAAACCAGTGCAGAAAGATTCTCTGGAGATTGAATATCAATAATTATCAAAAAAAGTTCAACTTTCGACTCACCGTCGCAAAGGGATGCCAAAACATTCAAAAGGGGCAGAGCCACTTTTAGTAAAATGCTTAAAACTCCTGAACGTAATGAGATGTCTTCACCATACTTCGCCAAAAGAGCTCAATCTGAGGTTACAGGGGAAAAAAAAAAATAAATAAATAAAATCGCTGAGCTTTGCCACTTGGCGCTGTTAGAAAAACATAAAAATGGCAATAACTACGCAACCATTTGTCCTTTCAACATGGAAATCAATGTGCACGGTCTTGGTCCAAAGTGCCACAAGTGTCTATAAGGAAATTTGAGTATCTCAAAAAAAAAAAAAACAAGGCTGATCGGAACGAAACTCAGTGGGCCTGTTAGACTCATAGCCCCAAAGGTCTGAAAGTAATTTGAAAGAAATCAGCCACCGGGGGGCAATATCGCATTTTCAAGGGTCTAAACGATTGTACATGACACAGTTTTTCACATATACACGCAATATTCGTTTCATATGATAGAACTCCTCATTCTGGATAACTCTGAACCACTTCTGTCAAATCATTTTGTTCATAGTTTTTGTTCATAGTTGTTCATAGCGCTCAATCTGAAAAAAAAAGACTGCAGTACAATTCTCTGGACTCTCTAGATCAATAACTAATAAAAGAAAAAAAAAAAGTTGAAATTTACCCTTTGGGAAGCTATAACGGGGTTGTTCAGAAAAGGGGCCTGTCCGAATTTACCCAAAATATAGATATTTTACCCAAATTTACCCAAAAAATAAAGCCTAAAGGACAACTTAAAAAAACAAACAAAAAAAACCAATATTTCTATGGCAAATTACCTGTATTTGGCAACACTGCTTTTTTTTCAGTCATTGATTTGTAAGTTTTTTTTTTTCATTATTATTTTTTTTTTATTTGGTGTTATTCTTATTCTTTTATTTTTTTTTGATGATGATGCCCCTATTAATTTTTGGACAGCGGCCACATAAAATCACATCAAATCAAATCTACTTACAGCGCACGATTGGACTAATTCATTTACACAGGAGGAAACTGCTCCAAGCAGTCACCAAAAAAAAGTGTGCAGCTATTGAATGGTATTGCTGGCCTGTTGCCACACATCATGATAGAATTGACTGTCATATATTGAGTGTGGCTGCTGTAGTTTTGCCATGACCAAATCAATGTGATTCATGAGTCTTTCCGGTTACGGCTCTGGCACATATTCCTTCACGTGCTCTCTATAAATGGAGCTGTACTCCACTGTCTGTAATTCTTTCATACCAGCATCCTATTCATTTACACAGACTATAAATAGATACATTATCACAGCAGATTGAAAGAGGAGATCAATTTATCACAAATGAACTAGAAGCTGAGATGATACTTTATGAACACTGTGAAAGCCGGAACACACAACTGTAATGTGAAATTATGGAAATAAGTAGAAAACAACATAACCAAGTGCATTCAGAAAGTTCATTTGTAAGCGGTGTTTATTAAGGCAATCATCGCTCTTAATCTGTTCATACTTAGGGTCAGTGATTTGAACAAAGCCCTAGAATTTCATGGACAAATTGCATGTGAGGGTGAAAGATTTTCCATGTGAATTGCGCAATAACTTCATGGTGATCAAAAAGATTTGCATGCTTACAACATAAAGCTGTAATTTGATCACTACACTATTGACAATGGACCTTTTTTGACAAAATTTGTGAGTAGGTGTTTCTGTGTCAACTCAAACAGAGGTCCCTATCTCAAAATTATATATATATATATATATATATTTTTTTTTTTTACCTGAAATTTACATGCAAGTTTTATCTTAAAGGGGTCATATGATGCGTTTGCTTGTTTTCCTTTGTCTTTGGAGTGTTGCAAGCTGTTTGTGCATATATAAAGACCTGTAAAGTTGCAAAGCTTAAAGCCTCAAACCCAAAGAGATATTTATTATAAAAGTTAAGACTCAGCCACGCCTTCCTAAAACGGTTCTTCAAACACACCCCCACGTCTACGTCATGGTGTGGAAAGATTTGCATAACACTGCCCATATGTATATGCAAAGAAAGAAGGCGTAACTTTTTATACCGGCTGTAGTATTGTTGCAGCCGCCGCCATGTTGTGGAGATGCTGTGTGTTTCATTTTGAAAGCAAAAGTACTTTTTTTAGCCTTCCAAATGAGGACACAACTAGAAATCAGTGGTTAAACTATATTTACTGTTTCCTGAACCTGGGAGAGTAGCCTACAATGCCAGCTGTACACAAAGGGTTAAGGCTATAAAGTGGGGCAATTCCAATGTTGCGAGGACAGTCTGGCACTTCTGACTCACAGCCTGTAAGTACGTTTTCATATTTTAAGAATTTGCTACTGACCATTCGAACGTGAGTTTTGAGCAGTGCAGAGTAGTGCTTGTTTGTCTTTCTACAATCACAAATGCAGACATGGTGTTATGTTTTACGCGACGTGTAAAAAGACAGTACGAGTTATTATAATCAGTAGTTATGTCCCTACTGGATGCAACAAATGCCTTATTTATAATGGGTTTTATTGTTTTTGTCTCGTCGGGAAACGGCATCACAATTTGGCAAGAGGCATAACATTTCCATTACACGCTTAAGGTATGCGGCCAATCACAATGCACCAGATAGCTGGCCAATCAGAGAACACCTCGTTTTCCAGAGCAATGAGCTTTGTAAAATCGAAGCGTTTCAGAAAGGCGAGGCAGAGAGGAGCAACAATAATGTACAGTATGTGGAAAATAATGTGTTTTTTGAACCTCAAAACGCTTAAACTCATTGCATTACACCAAATACACAAAATAATGTTCTTTTTAGCAACATCATATGACCCCTTTAATATCCTATTATATCAGAGTCCTTAAGAAACTGTTTATTTGGTATCTTAATTTTTAAGGTCTATATGATCTATTTTCAGAGATAAAAGGATTTCAATGCGTCTCCTTAAGTAAATTGTTAAACTGTACACATTTTCAGTGGTCAAAAACCAAATGTGGGCCACTTTTAAAGTCCCCATGAAATCAAATTTGCTCAAAATGGCTTTTAGTATTAATAAAATAGCCTTAAAGTGGTCATCGAATGCCCATTTTCCACAAGTTAATTAAGATTCTTTAGGGTCTTAATAAAAAGTCTATAACATGCTTTGGTTACAATTTCTCAATGGTAGTGTAAAAAAACACCTTTTTTACCTTGCTAAAATCAGCTTTGCAAAAATCAACCTGTTCTGGTTGATGCTGCATTAAATTTTAATGAGCTCTGCTCACCCCGCCCCTCTCTTCTCTCTGTGGAGTGAAGAACCTGTTTACTTTAGTCGCATTTAGCCACAAAATTTGCTAACTAGCACGATATTAGGAAGATCGATTGCAAAGATTCATAAAAAACCCTTATACTCATTGCTGCTGTAAGTGAAGCTGGATCACAAATGATTTGCGTGAACATATACGCATTTGTTTAGACCGGGAGGCGCATTCCCTTCACAAATAAAAGTCATCCACTGCGTCTTCCGGGCTCAGATGTCGGGAGTAAACGACGACTACTATGTTCATTATTACATCCAACAACAGAACACCTCAATCACTTAGGAGCTTTTCTTGTCTAGGTCCCTGTTCCGGCATCGAAACATCTGTGATCAGACAGTTACTGCTCATTCAAGGCAGGTCTAAGGTAAGACAGCCATGTCAATCAATTATCGAGGGAGCGGCCCCCATCTGTGGCTTGATTTGAAAAAGGGGAAATAATTTTTACAGATTAAATAAAAACCACCATGGATTTTTATCATTATAGGGTGGATGTGTACACACACTGCCAACACACATTTATGTTCAATCAACATGTAAAAGTGAACCCCTTTAAGGTTATCTATTAGCTAGTGTGCTTCAAAACAGTGTCAAAATTCGCATTTAGAAGACATAAGCATTCAAAACTTACAGCCTTTCACTTCAGCCAATACGAAACAACAATTCTGATGACATCACCCTGCACTTTAGCATCTCATTAGATTTTCTGTCCAATCAAACGCTCTCTAGAATATGAAGAACCCCGGACCCTACTCTATAACGCTAAAACTGTGGCTGAAATCAGTTACTTGTTCACAGAATTATAATTTTTTTATATGTTAAATAGCACACAGTGGCAGTGTAAATATGCTTTCCATTGGAATGAATGAAGCCTGGTTTTGCATTGTGTCATGCAAACCACTGCAACGTGCACACAGTCTGCCCCATTACACAGTCACGCGATAACACAGAGCGAATCATATGTGTGAATCAGCACAGACCACATATCGGACTCATTTGAATTCTACACAGAATGCTATATTTTAAAGTGATATAGATCAGATTAGGAGGAGAAACGGTTAGATAGACTCTGCATTAGAAACAGCACTGACAAGTAGGAGAGATAACACCGATGCCATACACCAACATAAATTACACACATTTCAAACTAAACATCCATGATTATGATCACTGGTTACAATATCTTTAGTTACAGGCATACAAACTCTGGAGAAAAAAACGAAAATGTGTTTTTCACTATTTCTGAACTGTCACTGTTAGCACAGATATTCAAAGTCAACAGATATTGACCTACCAATCTCTATGTAAAAATCGCATAATGACACCGCCTTCTTTCTGAAGTCATTTTTACCCTCCTGTACTTTGGATCCAAATCTCAGGTGAAAACTGTCATTTTGTCCCCCCTCTACAAAATAGTGGATTACTCAGTAAATTTAGATCAATGATATTTAATATTTCTTTTAATATTTTGTCTTACATCACTCAAAATTTGAGCCAGGAAAGTTTTGGAAATCTGGTTGATTTGACACAGAATGACACTAATATGACGGCATCTTTAGGCAACCATCGTAAACACCCTGTGATGTTGTTGTGAGGGCAACTTTTTCATCTAGTTTGATCTACTTTTAAAACCATTTCTTCCTCCCTCTTTGAAACCCGAGAATTTCTTCCCACATGCTTCCTTTATGAATTAGCAAACTGAATCTATGCTTCTACATTTAGAGCAGAATTTCATAAGGAAGTGTAGTTTCCTCATAAACGTCCATACTGTGAGGTTAGTAAAGAATATCATGCCTGCAGAGGCACAAGGTTATAAACGATGGCTCTCTTTAATGGCGCTTCCTCTGAGCCTCTCTCTGCCTCGTTTCCTCATTAGTACCGCAGCCTATCGAAACCATACATCCCTGTCACATAACGGGCGCGAAAAAAAGAGTTCAACGGATATTTCATCTCACACTAAATCTTTTTTTTCTTTAACACAACCTACAGAGAGACATAAATGGAAGGAAAAGTAATTACTCCAGCGGTGGATGTATCTCTAAATATCAAACTTCAGAGGGGGTTCAAACGCACAGGCTCATCTGTTAAGTTCAGTGGCTTAAAGTAGCAATAACAGCAGCGTATGATCAATGCAAAACCAGCAGGTGTGTGACTCACCAAGAAAAGATCAATTCAAAGTGCCGCTGAAAATAGCTTGGCTATTTCACCAAAATAACCGAATGGAAAGTCCAAACAGAAAATGTGTGTGTCTTTGAATCATGCATGTTTGTCTGCTTTTCTTCAGACTATTTATACCCTGGCGGGTATTTGTCTGTCTTGTCTAATTTTGGCCTGATTGTATGACTAACTCTACAAACACTAGAGGATATGCTGTTTACTCTTGTCTGGTTGGGTGTACAGCACAGAAAAGCTACAAACATCACAACATTTTTACATTTTCAGAAGATGTGTGATTGAAAGGGCCTGAAGGGCCTCTCCTTACTTTTTTTCCCTATACTGTCAGTCGTTAAAGATCATTAACACATATGCATTCTTTCCATCTATTATTCTTTTTAGGGTTAAAGGGATATTTCACCCAAAAAATCAAAATCTGTCATCACTCACTCAACGTGTTGTTCCAAATCCATGACTTTCCTTTATCTCAAATGAAGATATTTTTAAAAAAACCTGAGAGATTTCTGTCCCTCCATTGAACGTCTATTCCAGCAAAACTTTGACTTTCAAAATGTTAAGACATCATAAAAGTCATCTATATGAATCGATCGGTTTATATAAAACACTTGATGAGTATATGATGAATAAAATCTTAGGTACATTTGTTCACATACAGACATACAGTCATTGGCAGCTCAAATATGGATTACTTTTATGTCTTTATGAACCTTTTGAAACTCAAAGTTTGGGTGGAATGGACTTTCAATGGAGGGACAGAAATCTCTCAGGTTTTGTTAAAAAATATCTTCATTTGTGTTTATCTTCAAAAGTCTTATGAGTTTAGAACTATATGAGGGTGAATAATTGATCACAATATTTTCATTTTTGGGTAAAATATAACCAAAGCTCAACTGGTTGCTGTTTTAAATCATAAGGGTCATTCCACGAAATCAGTGCCTTTTCCACTTGGAAAAACTGAAATAAGATTAATCAATATCTTTTTAAATATCCATGAAATGAAGACACCTTAAAATGACAAGAAATTGTAATGTGCCATCTCAGGCTATGTCATTTAATATATTATGACTATTTTTCTACCTCATGTTTTGGTATTTTTGTCAACCCTGTTACCGACACAAGCGTTACTAGATACTATAGTTTAATTAGAACTCAAATACAACTGATTGATATAGGCATTAGCTCAATAATATACCGAATGTGACCTTTAAAATGTTTGAATTTTACACAGACAATCTCTAAAAACAGGGTCAAACCTACTCAATGTTACCCACATGTCAAAACCTGTTAACTCTAAAAAGTAATAGGTTGACAGTAGCAGGTTTGACGATTTTAAACAAATTTGCTAATTGCTAGCTAATAATCAAGTTCACAAAATTACATATCGTACACTTTGAAAGGATTTTACTTGTAGATATTGATTATATCAAAAGTACGAAATAATTGTTGAAACTTACATTTTAAGAATGGTAACAGGTTTGACATCATGCAACCTCCCTCAATCAAGCCTCAAATCATCAAAAATAGGACATTACAGAGGAGTGAGAGAAACATGCTTATGTTTTAAGTGTGGAATTTCTGGTTGAGAGATGATGTGGCCTCTAGAAATTATGTCACTTGAATGTACATGAAAGTTTTTTTTTTCTTTTTTTGATGAGGGTAACAGGGCTGATATGAAATCAGGGCACACCAATAAAATGATTTATATTTTATAGAAAAAAACATTGCTTAACAATAAGACTATATTAAGAACAATAGTCTAATGTGATTTTTTTTGCCGTCATTTTGCAAATTAAAAATCATTAATGAGGGACAGGCCAAAAACCAGCATAAATGCTATTTAAATTATTTAAAAAATATTTTAATTGACTTTTTTGATGTAATATTGATGAAAACATATAGTATTGTTATGTTTTTAAATTGCACATTTATTTGTTGTTATATTAAATCTATGTTTGGTTATTTATTAGGAACGCAAAATGCACAGATTTTGTGGAATGACCCATTAGTAAATGTTGTGTGGACATACTGTTTTATTCCTATGTTTTACTCTAGAAAGCTGAGACCTCAGAAAAAAAGGTTGTTTCTAGTTATAAGAAACCAGAATACTTCAGAGATGTCAGGAAAAAAGAAAAATCCTCATTTAAGACTAACCTCTGACCAACCTATGACACATGCATATGAATGAAAGGCATGCATCAATGATGATCAGGATTTCATTCATTTTAAGTATTCTTTTGATCATTGCTGAATTGCTGACTTTGATTTTTATTGCTGACTTGAAATGCTGAAACCTCCATCTGCAGTAAACTCTCTCTCAACTCCTGGTCATCATTGTTCGCACTGTTCTCTCCAGTGGCTCAAGCTGTGTTTTTCATAATGCAACCACAGTTTTGCATTTATAATATCCTGCTGGGGTGTTCTTGAAGTTTCTAGGGTTCTGGAAGGTTACCAAAGCGCTGCACTCCTGTAGCTCACACTTTAAAGAATGAAGCTAGCAAGGTCATGGTTCGACACATCGAAGCTTAATACTGAGGGTTAGAATTTGCATTTAGTGTCAGCAATAATAATAGTGATGCTTGTTTTAGCATCCACAGTCAAACCAAAACCGAACTTTACACCACAATGGCTAAATGCATATAGACCATTTCGCTAGATCTAAACAACACTGGTCCAGACGCACTTCCTGTTTTTTTTTTATTTCACATATACAAATACATCTTAAAGGTGCTAATGTAACAGTTTCATCCAGTCAAATGTTATGTTGGTTGTATTTTTTTTGTGATGTTTGTGTAAAGTTAAAAAAAAAAGAAACAGGAAGTGTATCGGGATCAGTATGTTTACATCTGACGAAATGGTCTATACAGTACCTGATTACACATTCCGGAAGTCTTTGCTAATGATATTCTTGGTATGATGAGGTAGGAAATCTCTGGTTTGGTTTAAACAGGATCAGTGACATGTAGGCTGCAGTTTCAGCATCAGACATCCGAGATAATGAGAGTGAATTACAGCTTTTTTGCATACGAGGGGCTCTCTGGTACAAAGCCGCTATATCACATTACAATAAAACTCCTGATTGCCGTGCAGTTTTGAGCTCTATTTATAGTCAGCGTCCCCATCAACAGACCTGTGTTACAAGGGGTGGATGAAAGCTATTATGACAGAGGTCACAATTCAATTGCATAATATAACGAAGATGCTGTGTTGCTATGTGCGGTATGCTCAACTGTGTCTCACACACACATAGTGTGCAGTGTCCATCAGGAGGCCGAGCACACAAAGAGCTTTCTCAATTATTCAGTGCACCCTGTGCAATCTATTACATCACATCCATTATGAAGGAGGCAGACCTTAAAAATCTATTCTCTTTATAACTGCAATCCTCCAAGCATCAGGTTAACAGCATTAAGAGACAGCAAAATCATTCACTGTTGAGCCAGAAGGTCAAAGATGTATAAAAAATGTCTTTTGTTATTCAAAATAACAGCAGGATGAACGCCATGAATCAAAAGCGGAAATCACAATGTGAGCTGGCATGCTGCTCTGCAATGATGTGATTTTTTGACTGCTGTAAGAGGTCCCGAAGAGTTCAAATTATTTATGTTCTGCAGCAAAACGGGGATATTACAGGAATAGTTCATCCAAACATAAACATTCTGACATCATTTGCTTGATGTCAGGTGTGTGTCTCATGACATAAAAATGAAGCTGCAAAGCAATAAACATAACTCCAGTGACGTTTAGTGTTAATGGCATTAAGACACCCCCATTTTTTTATTATTTTTTTTAATATATATTCCATATGACTCCAAGTGCTTAAGTTCTGGGTATTTATAAACCATCATATGACTTCTTAAGTTTTATTACTTTTTTTTTTTTTTTTTTTTGACAATTTGGTGATTGACTTTAATATAATGATAATACAACCGTTCGACGACACCAGTGTGCAAAATAACAAAGTGTCTTTAAAAGCCCTCTTTTGTGCAGAACTACTGCCTTCCGCCATGAATTCAAATCTAAAGTTGACAGTTTAACAGCTGAGCCACCGTTACTAATTCCAAGAGATCACTTCAGAATTGGTAACGTTGTTTCATTAAAGCTTATTGTATCACTGCATTAAACTGCAAGCTCACTGTATTAATGTAGAGTTTTATGAGACAGAGATGGACTGGGTGAGTGTGATTACCTCTATCTGATAAAGCATTCATTCTTCATATTCACGATTAAACTAGTTTAAACGTCCGCTGAGGAAAGCCTCATCTTTGTTGTAACGCCAGATTTTCTTTCATCTGCATTTAGCTGATGTTGAAACTAAAAATAACTTCCGTTTTTGACAGCGTTAATTTTTTTCAATTTAAAAGTCTTTACTGCTGACTCGTTAAAAACAGTCTTTCGTCGCCATCTATAGGCGGAACAATGTAACTAAAATCACCATCATAAACACGCGCACCGTTTCTCAATTAGCCTTTTTCACGGAGCGCATTCGGAACCCGGAAGCGTCGAATAGTTGTGTAAAATAACTTACGCTGTAGCCTGTATGAATGGTAGTGCCCATAGCACGGAATGGTTGTGATTTATTAGTGAACAATTCATCATAGATGTTTCATCAAAACACGTTAAACACAGTTTCCAATCATTAATCGGGTATGACGAAACGAGGAAAAATGTTGTCCTGATATTCCGACGCACATTTCATGATTTAAATAGGAGCGCACAAGCTGCGTATGCACAATACTTCAGAGACAGACCAGCTTATTATTTAAAAAATGCAAGAATAGAATACAAAAAACACATCACATTAAAGAGCAATAAAAATTGACGTTCAACAGGTGTTTATTATGATAACAATATCGCATTGCGCAACAGTAAAAACAATAACTAATCATTAAAAATAGAATTAAAACTGTGTATATTCCGAGTATTTCTCCAGCAGTAACGTGCAGCCGCGGGCAGATTATCAGTTAAAAGTATCTATTTAACCTTAGACGATCCCCTACCATATGTGTAATCTTCCATTTTAACGTAAAACATGTAAGCGAGCCGTTTGTGTTGTCGGTGTTGTGACAGTCATGAGAATCTGAGAATATATACACACACACGGTTTTAATTTTATTTTAATGTTATTGTTTTTATTATTGCGCAATGATTACTACTATGTCACGTTTAAGATGATAACCAGTTATCTTAGAATAACTCTTGGATGAAAAATATAAATTGATTTGAACAACTCCAATTTGATCTAATACGTGACGACTCTATCGAAAAGCAAAGCAAGCGCACGAAAGCAATGCTAACATTATTTCTGTTTAATTTGTACAGTATAATCGTGGTTAATGTTTTATTAGATAAGCTTGTCCGATTGTGTTACTCTTTAACGTGATGTGTTGTTTGTATGCTATTCTTGCATTTTTTTTTTTTAAATAATAAGCCGGTCTGTCTGTGCATAGCTTGTGGGCTCCCATTTAAATCATGAAATGTGCGTCGGAATATCAGGGCAACATTTTGCCTTGTTACTTACCCGATTAATGATCGGAAACTGTGTTTAATATGTTTTGATGAAACATCTATGATGAACTGTTCATTAATAAATCACAACCATCCCGTGCTATGGGCATCGCCATTCATACAGGCTACAGCGGAAGTTAATTTACACAACTATTCGATGCTTCCGGGTTCCGAACGCGCACTGTGAAAAAGGCTAATACTTGACATATTAAATACTACTATTATTTATATAAAATACAGTATTAAATACCGCTATTACTTATATAACACATTATTTATTGACCAATAATATTTAATAAACAACAATAGCCATCAAAAAAGTTGCTAGACAATTCTGTCCAAAGTACACAGACAGCGCTCTGATATACAGCATTGAATTTACATAAACATGATGAAATTTTGCCAAAAGGATTTGCTCTGGAACAAATAATAGATAAATGAGACCAAAGACTGCCTGTTAGATTTGCCCAAAGCGAATTATATCTCATGTTTAACCACTATAGAGACATTAGAGCCAGCGGCAAATTCAAGAAGATCTGGCCGAGCTGAGGCTTGTCTCGGTGGCTTCATAAGATTCATAAGATTTGGAGCTCACACGTCAGAAAACGCATTTTCAAATACAACAAATTTAATATTTGCACTACAAACAAGTACATTCTCGCCTGAAAGCCTTTTAAAACTACATTCCGTGACACAAAAACAGTAATACTTTTACAATTATAGTGGATTTGGGTGTCATGACAATCCCTGTAAGAAATCCCGTAAGCGGAGTGATACAATTACAAACGGTGATACGGCTGTTGGAGTTCTATCGGATTCTAATATCAGACTCTCGAACTCTCGCACTCTCGAACTGTTGTTATTTTTCAAAAATAGAATAGAATAGAATAGAATAGAATAGAATAATAAGGAAATAATATGCTTTATCCTTTACTTAAGTGTGACTTGAATGTAATGTTTTCAGACATTTAACTGCATGTTAACTGCATTACATTAAATTCCTTAAAAAATATTTAAAAAACAATAAAATATCAATGCATAATGATTTAAAATGCAGTTTGTTTTTAATTTGACATTATTACTAAGTGCAGTTTCTAAAATTAATCATGAATGTGTACGCTATTTAAACTTTTTATTTTTTTATTTTTTTTATTTTATATTTTATTTATATCTGTTATTTTTTAGTAATATCTATATTATACATTTAAGATTTGAAGTACACTAGAACTGCTGATTTAATAGATTCAACTGCACCTCTTTTTCACAAAGGTAGTTTTCTTTAATGTTACATTCTATTTATATTTTTAGTCCACTTAAGTGTGACTGATCTCCTGGAATGTATGAAATAAGCAAAAAATTTTGGTGTTAGCAATCATGCCACTGAAGCAAAAGTGTGAAGTTGGACTCACATCCATAGTGGTGAGGTTGCACCTGTGTGTTCCTGCAAACCAGCCATCTGCAGAGCACTGATCAATATCCACATCCTGCAGGCTGACGTCCACTCGAACAACACCCCTATATGATATTACAGAGCACAAGAGCACAAGAGAAAAAGAGAAATTATTTTATTGTTAGCCATAAAGTAGCTGAAAACTCTTTCAACGTTTTAGGTGAAACACCAGCATTTTAAATACACTTACTGTACTTCACACATGCAAAAAGTGTGCTAAAAGGATTCTTCAGCTCTGATTGCTAAGCAGAAAAGTCATTGATTGACAAGTCTATTCAAATCCTGAATTGTGTCTTTGTTCTAAGTGACATAACAGCCAATGTAGATGTGTGTCTACACGGATCCATTAAGACTTCACATTTTCTGTATTGATATTTTCACCCTGTAAACAACAAATCATCAATAAGCTGATCAATACACACTTTATCAGTCTGGTCTTCCTCTTCAGTCAGCAGAGGAGAGGAAGCTTTTGTACTCTCATCAGCACTCATAAAGGGAGGAAAAGGACATCAAATCCTCCAGAGCCATACAATGTGTGATAGTCTCTCTTCATAGAAAGAACTACTAAAGTACAATGAAATTAAAAGAATGAGGATTCCTTATATATATATATATATATCTGGAGCTTTGACTTAGGAACTCGAAGAATGAAGTTGACTGATGCTGAATGATCCTTAATGGCATCTCTCTTCAGCATGTTTATTTTTATTTCTCATCACAGCTGTCTGCACCAGCATTCTCACATCTGCTGTCAACGTGCTGGAACATTAAGAACAGGCTTGTGCAACATCCCAGTCTCAGTTGAGAGAAATCACATTATGAAGCACAGATGCCCATGCAATGTAAGGCCTGTTCACACCGATATGAATTTGGTTCAATTTTCACATGCGATTTGTCTGTTCAGATGGGCTGAATACAAATGCATATCACTCTCAGACAGTAGGTGCAGGAAAAAGTATAAATTAGGACACAGATACTGTGCTGTGGCTTGTCTTCGCCGTTTTGTTATGTTTGCTTTTTAAATTGCACTAACTGTGCACTATTGTGCTGTGTGCCACTGTATAGTAGCCAACAGAGATTTCTGTATGCTGCTCTGGTGGAGGAATTCATGTTGAGAACCAATAACGAAACAGAAAAGGTGCATTCCAATTCATGTACTTATGCACTTTTCTATGCTGTTTCATAGTAATTACTGTAATTCTCATGGTACGCTGTTGTAGGAAGTACGCTGGAGACACAGAGAAACGTTAAACAGTCTTTAATGAAGAAACAGCAGATAATCCACAACAGGAGCAGGAACCAACTCACGTACATCACAAGTAGACTCAACAAACCACAAACAAACAGACAGGAACTTAAATACAAGGGGTAATCAGGTAAACACAGGTGCAAAGGATAACTAATTAGACTAAACGAGGACAGGAACAGGACCATATACGGGCACACAGGAACAGGGGCGGAAACACAGCAAGACAGGTCCATATCCCTGACATATCACCCCCCTCCCAGAAGGCGCGTCCTCACGTCATAGAAACAACAGATGGAGGCATGGGTTGGAACTTGGGAGAAGGCTCAGGAGGAGGACGGATAACCGAGCAGAGCGACAAAGGACCAAGGTGGAGCCGGAGGGACGAGGCGAAGCCGGAGGAGTAGAGTCCTGAGGCGCAGGATGGTCTACGACAGACCAAATGCGGAGCCGGAGGGACAGGGCAGCCTGGTGGAGCCAGTGGACTGCCGGGCCACGGCAGAGAGGAGGGTGCTAGGAGCCATGGTGGAGCTGCTGGGTCAGCGGGCCGAGGCGGAGTCCTGGACTCTAAGGCTGGAGGCAGAGACAAGGGATCCTCCAGCCATAACGCTAATGGAGACTGGCAGACCCGCGGCGAGCTCACCACACAGATGGAGGGCTTAGGGTGAGCAGAGGGGCTGCCAGACGACAGCGAAGGATGAGGCAGGAGCGGGTGGGAGGGCGATCATTTGTGAGCCTCCGGGCTCCCTGGGATCCTGTTAGGAAGAGAGTCACTCTTTGGGTTAGGCTTGGAAACAGGAGCCCTCTCTGGGCTTAACACAGGAATAAAAGCTTCCTCTAGACCGGACGTGGAAACCAGGGCTTTTGCACCTGGTCTGATGGCACACGCAGCTCTGGCTCTGCGACGATCCTCAGCTCTGTCGCTCCATGCGGTGATGGCTTGTCGATCGCAGTGGGCTTGGGCTGATGCTCCGCACCGCGGGGAGATGGTGGGCTGGGCACTGGATCTGGCTGTGTCCCGGATCAGAGGTTGATGCTCTCCAGACACTGGATGATTGCTTTCCTCCAGTTTAATCCGGTGGTGTCTGGGAGGTCGACGGGGTGGTAGTAATTCTCTCCGATCCAGAACAGTGAGTTCAGCACAGCATCGTCAAACGCCATTAAAAGGGAAAGGTCCTTGCGGGTAAGAGAGTTGAACTTTGCGGCCAGGGGATCCATGCGGAAACACTGGGAAAAAACCGGAAAACAAAAATGGAGGTTGGACACGGGGGTAACTGTATTTGGTCGGGTCTTCTGTCACGGTTCGCTGTCGTAGGAAGCATGCTGGTGACGCGGGGGAACGTTAAACAGTCTTTAATGAACAAACACGGGATAATCCACAAAAGGAGCAGGAACCAACACACATACATCACAAGTAGACCCAACAAACCACAAATGAATAGACAGGAACTTAAATACAAGGGATAATCAGGTAAACAAAGGTGCAAAGGATAACTAATTAGACTAAACGAGGACAGGAACATGACCATATATGGGCACACAGGAGCAGAAACAGGGGTGGAAACACAACAAGACAGGTCCATATCTCTAACAATGATTAACATATTCACACTGAAAATTCCAAAAAGAAAATTTGCACTTCAAATGTACAGAAGTGTGGAATGTTGGAAACTTCATGCAGTCAAAATAATTTCATATAATTCATATACTAGATAGTCGAGTACATAGTGTATACAGAAAGTGCATAGTATGTCATTTGGGACACTAAATTCATGAAACCATACTGTAAATAGGCTACTTTATAAATGGAACAGGGTCGGAATAAGAAATAAGAGCTTTTACCAGTAAGCGACCACCAGGGCAGTAGTGGTTTGCACAGGCATCAGTCATGATTTTTTCAGAAAATGATCTAGTTTCTCTGTTACAGTTTTCCCTTAACATAGTTTTTTCACAACACTGAAATGGTTTTGGTCTTCACTTCATATAGGGCATTGTGCAATTTACTGCACACATAAAAATATGCATCCTTCATTTTGTTTATTCATTTGACATTTGACATCCTATGAATGCATCAAAATGATTACATGTTCTATGCATACACAGGGTGAATAATTAATTCCAAAGCTGCTTTATGAAATATCTTTATTGTATGGTGCCTTGCAAACCCTTAGTGAGACAGCAAAAAAATAAACAAAGAAGAAAAGATAACTACACTCAGAAAAAAAAGAAGTACATGAAATTAATTTCATTTTTTAATTGCTGTTTATAATTATATTCATTTAAGATAAATTATTTGCTGTCTGTGTGGAACAAATCTTGTGTCTGGATCTAGACTGCAAGCTGCTAATTGATGACCTCTAGACAAGGTTGTTGGTATCTGGAACTGAGCCAAGGGGGAGGTACCGTGTTTGTTAATCGGCAAATTGGACATGTCAGATTTTATTATATTTTCATGTAATGCTGTTATTATACTTATACTTTAACAAACACATGAAATAATACAGATGCTACAGTAAAGCCCATCATCACACATGTTTGTGTTTTGGTTCTGATGGCTGAAGTGGCTGTGGAGCTTTGTAATAACAGAAAGCTAGCAAGAGAATAACTGTAAAGATCAGGATGCCTTGCATCTACTTAACACCCACTTCTGCCTAACCACTTGCCTGTGTTGCATTAAAATCTACTTAAAACACATTATGTACACTTGAAATAAATGTATCATAGCATTAG
Source organism: Cirrhinus mrigala (assembly GCA_036247105.1). Lineage (NCBI taxonomy): Eukaryota > Metazoa > Chordata > Actinopteri > Cypriniformes > Cyprinidae > Cirrhinus > Cirrhinus mrigala. The sequence continues at coordinate 28,757,955 of CM070030.1, read as the reverse complement.
TTTTGGCAGTAAAATATTTAAATTTTGAATTTCCAAGCAAGCCTAAGTCACACAGACATGCTGATTGCTTACTGAAACCACTGTTGATGCTTTCAAGATAAAAACGTATGTTAGCAATATTCCAAGCACATAATAACATACTAAAATTGCATTATTTTTTACCTTACTTTAGTTTGCTCATTTACTGAAGAATAAATAGAATAAACCATTTGAAATCTTTGACATATTAGCAACTATTACCAATGTTAATTCAATGTATAACTTCACTGAGTCAGATGCAGTTACATTTAACTTTTCACTTCAAAAGACATTTATTGAAGGACTGGAGTTGTGTGAATTACTTTTGGATGAATATGTTGTGTTTATCAGCTGTTTGGACTCTCAATCTGATGGCACCCATTCACTGCAGTGGATCCATTAGGCACAGTGATGTAATGCTAATTTCTCCAAATCTGTTGCGATGAAGAAACAAAATCCTCTATAGTCAAACGAAAATGTATTCAGACACCTTCAACATTTCTCACATTATCAGTTTATTCACTACAGTTTACAAAATGGTAATAAAATATAACAAGAACTTAGAGTTAAAATGTGTCAAAACAAATTCATCTTGATAATGTCAGATAATGTTAATAGAAAGGTATATAATGGATTACAATTAATAAAAAATATTTACACAACTATCAATACTTTGTTAACAAATTACCAAGCAAAGCTTAATTTTGTTCAGTCTGTGGTGTAAAAAGGTTGCAATAGCAATTAAAGAAAAAAAACACTTTAGCAAAACTTGGTCAGGTCAAAGTGTCTGAATAATTTTTGGTCCCAAATTTGTATCAGTTTTACTGGTAGTCCACTGTATGAAGAGTTTTTGGGTATGTCACAGTTTACTTTATTTTGCTATCCTCACTTACATAAATGAACTATAGTGTCCTGCACCACTAGTAAAAAAAAATATCAAAGAATATATCTGGTATCTGAATATTTTTATTTATTTTATTTTTTTTTTTTGGTTTAACTGTACATCTTGGATGACCTGAAAGTGAACTATTCCTTTAACAATTTGATATGGAATATAATGCATATGAAACACTGAATCAAAATAGTCTTAAATATGATGTTTTATATAACCAGCTACTTTCTAAAACCGTTTATAAATAGCATAAATATCAATGCTTGGGTCTGTGAGGGTTATGGAAGTGAGCCGAAGTGGATATATAGCATTAGAGGCATACGAGAATGATGCTAACAATCCTCTAGACTCCATGTTTCTCATGTACTGCAGGTGGAAAATCATTATAAGCTATACTGTGAACGCTGGTCCTGCAGGCATGCAAACATAGATCAGAAAACACTGAGGAGGAGGAGTGCCTGAGGTAAAAGAGATCTCTCTGTTTCTCTCTGTGACTATATCCGTTTCCTGTCTTTTTCTCTTTCTTCCTCTCAGACCGAGTCAGAAGGTGCAGTCATGGAATAGTCTCTGCTCGCCTTAATTGAAGCCTTGGCCAAGCAAGTGTGCTAATTTTAGCGACCGTGTTCATCAAGCGTCGGAACGACACATCCTTCATCCAAGGTCAAATAGGACCTATGGCTCTGTATTGCTGTTATTAACTCACAAGACAGAAAGTGGATTGGTAACAGTGCCATCATTTTGTCTTGATGATGAAAAGCCTGATGATTATTGTGATTAGAATAAATTGACTGTAATTACTGTGGCAGACTATGTGACATTGGATTGTATTTCAGTCTTCCCTGAGATTGAAATGAAATCTGGAAAAGCTGACAAGAACTGTTGAGATTTTTTTTTTTTTTTTTTTAATTAACAATGTTCAACCAAGACGTCAACAATTTTCCCTTATTCTCAGAGCATATTAGCTTGCTAGACTAATACATTATAGAGTAAAAAGTAATATTTGGAAAATGTTGTAATTTATTTTTTTACTTTACAAAAAGACACAGAATAGGACTCTAATTCATACATTTTTTATCAAATTATCAATTTATTTAATGTACTATATTTGTTATATGTATTATGTTATAATGTATTAAAATATACAAGCGACTCTGTTAACAACAGTTTAGAAAACAACACAGTTACTGAAATTGAGTCATCTAAAATTTCAGAAGTATACGTTGAATGATTTTTATCTTTTATGACTAGTTCCACAATGTTCTGGAACGCTCTAGAAAATAACAGAATATTACAGTATATTTCAGAATGTTACAGAAACTTCTAGAATGTTCCCATCCTTGCAAAAACACAATATCCTAAAAAAAAAAAAAAACATACCAAAACTGTACTAAACCAGTGTTTTATAATTAATCTTAGAGGTTCCAAGATTTATCTGACCTAAATATTTACCAAAATATTGATGTATATACATGAAAATGAATAGTGTAACAATGTCACGAATCTGGTTGGTGTCTTGCGGTCCGCTCACCATCACTGTTTTGACACTGCCTGTTTTCGACCATGTATCTGTCCCTTCAATAAAAGCTTGCATATGGATCCGCTCGCCTCTCGTCTCACTCACCCCGTAACAAATAATGATTTGCACCACATAATTACAGAAGGAACATACAAAAATTAAGTAAAACAATTAAGGCTGTCAATCGATTAAAATACTTAATCACGATTAATCGCATGATTGTCATGAGTTGATTAATCGCAACCTAAACATATTTTTATCTGTTCTAAATGTACCTTAAATTAAGTTTTTAATATGCTAATCAACATGGGCATTGACAAATATGAATGCTTTATGCAAATGTATGTTTATTATTAGTGAACCGATACTCAATATAGACCATGAAGACTAGACATGTTTCAAAGGTTCTAGATGTTTTTCATGTCTATTAGACACATGAAACAGAGAACATAGAAATACCAGGTTCCTATTACTTCTCTTTTTTGCATTTACGTACACAAGCCTGTTTACATTTTCACACGACAGGGCAGCTCACTTCTTCTGAACATGCAAAATGTGCATTTATTATTACTAAAACCACCATAAACATAGAGCTTAAAAAACATAGGCATGTTTTAAAGACGGTAGACATGTTTTTCAAAAACGTGTTCATTTCTTGCTGTAAATATAATGTCTATTAAAACTAGGGCTGCCCCCTAATAGTACACCTACGGATAGTCGATGAAAAGAGACTTGGTTGGCCAAAAAAAAAAGCGGCGGAAGTGGCAAAGTCACGTAGTTTGTGATGGACAGATCGTTAATGGCTGGTTCATGAGGCAATATAGTAGCCTACAATGGGCAGGACATCCAAATGTTCACCTATCATTCATTGACCTCAATATGGCTTAACATTTAAAATATGTAAGTAGTAGAAACGTTACGTTGCCACTCAATCTAACGTTAACCTAGTAAAATGTGCACTATCTAAGTGTCTGTACTTAGTGTGGAAGCTGAATAGTAGCGTGCTCACTGCATGACAGATGGAGGCGCCAGTGCGGTCACTTGCTCTTAAAATACTCTGTCATTTCTGGTCATAAAGATAAGAGTAATACATCTTTCAAATCTGTAAAGACTCAACGTTTATTTGTGTACACTCACAATAACAACGAAACATTGCACTGTTGTAAAATAATTAAAGCAAAAAGGATGTGCTTTCTGCTTAAAATGAACGACTACTAGTCGACCAGAAAAATCTATAGTCGAGGGCAGTCCTAATTAAAACACATGGAAAAAAGAACATTGAAAACTATCTGGTGCAAAAAGTAACCGCTGCAAACTATCTTGTGTGGTCTGCCTTTGGCAAAGGGGAGGAGAGCTCTCTTCATCATTTGCACGCTTCGGAATCAAGTGATATTTTAAACTGGACGTGCTGCGGTGACAACTTAATTCACATCGACAATAAATGCAGACATCTTTTGTCTTGTTAAAAGAACCATCAGAAATTGGCCTGTATAATAATTTTTTGTCCAAAAGATCTTTTTCTTTCTCCATTTCTGGCTGCATCTCCACTTCTCCAATTACAAGCTAGGCCACGGGTCAAACAGAAAATATGTGCTGCATTAATCGTATGTTAATAAAATTAAAGCCATTAAAATTAATTTGCGTTATTACCGTGTTAATTTTGACAGCCCTAGAAACAATTTTTTGCTACGTTGTGTTACCTTTGGGTAAGGCTAAATTTGAGATTGATGAATTCATTTAACTGTGCAATTTGATTCAAAAGATGCATTTTGTGCCTTTTTATTGTTTTATTGCTTAAATGGGACACCAATTTTAATCTATATTTGTAGAAAAAGTGCACTTTTATCATCTTGAATCATCTGCTCAGTTACACAGCTGCCATCTATGGTTACAGTGGAATTTACTTCTTATAAGCATTATTATAAGAAGCATTATTGGTATTTATTATTAGTATTGTTGGTGTTGGCAAAGTTTAGTGAAAAAGATTTGTGTAATGCGATTGCACTGAGTGATTACCATCGTGATGACTGTCATAACAGTAATAACATGTCACATAGTGGTGATCAAGAGCCATCTGCTCTTCTAATCCAACTTACATTTTAATCCTGTAATGTCCTCAAATACTCTTTTTTTATTGTATAATCCTGTTTGTAGGAATGAAGCAAAATATCAGTGATCGGGCCAAATAAGATAAGACATGTCCTCACTGGATGGCACCCAGACGATGCAGTTAATTAGATCTCTGTTCTGAGAACTATTTTGGGCCCTGTATGTCCAAACAGCTGATCAGAGAGAAAAGCAAAGCGACAGTGTTGCATTCCATTTTAAGCTGGAAGTCGGATATTTCTACACACATGATATCTACTACTTCTTGATGTTTCATTGCGCGATTCTTTAAAAATTAAAAAAAAATGTTAATGCTACACTGCAATGAAATACCTGACCCATATAAAGCAGTTTTGGTGGTATAAATACATTGACTTAGCGAAAATTAATAATATTTCTGACTTGAGTAAAGATGTGTGATTATCAACAAAGCAGTCAAAATTGTGAAGGCTAAAAGTTGCTATGCAAAGCTAGCATTAATATCAATTAACGATTATTTACTGTGACCTTGCAAAGTTTGCTAAACAATTATTTGGCTGCTGCATATTTCTTTGCTGCATTCTTCTTTGTTGTAGGCGTTAATTAAAATGTCTGAAATACAAAGTGATTAAAAGATGAACTGCGAGTCTGTTCATATTAAAATATTTATGTACAAACTCAGTTCTTTAGTGTTATAATTTGACTAGGTAGCTAAATTGATATTTATGTAATAGTATGTGACACTTTAGTAAGACATTTAAAAAAACAGTTTTACAACAGATGCAATGAAGTTAGTACTGCAAAATCAAGTGATTGTATTTAAAATGCATTGTAACATTTAAATCAAACTTTAGCATACTTTTAAAAAGAGTACTTATTACAACAAAATACTTTAAAAGAAAATACGTAAGTGTGAACTCAATATGTTTTCTGATGCTTAATTGCATTATTAATAGGAATTTAATGAAAATGTATTACTGAATTTATATTAAATGCAATTAACTGAGCTTTAAAGTGCTTTTCTGACCCACTTCTTTATATGTAATTTCATAATTATATTATAATTAAATTGTCTCATAAAGTACTGCTGAATAAAACTGACATTTATGGTAAACTAATGTACCATTTCTGTAGAAACTTGTATATCATATAAGTTGCAATTTGGTACATTTGAAATATTTAAAAACTGTAACTGTAATATCAAATAACACTACAGTTAATAATCTAGTACTTTATGTTACAACTTAGATACTTATGACAAAAAATGAATAAAACTTATGGTCAAACTTCATTTTAAGGTCCACTTCTCGCTATTAACAAACCATTAATTATGGCATTTGCCTCAATAAACTCCTAAATGTGCTGCTTGTTAACGGTTAGTAAGGTAGCTGTTAAGTTTAGGTATTGGGTAGGATTAGGGATGTAGAATATGGTCATGGAGAATATGTGCTTTAAACAGCTAATATGCTAGTAATATGCATACTAATAAGCAACTAGTTACCAGTGTGAATTTGTCCCTATACTAAAGTGTTACCAAACTTACCAAACACACACTACAACACTACACATGGATATTCAGTGCAGTCAAGTGCACTTTTTTTTCTCAATGGTAAATGGCATAACTAATGTCCTGTATTTTCCTAATAAGACACTGATGTATTGAGTTATTTTCCTTTGCTGAAGCTGTCAGTCTTATACAGTGCACAGCATAAATGAGTACATCCCTTCTAAAACTTAACAAATTTAGCAATTACTCTTTACTTAGATGACATGTTAGGGTTCTTTAGAGATATAATGTTCCAACAAGCCTACTTGATCAATTACCAAAGAAGAATGTCAAAATTATTCAGCAAAATAAGACTTCTTTATCAAAGTGATAAAATGAGTACACCCTCCTGAAAGTTACTAAATAAAACAAAACAAAACAAACAAAAAAAAATGTGTAGGTTTAAGGCTATTTTTGATCAACAGGTAAGTATATTTAACCAAAACTTTTAAAGACAAGTAATTGTCCATTTAAATTGTTATATAGTCTACTGAATCATACTCAGACTTAATGCTGTCAACAATGAAACCACTTGGGAGAGAACTGCCAGGTGACTTATTTCTTATAAAAGAGGGCAATGGTACAAGAGGAATAGCAAATTATTGTTTAAAAGTGTAAATATAGCAGAAGTAGCACTGACTTTCAAAAACAATGGACTTGTGAAAGGCTCCTGAAATAATCAGGTCTTCACTTTAAGTTTTCATTTAGTGATGAGTGAATTTTTGCTAGAAAAAGAGCAGGAGAAATAACATGCAAGCATCTCAGAGCCGCATGGTTGTTGTCACCACTAGAATTACCTACTGTAGCCAAAGCACAATAAACTCATTTAACCTCTTCCAAGGCCAATATTTACAAAATATAGACTTCTGGGAATCCACACTCTGGTCTCAAGAGACCAAGTCAATCATTTTGGATCTAAAAGCATCCAAAATGTTCTGGTGTTGTTAGAGGAGGAGTACAGTGAGAAGTGCTGGTATACGGTGACATTCAGTGGTAGTAAAGCTCTTATACAGGGATGTATGAGTGCTGAAGGGAGTTGTGCTTTATCAGTGCTGTCATGAATTCACACACCACTGTGTTGTAATACAAAAAACTGAAGCTGAAGATATCCTCCCCTCATTCCCTGCATTATTGGGCATTTTTTTAGCATGACAATTAATACATTCATGTAATACATTAAAATTTTGCCATTTTTCAGAGGGGGTGTACTCATTTATGCTGTGCATTATAGTAAATATCTATCTAAATATCTATCTAAATCTGTCTTAACACCAGTAAATATCTTTTCACAAATGCAAAACAGAAGCAATTTGCTAAACGTAATTTGTGTTATGTTTAGCTTGTAAAGGAACAATGGCTGTAGAGATAGTGTTTGTTGATGGGGTTGGGTAATGGCAATGGGGTATGGGGTGAAATGTGAGGGCACAAAGCAATGCCGTCACTGCGCTCGCTGACATTAAAGATCGCTGGGCTGTCTGCTTTGATAACGGCCGACAATACTCGATGGAATGACCCCGGTGTCACAGCACAGATGACAAGCAGGGCCTTGAGTCACATTAGCCAAAACTCGTCCTGTCAACCTAATGCATTTCCCTCACATTTCCCTCATTTTGTTTCCTTATAATAGAAGTACAACATGACAATGAGATCATACTAAAATATAATGCTTCAGTGCACTTGATTTATTAAGAGGATGCTTTTAAGTCCGTCTGCCATTCAATAGACATGTGCCTTGAAGCTAGCTGAGGTTCTGTCGCTGCCTGAACAAACACTAAAAATTACTCTACGCTTCGTCCATCCATATTTCATGAAGTCCACGGCAGAATGACAGTTTGCTCTTTAGAGGGTATGTATAGCAGTCTCCTGTTTCATTGTGCAGGTTTTGTTGGCTAATTGAATTTTATCTAACTGTCTTCCTTTCTTTTTGGACTACATTAGCATAACAGTGCTCGTGGCGAGATCCAGCTTCGCGCTGGATGAAAAGAGGTGACATCCGTCTCCATGAGTTTTCTTTTTAATGAGCTCCCCCTTTTTATACCAAACTGAAATTCAAATCAAATAGAGCAGAACAGCAAGAAACCGTGTTCACGCTAATTCCAGCTAACATAGGAAATGGATGGATTTCTCGCAAAGGACTCGATTTGTTCAGACAAGAGGTCAGATAGGATATCAATATTAACAGTAGCCATTTCCAATGCATTCATATTAGCTATGTTCTAATTGGAATACCAGTTAGTGCTTAACGAATACAACACTGTATATACTGCCCTAGGGAAAAATAGATATACTAAAATGTATTTAAAATACATATATTTCATGCTAAGTATGCTACAAATACATTTACATATTATGTACTTAATAAAAAACCCTGCAATTGTACTTTTAGTATACTAAACTGGTATATTTAAAGTCTGCTAAATTGAAACAACTAATTTCACATTTAATGCACTTTAATTGTGCGGAAGTAATGCAACTAAAGATATACTTTAGATGTGCTAAAGTGAAACTATTGCAAGTATACTTTAGGTACACTTGAAATAATATAATTCTTTAAATACAAAATATTTAAAAATCATACAATCCTCATCTATAGTGACATTAAAACATATTTTAGGCCTAATATTAAGAAATGTGCATGTGCACAAGTAGTACTCCAAATAAAGTTTAATTACATTTTTATATCAGAAAAATGTTAATAGATTTGAACTATGCTTAGTTTAAAATAAATGCATTTTAAAAATATTCCTTTTTTACCAGGGTAAGCACTGCCTACTATTTTAAAAATGACTTTATTTCTTGTAATTATAACAATGTAAGTTTATATCTTATTATTTTATATTTTAAATCTAACATTACAATATTTCCAGCCAAAATTAGGTCAAAGATGAGACATCCAGTTTTGGTGTTTGCATGCAATTAAAATGACAATAATGATTTTATATCAACTATGCAGGTAAAGTGTCTAAACTTTTTTTTTTTTTTTTTTAATATGGGTGAAATAATGTTCCATCATTATTCAACATATATGTTACAGATATGTTTATGTAAAAATTAAACAACTTACTTATTCTGGTCTGTAATATAATTTATTATATATATAAAATATATAAAGGAAAAGGTGATTGTAATACATTTTTTTATATTTTAAATTAAAAATCGACAAATGGGTAAATCCTATTAGTTTGAAGAATAGTGGCAAAGATTGGTAAAGATTTAGAATTAATATCATTTCATTTTGGGGGCTCTTTTTATAAACTATTTTTACAATAAATGACATTTTAGTGGTTGTGTTCTGTAAATCATGGAAGAAATGTAAGATAGTCTGTAAGCTTAAAGCTGTATTAAACTTGAAAACCACTTGAAAACCCAAATACAATAGAAATTGCACTGTCTCTTTAAGACTACCATGCCAGTAGTAATTGGCCTATTCCAAACTCAGCCTCCCTTGGGCTCTTGGCAGGAGCTTGTAGGGCAGAGGACCTACAGCCCATGTGGGTTATAATAGGACATTGTGGATTTGTGTATCCCCAGAGGCCCCTGGCAGACCGGACAGCCTTAATAGAGTTCACTTTTCTCTCCATCCAACCCTCACTCACACCTGACTAAGGAGAAAGATTGCATGCTAAGGTAGCTTAAGATCTATTTAATGTACACAAACTGTTATTTAAATACAAAATATGCAAAGAATGCACACTAAATAACTAAACGTATGAGAGGACAAATCTTAATGTTACAGCATACGCTGACATTCTAAAGAACTGTGATGTTCCAAATTTGCTGTGGCATTTTTGGGACAGTACTCCTGTTTGCAAATCAAAGTCTTTAAGGTTGCAGTCGTGGAAGAACTGAGAAATGCATTTCTAAGTTATGGGATTCAAAAGTAAATATTCCATTACACTTTGAGAGAAATCAATACATAAATGCACTGCTACATAAAATAGAGGCATCTGTGAGAGGCAGGCATAGCCTTCACCATACAGACAATTGTGGCTAATCAGGAGCCAAGAGGTAAAATGAATTTCAATTTTCTAGAATGGTTTGCCACTGTGTTTCATTATCCCATGAGCACTTTGCATTTGATAATTAGTCTTACTCCAGACAACTGCTTATAATCAACAAACTCCTTTTCAATGATTTAGATTAAATAGCGCCCTCAGATCCTATTAATTATCTAATAATTGCTTAAAAACTTGGGAGAGACCCAGTTTAATATATCATGTTAAAACATTTCACAAATAGAATGTCATGGAGAGTTGCACATGACATTTTACAACTTGAACTAACCTTATTTTGTTAGAAAATGTTATATTTTAAAAGCTACTGCTGTTTTATGTTTATCTACTGCATATTTCTACATGTTGGTTGCACCACATGACTTTTTCATTTAATTCTTTTACTTTTTATTATGATATCAGACACTGACTTTATGCCTCCAAAAATGTCATTTTTTTTTTTTTTTTTTTTTTTTTTAACATATATTAATAAACAGCCAACCGGAACAACCTAGCAATAAACCAACGAAAACCCTAGCCAACCATACAGCAATGTGCTAAAAACATTTCGAAAACCTTAGCAACCAAAAAAAGTCAAATCGAAGTCAAACACAAATCTATTTACCATTCATCGTACTGAGCTCTACACGTCCATTAGCTCAAGCAACACCAGATATAGGAACTTGTCAAAGTGAAAAAAGACTCAACTAGATATAATTAACTTTTCACCTGCATGGCCCAGACATTTCACTTCATAAACATCAGGTTGTCTGCTATGATAAGAAGTCTAAATTTAAAATTCTGACACACGACATTAATCTAAAAACACCTCCAGATGTATGAGAGGTGCCTCTAGTTGCTGTTGTACATCTTTCATTATTTATTCATTATCGTATTGACTGAAAGGTATCCTGGGAGTGAAGACTGGAGACATCGCATTAGAGAACACCCCTTCCCCCTCTCCATCGCCCTTTTATAAATATGTGTAGGTGGCAAAGAGTGGCCCTAAAGACAACAGGATGGATCTACCTTAATGTCATGGCCAGCAAGTGTTTGGGAATTCATTACCCAGGGGATACGAGCCATCATAAGGCGAAGCCTTGGCCAAATATCGACCTGTGCAGAGAGGTTACAAATTACAGCATAACTACTGAACAAACCCAGAGAGACACTGGCTTCCGCTGGCTTTCCTCATTTAGACGATAGACTGGAGAATCTGAAGATGGCAGATATAAATGGAAACACCATTTTGCTATAAGCTGCAAATTGAGCTTGGTCCCTGAATTGTTACATACCACAGTCCAGCTATGCAATCAATGCATTTGAAGCAATCGCATCATAAATGATGCAGCCACAGGACCAGTTACAGCTTGTAAAGAACAATTGTGGCTGTAAAACCTGAGTCCATGGTGCTGGTACCTGTGGGATTAATTAGTAAACAGGAAACAGCCCTATTCCTGTCTCTGAGCTCCAGTGTTACCGGCGCCCCTTAACTCATCTTTGAACAGAGTCGAGGATCCTTGTACACAACATCTCCACCATGTTAGCCTGATCAGTCTAAACATCTCCGATGACCATGGTTGTATATTGAGAAGCGAGCTGATTGTTCGGGGGCCAAGGGGTTTCTTGCTATGCAACCAGCTTCGGTTATTTTTAGAAACACTCTCTACACCTGCAGTGATGGTTTGCCATACTAACCAAAAGCATCCGTGGCATAAAATACAAAATACAACAAGACTATAAAAATCAGTTATTGTTACTGCAGTAGATAATGTTGCAATTCTATAATAATGGACATTGCTTTGGCACACTCTTCTCTGACAGATAACAGAATACTTCCTGATTAAAATGCACACTGGAACATGCATTTGAACAGTTTTTTTTTTTTTTTTTTTTGTATTGTAAGCACTATACCAATAAACTTGAATGAATTTTAATAATGATTTGATTTGCTAAATAACGACTTTTTTAAGATGTAAATAAACAAGCATTTAAAATGTCAAGCTTAATTCAGTGTGTTACTTGCTGTTTCTTTATAATTGTTTGTGAAATTTAGCCATATCTGAGTGAAAATTGTTTCTATAGTATTTATTCTTCAGTGTGCATTGCATCATATAGTACTAATGAATAACTTAATCCATCCATGTTACCAAAGTTACCTGAAGTCTGGATTCCGGTTGTGTTTAAGGCCATAGAAGCCAGCAGACAGAGTCATGAGCCATCTGGGAATGAAATTGCCATTTTTACACTCCAAATACGGAGCTGACCAGTGAATCTGAGTTTTGTCGGTAATATAACTTTCTCCATTGCGCACAGACGCGTCAAAAGAGGCAAAATCTTGACTCAGCACTCGTTTTTGGAGATGGGTCTTCTTTTTGTTTTTATGCTCGTGGTACCACTCGGTATCAGCCGTTCTGTTTTTCAGTATATAGTGGGCAGTGCTGGATAAATCCTGGAGAATGATCTCTCCACCTGCCCGTGTGGCCTGAAGGTAAACAGGTGGCCCTTCAGGAGGGGACTCCGTGCTCAAGGTGACCACTGCTCGATGGATCTTGATGTCTCCCTCCAGGATACTCCTGACCAGAGCGTGGTACCACTCCATATCGCGTCTGGGGCTGTGATCTCTGGACCTGTTCGTTTGTAAGATCATGTTGAGGAAGTTTGTGGCGTGAAGGACTGTGTCCAGGATGCTGCGCATGGAGTGATGCGCGTCTCCGCGCGACCTTCCCCGCAACACCGCCAGCTCATATCTCCTGGAGCAGTTGGCATGTTTTAAGGTGGAGGAATCCCCCGTGTGCAGAAACGCAGTCACCACTCTGGGTACCTGTTCCTCAATCTTCTGCGCTAAGCCCGAATGGGGCTTCCGGAGGTGCGCTTGCTGGTTGTTGTGCGTATTATAAATGGGCAGCTTTGCTTTTAGGTCCCGATCATGTTCTACATATCTATAATTTGATCCTAAAACAAATCCCACTTGCAAGAGTAACGATATCCGGATAATGGCCATATCCTTCAATCCCGCTCTTTTACCTCACCAGCTTCAGTTCACCAAATCTGATGCGAGAAATCACAGCTGGAATGAATCAAATCAGCACAGCATTTTCACCTGTGGATTTTCGCGCATTTCTGACACCGGATTCCTTGCCAGAAGACAGTTATTGCATCGGTAATCCTTTTCCCCTCAGGTACATTGGTGTTGTTTGTGTAAGTGATGCTGATTCGGTCTTGTATCTCCTTGCAGGAGCGCAGCAGATGTGCAGGATCCCCGATGCTCTCCTCCCAATATGCTGCTGGACCACAACAGACGTGATCGAATGAGAGAAAAAAAATCCTATTTTTCGGAGGCAGGGAGTCAGTACTTCACACTTGGATGACAAACACACTCCGCCCTCTTTCGTCCACTCCAGTCTTAAAGCATGAGAACGGCAGAAACCATTTGCTATAACATCTAGTGGTGTCCGATTCGCGTAGGAAACGTTCACTGAGTCGGTTCGTTTCAACGAACCATTCGAACCGGTTCGCAAATCACACTGGTTCGGTCAGAGCGCTTATCCAGTTCTCGGGTTACGAATCGGCTGAACTGAACTAAACCGTTCGAAAGAACCGATTCGAGGAAATGAGTCGGGCTTCCCAACACCACTAACATCCCGTCTTCTTCATCACCTTATAGGGTTTAGGAAAGTGCCCTTGATTGGTGTATGGTCATTTCTGCTGTCAGTCATGTGTCGGAGGGCGTGTTTGTAGAACCGAAGGAGCTATCCAGTGCTGAAAGAAGAAAAACATACATTGAAAAAAACGACGATAAATCACATTAAGGTTTCGAGTTTCGGTAAAAATAGACGCTCGATGGGCAGGAGTACATTTATAATAGCTCTGCTATAAACGTGCTGCATAAACGTCAACTGGGCGACGCTGTTTAAAAGACACATTGCGCTGAGATAAACGGCGTTGCTGTCGAGGTTAAATTATGAGCTTGTATTGAGAAGGAACAATAAAACGAATCGCAGTGATTGTTCATCATATTAAACAGAACGCTTCCTTGTTTTCCGTCTGCGCTGTTTTTTAATTGTTGGTCTATGACATAAGTATGACGGACGTTTTTTGCCGTTGTTGTGTCTCGCTGTTATTTCTTAGCTCATCACATTAAAACGTTCTCAGCTGTTCAAAACGTGGCTTAAAACCCCTGCGTAACTTTCATTTCGTTACGCACCGTCGCGCTGTTTTTTTAATTGTTGGTCTATGTGTCAGACGGACGTCTTTGGCAGCGTTGCGTCGTGTCTCCCTGCTACGTTCAGCGTCTCGCGTCAAACGCGTCGCGTTTTTCAGACGCCAGTCGAATTAAAATAGTGCTCGAGAACCGCATCTCGAGATTTCCATCATGTTGCTTTCCGTCTGTTCATTTTTGTTACAGACACATTCACACAGAACGCGTTCTCGCGGTTTGTCTGTGACTTTGTTTATTTTGATCTGTGTAGAAATGCGTCAGACGAACGTCTTGGACTTAGGAAGCGGTCTCGCTGTTACAGCGCCGCGTCTTAAGTCAGTCAAGTTTTAAACAGTTTAAAAACGCGTCTTCGCCAAGCTGTTTGAACAAAAATGCGACCTCTGCGAACGGCCCCTAACGCTCATTTAAGACAATACTGTGATACCTATCAAGCATTCATTCTTTAATTAAACATACAAGCTGGACAGAGCTGTTTGCTTCGCGGAGACATCGAGTGCGCTGCACTGCTTGTCGCTCACTGGGGGAAATACTGCAGTGAACCGAACACCACAGGATGAATGCATGCGACTGCGTGAGGATGTGAATCATGGTGCAATATGAGTCATCATCGCCGCACGAGCGCTTAATCCAGGTCTGTAAACAATGAGATGTTCAGAACGGAATCTAAACGCGTGCGTCAGGGGCGCAAATGACTCAAGCGTCTAAATGAATTGAAATGGCACATTGAGCAAACAATCGGTAATGCCATCACTGTCTTCAGAGGTACACGATTCGAGCTTACAAAAGCTCCTCATAGAAATTCATGTTTCTGAACCATATGTCCTTAAATGGAAATATTTGCAGATTATCAATAAATCTCAACGTGACAAGATCATTTGGTGTTGTTATAATAAACTGATCAAGTATCCAATCATTACTTAGCTCCTGATAGGAAATAATTGAAAGGGAAAAAGGGGCTTGTTGTCACATGGGGAATCTTCACAAGGTATGTATAGATATATAATAGGCCTATATAGTAATTATAGTAATTAGAAGTTTC